>OX375865.1:95028167-95373604 GCA_947359475.1 Heligmosomoides polygyrus bakeri | reverse complement strand
CGCCCATACTTGGGTTTTCGACACTCCCAATAGCACCACTCTGTTCTACTTGAAAATCGCTATCGAATGCTATCAATATCGACCGATTTTGGCAACATCAATTTTTTGACTGTTTCGCATCGAGGACGACGAGACCGCGGCGGAAGAACGATGACGTCATCGAAAAATCGATGTCTTCGAGTTGGGCCATGCTTGATACCATTCGATAGAGCTTTTCATGCTGAATTGAATGGTTTCATTTGTAGTGGGAAAAACGGTAACCTGGGCGAGTAATAGCGCGGAGAGCGTCAGCCGTTGTTGCGCTAAATTGCACGCGCGGACGTGTTCGGAGCACAATAACTCTGTCAGTTTTGAATCGTTTCGGCTGCAACTTGTGGGTCTTGTAGACAGTCGAACGTTCCGCTAGCACGCCAAAGCAGAATGGCTTAGCATAATAGCGGACAATGTTATAGGGGTGCGAAAATGCAGGTGAGGCTTGTGTGAAGAATTTTTCCCGATTTCGGTGGAACTCTGCGAGAAGACGGGGCGAGCTAACGGTATCAGAATCCGTATTTGAACAGAGCACCTAAGGTACTTTACGGTGAAGGGATCAGAGCTTCTTACCTGCCTAAACTGCCTTAGCCCCATCTGCCGTTTTAGGGCAGCGGACATAAGACCCCCACGTTCTGCGGCAACGCCGCTATGGTTAGGATAGGTCAGGGACGCCGCCGGCGGCGAGCTCTCCGTCTCTGCCCTATGGTTAAGCATAGGGCCGCGCCGCTGCCGCAGAACTCTGAGGGGGCCTTTAGCGGTTGAAGTTTCCTGCCCTCTTACTCGCCCATATTTGTGTTTTCGACACTCCCAATAACACCTTTCTGTTCTGCTTGAACATCTCTATCGAATGCTATGAATTTCGACCGATTTAGGCAATATCGATTTTTTGACAATATCCCATCGAGGACGTGGGCGCGCTAGGCCGAGCTGCGCGGGTGATGACGTCATCGAAAACCGATATTTTCGAAATTGGCCAAATTTCCTCGTGCAAACTGCGTCCAAAATCGTCTAGGGGTTATTTGGGGCGCTAATTACGAATCCGACGTCCGTTTTTGAAAATTCCGTCAACTTCGGTAGGTTTTGGATTTTTTCTGGATAACTGATGGTGGTCAGGTCAGCGTCATCGATTTTGCTCGAAATTCGTACAGGGTCGGAGACTTATTCAGGCTGCCAAACACGATGCCGAAGTACATTTGGACGGTTACGGAAGGGGACCGCTCATGCCGATAACTGAGGGTGATTGGTGATCCTGACCCGACCACCCTCAAACGGGAAGTAACCTTCTCAAGTCCGCGGAATTTTCAAAAACGAACGTCGGATTCGTAATCAGCGCCCCAAATAACCCCTAGATAATTTTGGACGAAGTTCGCACGAGGAAATTTGGCCAATTTCGAAAATACCGGTTCTCGATGACGTCATCGTCGGCGCGGGTCGGCCTAGAGCACCCACGTCCTCGATATTGTCGAAAAATCGATTTTTTTTGAAATTGGTCGAGAGTGACACCATTCGATAGAGCTTTTCGTTATGAATAAAACGGTGTTATCGTGAGTGTCGGAAACCCAAATATGCGCGAGTAAGAGGCAGGAAACTGCAACCGCTAAGCCCGCCGCCCTAAAACGGCAGATGGGGCTAAGGCAGTTTAGGCAGCTGAGAAGTTCTGATCCCGGCGCCGTAAAGTACCTTAAGTGCTCTGTTCAAATACGGATTCTGATACCGTTAGCTCGCCCCGTCTTCTCGCAGTGTTCCACCTAAATCGGAAAAAATGCTTCACACAAGCCTCACCTGCATTTTCGCACCCCTATAACAGTGCCCACTCCCAAGCTATACCATTCTACTTTAGTATACTAACAGACGGCTCGACTGCCTACAAAACCTACCTGCTGCAACCTGAAAGGTTCCAACTTGACAAAGCTATTGCGCTCCGAACACGCCCGTGAGTGCAATTTAGCGCAACAACGGTAAATGTTCTCCGCGCTGTTGCTCGTCCAGATTACAGCTTTCCCAGTTTAAATGACACCATTCAATTCAGCATGAAAAGCTCTATCGAATAGTATCAAGCGTGGCCCAACTCGAAGACATCGATTTTTCGATGACGTCATCGTCCTTCCGCCGCGGCCTCGTCCTCGATGCGAAACAGTCAAAAATTGATGTTTCCAAAATCGGTCGAAATTGATACCGCTCGATAGCGCTTTCCATGCTGAACGGAGTGGTGCCATTGCGAGTTTCGAAGACTCAAGTCTGGGCGAGTAGGAGCGCGAGAAACTCTAACCGCTAGGTTTCGCCGCTCTAAAACGGCAGCTGAGGCTAGGCAGTTTGGGCAGCTGAGGAGCTATGAGCACGTCGTCGTAAAGCACCTTAAGCGCTCTGTTCGCGAACGCATTTTAAGGCCGTTAGCTTGTGGCGTCTTCTCGCAGTGGTCCACGGAAATCGAAAAAAAAAAGCTTCACACAAGCCTCACCTGCATTTTCGCACCCCTATAACATTGCCCCCTCCTACGCTAAACCATTCTGCTTTGGCATGCTAGCAGACCGTTCGACTGCCTACAAGACCTACAAGCTGCAACCTGAAAGGTTCCAACTTGACAGAGCTATTGTGCTCCGAAGACGCCCGCGCGTGCAATTTGCTCCTCGGTCGCCCCCCCCCCCCTCGATTGAAAGGTTCGATTCTGTATGCATTGTTCATGGCGCACTCCAAAGGCTCGCTGGATAGCCTTGAAGCAATTCCTGAGTAGGGCGGCAAGAAATTTCTGATAAAACTCCCCAAACGCTCAGTCTACAAGCTGTCTCCTCCCCTCGATTGAAAGGTTCGATTCTGTATGCATTGTTCACGGCGCACACCAAAGTTTGAGTGGGATGGCGGGGAATTTCTGATAACGTTCTTCAAACGGCTCGAAATAGTCTTGAAAACGTCGCAGTTCCCTGTGAGAGAAGATAGAAGCGCAGGGGACATGCGCTCGCCCACTCGATTGATAGGTTAGGTTCTGCGTGCATTGTGGACGGCGCACTCTCGGGGCATTCCTGGCATGACAGATCACTGGCGACGTACGCCATCTTTGAGATACTCCGAAAGCAAGCATATCCTGGGAAATAAACTGCTCTAATCGCCCGTCCGGTCAATTTTGGACCACCCACGGCGAAAATACGGGTGTTCCGGTAAAGTTTTACACATGCTTGTGTAGATCTCGAAGAGGCGAATCGAATGGTGTCAACCTTTATTCAAGAAACCTAAAACTGAAGGAGTTATGAGCGTGCGACGCCTTGCGACGCTATGTTGGCGTTTTTTCGCCCACTTTTGACCGTGCGGCGCGAGCGGTATTGTACATTTATCCGTGCATCTCCCACTCTATTCACCGACTCGTGAAGGGTATCATAGAGGAGTGCAGGGTGGTTTATCATGCATATTCGAAATACTGCATCATTTTCGAAATACTGTCTGGGAAGGATATTTTCAGGGCGCGACTGTCGCGTGCACCCGATACCAGGTTCCTGGTTCGGATTTCCCGCCCAGGCCAACCAAGCCTTCCATCCCTCCGGGGTCGGTGAATTGGTACCAGACTTGTCTGGGAAGGATAAAGCGCTGACTTGTTCATCGGCTGGCCACCGCAAGTCATTGTATGGCCAAATACGCACTCATGTCGCCTCCACGACATCCCGTAGAAGTAGAATGCGCTGGCGCATCCCAGAAGGGATTGAGTAACGCCGTCCTTTATCCTTATCCTTATATTTCATTTTCACGCCAAAGTTGACATTTTTTAGAAATGAAATTGAACATTTTTCAAACCAAATTGGACGCTCTTAGACAAACTTTACACTTACGAAATAAAACTGAACCTGTTCCAAATCTGAACGAGTTTCTTCTATCACATATATGCAAAAACTATCCAATGCGTTAGAATAATTTTTGTTCAAGGGAAATTTGGTATCTCTTTATTATATTTATTTATTTACAATAAATTATCATTTATATCCCTATATTAATATATTTCGTATGACTTTCTTGGAAATTTCTTAATTCGCCTGCTCTAGTAAAGGAACGCGGTACATGTCGCGAAGGTGAGCTGCATTGAAAGGTGCGAGCACGCCAGCCAATTATAGCCAAGCAAAGCGCAGAGCGAACACATGCCCTAACCAATCAGGGGCCGGATTCATCAACGACTTACAGAAATTTTATGGAGAAATTACAGCCGAAATTCCTGAAAAAAAAACGCGAACTAACGCGACTAATTAATAGGCGATATGGTGAATTGTTGGCGTTATCAGGATTTTCCGCTGTCATTTCTCTATCCCTGAAAGTCGTTGATGAATCCGGCTCCAGAGTACCAACTGTACACGCCTTTTCGCCCATTCAATGCTGCCTGATGGAATGGGACGTTTCCATCTCCCAATGCTGCTCGTCTACGCACCATATACCAGGAAAGCACTGTTTCAAATTTTATTTTAAAAAATTTAAAGAAAAAGGAAGAACCAAACTAAGTTTTAAAGCACAAGAGGACAACAGTCATATTGTACATTAAATGCAATTGTACATTAAATGTTGTAATTGCTTTGGTGATTCTCTAGTTTAATGTGGAAAAACCTAGTTTAGACTTCCAGTTTGATTTCAAAGTTGTCAAGCTTGCCGTGAAGAGACTCAAACTTAATTTGAAAAGTATACAATTTGAAATCTATCCAGTTTGACGTGAAAGTGGTAAAAACGCTTCGTAAGACAGGCCGACATAAGGCAGACTTAGGATAATCGAACCTAAAACCCGCGTTAAATGTGTCTCTTTGCTTGATAGATACACCTTTGGAAGGAGCCGAGCTTCGCTATTCTACGCCAAGCGGTTCGCTTCTGCAGTTCTCTTGAAAAACCAGAGTTTTGATAGTTGAAGAAATTGACTAGCACAGAACCAAACTTGAAAATAGATTCGTGCGAGGTAAAACAGTGCTCCTGGCTACACGTGAGCGGAACCTTACGGGCTTCTGTTTCAGACTGCAATCAAGTATGTAGAAGCTATTCCCTGCTGGTTTCAGTTTGATTGTCGATTTCTCTCCGCGATGTACGGAGCAGAGGCTGCACTCGCTGTTCTCTCGTGCACCACCGCACTTGGTTCGTTCTTGTACAAGAACTGCGCAGCTCTATATGTTCTCGTAGCGCATAAACTTTTTAAGTTCTTTGGAATAATACAGGATCCATCCTCTCCATCCTTGTTGTTTGTTAGCGTTATTGAACGTGCCAAGCTTTCAGACGGTAAACTCTCCGCAATAAAATTAAATTAGATCGATAATGCCTATCTGATTGATCGCTTTCTTGTTGCGAAACCAGTTGTGTTGCAAAAGGGTTTATTTAATTATTTATACCACTTTCACGTCAAACGGACACTGTCCAAACCAGACTGTCCACTTTTAAAATCAAATTGGACACATTTCTGCAAGCTTTACGCTTTGGCAATCAAACCGAACATCTTCCAAACCAAAGCGAGAGCCTTATAGATTAAATTTTGTTTAGCAAAAATTCAGCACGACTTTATCATTTTTGAAAAAATGCATTAATTTGAAAATTTGAAAATTTTATTTCACCCGCTCCAACAATTGAAAGCACTGTTAACACTGTTAAAAGTTTTATAAAAAAATTGAAAGGAAAATAAAGACTTAAAGCTCGACAAAGCAAAAAGGTTGCAATTTTCAGCGTACTAAAAGAAGGGATCGTCATGCACTCGTTAGCCTGTCGCGATCTTCACTTGACTGATAGCGTGACAATAAAGGACAGATATATGTGTGTGCTTGAAAAGTATGTAACCCAGGCAAAGAGTTTTAGCTATCAATGCAAGGAAATTCGCGACGCTCTGAACGCGTATGTGGCGCAATCTTTTCTTTCTGCACTAAAAGAGAGATACTTTCTTTTGCTATAAAATACGTTTGAAATCAACATTTTTTCTTAGAAACTAAAAAATTGGAAAAAATCGTTCAGAGAAAGTATTGTAAAGATTTTATGTAAAGCCAAAAATTGTTTTAGCCGTCTTGGAGAGTCTCTACCTACACGCAATCCAATATCCCTAAAAAGTTATAACGTTTCCCTCTTCACTGACGTGAGACCGTGAAGTTGTTATAACATTGTGGATTGTTTGAAAAACGGTGGCGAAACGGGCCTCTGATTTCGCTGACATTTGTTTGTTTTGACTTTTACTTAATTAATCCGAAGGACCTCGTTTTGATTTTGAAGCTGTTAGGCAGGACTTCAAGTTTGCTTAGAAGAGCGGCCAATTTGATCACTAGAGCAAACACTTAAATTTAAACACTCTAATTTAACGTGAAAATGGTTGAACATATTGGTTAATAACCAAAGAGGGCGTAGTTTGCATGTAGAATTTGAATTCTACTGCATGTAAAAGAAACCTTGTGAAAGCTTCCAAGCCGTGGAAAAGATTTTTAAAAGAAAAGAGAACGCATGGCGGATGCTGAATAGATCGTGAAAAGCAGGCTTCATCTCTGCCTAATTCAAGAAGACCGTATAAATATCACTGCGCGATCTTCGCCAACGTTCTTCAATTCGCTCAAATTCTCTTGCGGTACGAGTTCCTTCGGGCATGGACGTCATCGACCATTGTTGCGCGTTAACAACCAGGTAATCTGCTCTGTCAATACATCAACTCTGAGCAGCTTGCAAGCAACGAACGAGCGTCGACTCTCGGAGACGGTGGTCTCGCAGTAGTCTCACCCAATCATACACATAGTAAGGCGTAAAAGGGACAAAGGAAGTTGTTACTCAATTCCTTCTGGAATGCGGGCAAACGTTATGCTTCTGCCGGAAGTTATGGAGGTGATTCGAATGCGTATTTGGTCTCTACAACGATTTGCAGTCGGAAGATGATGAACAAGTCAGCGCATTATCCTTCCCAGACATGTCTGGTACCATTGCACCGACTCTGGAGGGAGGGAAGGCTTAGTTAGTCTTGGCGGGAATTCGAACCAAGAACCTGGTAGAGGGGCAATTCACAGTCAGCTACTCTTCCGACTGCGCTCTGAGCGCCCTAACTACATCAACGTAAGAATTCTCGTAAGAGCTCCACGTATTCTACCTATTGCGATATAGAGGACACATTTAACGTTTACTTATTAACTTGATTATTTTTTATTTGTTTATTTATTGCCTCTATGAACGAAGGAGGACAACCGAGAATAACAGTAATGCATTATTTTGATTTTTAACTTTGCTTGAGCCTAGAGCGGCTGGTATAGGAGATACAAGTTGTTAGATGGATGTGTAGTTGCTATCAAAAGTCTTGCGCAAGGCGGGACTCGAACCCGCATCTTCTGCTTTCCGGGCAGCGATGTTCGCCTTACACCACCGGCGCTGTTTGGTCGAACTGAACATCCACGATATCTTCCTAGCAAGTACTCACCTATCAGCACTCACCCGTTATCGGGATGAGCCGGCCGCTGATATCAGCCTGAAAGCAGAAGATGCGGGTTCGAGTCCCGCCTGGCGCAAGAGTTTTGATCGCAACTACACATCCATCTAACAACTAGTAATGCATTACTACAGGAAAACTTCGTCGAACCATCCACACATGCCCTAAATAACGGCAGACTGTTAAGGAGGGAATGCTTATTCGAAATTCTGAGAGATGAGGCTGCAGTCCTAACCGCGAAAGATTGATGCCAACAATGAAACCTTGGAGCTGAAGTCTATTAGGAAAATTAGGATCCGTCATTTTCCTAAACCCTGGTCAAGTGAGCTATCTCACAATGATTTTTTAAAAAGCCCAGATCGTAGAGCGATTCAGGGAGCGATTTTTTACCAGACCAGATTTTTGGATAATTCAGATAACTGACTTTGATCAGAAATATGATGCACTATTTGATTCGCATACCCGGTGTAAGATCCAAAGATGAATCAGTCGTTTAGATCACAACAAAATCCTTTCTGTTAAAGCTACTCTTATATGGTTCACCCCAAGATGCGGGGCTTTTAAAAAATCCCATTATTCGCATAATCCTATCAACCGATTGGAAAAAATCACGAACTAGGATTATCCGAATCAGTCGGATTCAATCTTTAGTAGACAGAACGTATCTAAAGGAAGACCGCATTTTACAATTATTTCGCCTACCCAGTGGTGGTCTCGAGCTACCATTCAGTCGTCACGAAGGTATAATTGTGCTCTCGGTTGTTTTTTTGAATATTCAGATGGCTTCCAATGCCTGAAGCTTTCGAATACTCGAATTCGAATATATTCGAAAAAAGCGGTTTTCAGAATACTCGATTTCAAGCACATTTTAAAAACGCGACTTCTAAAACTCGAATCCGAATACTTCCGAAAACTCGATTTTCTGAATATTTGGTTTCGACTATTCAAATTCGAATGAAAACCATTCGAACCCCTATTCGAATAGGTCACCCAAGCTCAACTATGCAGTACGGTGATATATTCCAGCCAAAATCGGTAACTGTGCGACTTCGTGGGGAAGAAACCATGTATGGGTGCACAAAATGCCCCAAAAATCTATTCGTCTTGCGCATAATACCGGCACCCTTTGTCAATTGCGCCATGAGTGCCCCTACACAGTACGGGTAATGATCGTTGTCGAAGAATGGATTCCGTTCATCCGTGATAGTATAAAGTGACCAGTCGCTTTGCTTCGGCTTCAGTCTCCATTTCGCAACCAGGCCAGCCAACTCAAGTATCCCCTCGAAAAATTGACTTCAAAATGTCAGTGTAAGCCATCTGTATTTTTGTAACGGAGGCAGATTATTTATTTATGCATTATAAATGTACTCATACGGATGTGCCAACTCAATGTTAAGTAGAACCCAAATAATAAGAAGAAACACAAAAGAAAAAATACACAATGATCAGATTTCGTTTCCATGACCACGTTTATTACGTTCCTAGCGTTTGGAGACCGTTGTTCAGTTCACATGCTGTCTAGGTCGAACACCTACTCAAGTTTCTCTCACGTTCATTCGAAAAAGTTGAATGCACGGCGTATCCCAACTGTTTACTTCAAGATTTGGAAGGCTCCAAAACCATCTGGACGGACGGGGCGTCACGGTGCCGCCGAAGGGCCTCCGCGAGGCCCCAGGTCACAGTGAATTTGCGCCGAATTGAGCAACATCCACGAGGACGTCAACACCTTCGCGTGCTTATCTGAACGCCGAATCTCGCCGCTACCTGTCCAGTTTGTTCGACCGACCGACCGACTCCTTGTCTGCAGCGATGCCACCACGCTCGGCGCTGAATTTCACAGTCGGCCTCCTCGGTCGCCGGCCACCAGTTGTGGGCGTAATCGTTCTCGGCGGAAGGGAGGCACGTTGAAGGCTGATCAGTGCGCTTTTCTAAGCTGCCTCGGCGCTGCTGGCTGCGCTGTTCTGCTAATCGATACCGATCAATATTCTATTTTAATGGTACGTGCGAACATTACTGATACATTTCGTTTCCTTAAAAGAGTCGAGGAAAACATTGTGCTTTTTACCTTTTTTATTTTATTATTCATTTATTCGTTTTCAAATTGAATTGCACACGTTTTATAAAGGTTAAAATGAATCCTCGTTTAAAGATTTTTGTTATCATTTTCACTTTCACTTCAATTGAGGATATATTTGGTTGCCCAAGAAGCAGCAGTACTTGAATGCTCTTCTGATTCTGATTCCTTGAGCTACAGGCTTGTTTTGGGTTCAAACTGTAGAAAATCAAAAATTTCTCGTAGTGCTATTTTACGTGTTTTATAGAGCCTTATTTATATTAAGAGGGCACGTGGTAGCGCAGTCGGGCGGCACACCCGCTGCGGCCAGCACCCGCACCAAAGTTCTTGGTTCAGGTCCCGCTCATGCCACCAAGCCTTCCCCCGTGGTCGTACGGTCGGTAGTGAACCTGTCCGGAAAGGAGGTAAGACTGACTTCCACCTCGGGTGGCCAGCGCAATCTTGACCAAATATGCATTCAAATCGCCTTCACGCTAACCTTTGGAAATTAAATGCATGGCGTATTCCACGAAGAGAACAATTAACGCCTAGTTTTTTCGTAGCCCTATTTGTACTGAAATATAGAGTTCTGCTGCTGGATCCTTAAAATTTTCTGGTTATTTCACTGTAAGTTAACGCAACGATATGTCAAGATCTTACTACCGTATTTCGCCTCCATTAATATACAGTTTTTAATAAAAATAAAGCACAAACCATTGTTTTTCCTCGTTCTCTCCTCTTGATCTTCGCACTTCCTTCACACTTAATTTTTTGTTAATATTTATTTTCGCTTCCTTTTATTTTATATTTTATTTCTGCTTGTTTCATCATTAATTTTCACATCTTTCTTCGGAGTTATTTAGATCACAATAGAAATTATTCCCTCGAAATTCCACGAGCGTTTCTTCGAGAAGCGACTAAAAGTGTGTTTGCATTCTCACTGAGATTCTTCTGAACAGCACACTATGAGTCAAGCTATTCAACGCCTACATCAGAGTGCCGTTACAGTAAACGCCAAAGAACGCATAGCGAGCCGTAAATAACGCTCGCTTCTACTCACGACAGATCTTCAGCTCTCATAGAAGCTGCCGAATTATGTACCACCTACAGTGATAAGCTACTCAAACTTTTTTCGCCTTATTTCTAAGCGAGACGTTTTGCACAGAGCAGAAGTGATTTTCACTCTACTGATGCCCCTTTACCTAATAATAACTCTTTGAACTCCCTTTCAATTGTATTTTAATTTCTATGTGGCAAGTAAAAGCTTTAAAAGGGAATACTCTCCATTTCACTAACGCTTTTCCTGCACCTTCTTTGATTTCAGAATATTGTTTTGCTTATTTTAAAAAATCATCAGAGAATAAAGGACGGTAGTAATCAATCCGTGTTTGGGGTGCGCCACGCATTCTACTTCTGCGAGTTATTATGGATGGAATTTGAATGTGTTTTAGGCGTATGCAATGACATATGTACGGTGACCAGCCGAAAGGGAAGGCATGGTTCTACAGGGTGCGTAAAAAGTATTGACGCACCTAGTTTTTGTTCCAGCTCCAACTTTCTCTTTCTACTTTTCAAAGCTTTTGTGTGTTATTTTTGTTGTCTATATCGTGTTCAAAAAATATTCTTGTAAAAACTGAAGAAACATGATACCGTCGTGGTTACGGTGAGCCTTTCCTGGCTGTTACCAAAGGAAATGAATACTTCATTAACAAAAGAATTAAGCTGTGTTTGAAATGGATGATGAGAAAAGAGGTCAACAACCCAAACAATGGCCGCGGCTCTGTCATAACAGATGATGATTACGAGATGTTCAAGCACGATAACGTTCAAATCAAAAATTGTCAACCTCTGTCCCATAATTTTGAAAACCGGATAACGGATAATTTTGTCCGAAAATGGCCGGATAACGGAAAAACGGATAACGAACAAACAACAAAAATTAAAATTCGATTTAAATTGCACTAATTTCAACAAGAGATCAGTACCTAGAGCACTGTTAATTTATAAGCCATTTCTAGACATTTTAGTACTGTTTTTAAACGATTTGCAGTCGCCACATTAACGACGCTTTATGGGGTTTTCTGCCCATCCATGGGAAGACAAACGCACAGCAGCATACCCGCCTTTCACCTGCTTCCAAGGGGTAGGTTGGGTTGCCTTATTTCTCAGTCTTACTCTGCGCTTAACCTTTTTTAATTAGAGCAGTTGAAAAGTAGAATAGTCCTTGGAAGAGCAATTCTTCTGATGTCTCTGGAAAGAAGAAGAAGGCAGGAGACATCCAGCCAAACAAACTTCACATAACGATCTTGTCCTACATGCTAAGAACGATTATTGTTGTTGCTCCTTGATAGCAAATCAAGATCCAAGATACTTCAACGTGGAATTATCTGGGATGGATAAAATACTAACTTTCGGGTAGTAACTGCAAGAAGTTGTATACGGCAAACACACACTCAAAGAGTTATGACATCCAGACCTCCTGGATCTGAGAAAGAATATCCGACCCATCCCTTCTGGATCTGAGGAAGAATATCTAACCCAACCCCAAAACGGAGGTGTTCCCTATGTTGCAGATAAGTTTCACAAAAAAAAATCACAAATTAAAACAAATCTTCATGTGTTCAGCACCCACGATGATAAGTTTGTTTTGTAGCTTATTGCTCCCCTGAACTTTTTAATGGAGAAGTTGCTTACTTTATGTATTTGGATAAATTCTATCTCTTTTGCTAGTATTCATTGCTGTACTGCAGGTTTTTGATAATTCACGACAGCATATGGCCAAAAAGGTACCATTGCCGCCTGCAATCAAATCGAACATACTGCAATCGTGTAACTACAAATGATACGATGGAAAGATCGGCGGTAAAAATTCTTCCCAGGATGTGGCTCTCCACTTTTGATGATTGCTAGTGGCAGTTTGTATGCTTTCTTGGTCAGCACATGACTTGAGATGAATGAACAATGCTGTGCTAAGTAGGCCTCATATATGTAAGTATGGTACAGGCTTAGCGGGCCTTCTGTAGGGCTGGAAGTTTGTTATCTTTAGAACTATGTAGTCAATTTCCAAGTGAGGAAACTTCAATTAACCCTTCTAGATTTGAATACTTCTGCTATTTCTGACGACCACTCTTGTAATAGTGAAGGATCCTGTACATAGTACACCCATCACCAGGTCCAAAGCTAAGATTCAGCTAATTTGTTGTTCGTTATCCGGCCCCAAATCTTAGGATAACGAACAACAAAACGGATAGGCCAAAACCCCTGTAAACCGGATAACGGATAACGGATAACGGTTAATCCGCTCAACCCTGGATGGAAGGCATGGTTGACCAGCGAGATCTGAGCCAAGAACTTTGATTTGGAAAGCTATCGAAACCCGATGTCTCTTCACACTGCGCCACTCATGTCCAAGAGGCATGGAATAGAGCCCCCAAGATTTCCTCTTTTTGAAACCTCGGCATTGTTAGTTGCTAATGTTAGTCATACATATATTGTGTCACGCGAGGTCTTGAGGTGGAATCCTTTATTTAACAGGGCCTGACGTTTCGACGTTCCGTCATCTTCAGAGGCCTGGTCCATCACTAAGGGCTGAAGATCGCCCTGTGTTCTGAAGAGGCAATTGGATTGGAATGATCTTTTACCAGACCTCCGAAATTTGTCATTGCGGTGTGTTTTGTTCCGTACTCGCCCTGCTCTTCTCTAGCAACCTACAGCTACAGATTCTACTCTATTTCAAATCTTAAACTCTTTATACAAAATAATTATATTTGAATTATGTGTTTAATGAATTTAGTATAACAACTCCACGGATCTCCCTCGATAGAGAGCCTTCGGGCTCTCTTGTTAAGAGGGATCTCGGGCCGCTTGTCGCAGGGCCACGTGGCGCGTCTCCGGGTGGTGGATAGGGGAATTAAACGCGAACCAAATGCGACCGTGTACTGCCCAGAGACGCAGGTGGGATGCAGGGGATGGACTCCTTGCTCCTGCTGTGTCGGGTCGATGCGTTCCTTGTGCGTGGGAGCGGCATGTTCGTGCACAGTGTGCGTGGATGTGTCCGTGACTGTGCGGATTGTAACTGTGTCGGCTCGGCCAAAAGCTTGCACTCGGTAGACTGGGAGTACATGTAAGGCGATTCGAGGCCGCCTTAAGTCTCGCCCCGTCCCTTCGGGCAGTCTGGCTGGCTGCCCGGAGTACCCCACCCGCACGACAGAGCCTGACTAGCTACCCGTGTTGTATTCCAGTCAAACACAGCAGCACTAAAGGGCCTCATTCCCCTGACCCCGAAAGAGCCCCCATTTCTGCAGCGATGGGAAGGACGAGTACGGAGAGGCTGCTAAAATCTCAGGGCCTAACCAGGCTGCGCAAACTGAGAAGGACTAGGATGACGATCTGTACTTACAACGCCCGCACGCTTGCGTCGGAAGCATCCGTCGAGGACCTGATGATGCAAGCCAGGAAGATCAAGTACGACGTCATCGGACTGACCGAGACGAGAAGACACCACCCCCTACACGCCGCCTACGACTCCGGAGAAGAACTGTTCCTCGGAACATGCGACAGCAGGGGAGTAGGCGGCGTTGGTGTCCTCGTCAACACGCACTTGGCCATGAACATCGATTCGTACGAGTCTCTGACAAGCCGAATCGGACGTCTGCGACTGAAGCGATGTGGCTCCGTGCCAGCCTTGACTGTGTTCGTCGCGTATGCCCCAACATCCGACTACGACGACGAAGACGTCGAGGCCTTCTACGTGGAGCTGGAGAAGTTCTATAAGGAAGATCACACCTTCTACAAGGTGATCGTCGGCGACTTCAATGCCAAGATCGGGCCACGAAGGTCGCTGGAAGAACTTCACATCGGAACCCACGGTTTGGAGTGGAACGAGCAAGGTGAAAGGCTGTCTGAGTTTATCATGTCGACCAAGACCATCCATGGAAACTCGCAGTTCCAGAAGCCTCCCTCCCTACGATGGACCTGGGAATCCCCCGGTGGCCAGTTCCACAACGAGATCGACCACATCATCTTCAATCGCAAGTATTGCCTGACCGATGTCTCCGTTGTCCCCAAGTTCTACACGGGATCGGACCACCGCCTCCTTCGCGCGAGGTTCCGCTTTTCGCGTCAAGGAGAGAAGGCCGCGAAGTTCAAGAAGAGGAGTCCCAGAACGACCATCAACTGGGATCTCTACACCTCTCTTGTCGGCCTTTGGGAAGATGCCGTCATGGACAACGTCGACGAGGAATACGATCGCTTCGTGCACCATCTCCACGATAGTGCTAAGGGAGCCGAGAGCTTGAAGACCACCAAGAGACGCCTGTCTCCGGAAACTCTCGAGCTGATACGCCAACGTGGAGCAGCACGAGCGTCAGGCAACTATCAACTGACGTCCGAGCTTGCAAAGCTATGCAGAGCGGCGATAAAGGAAGATCTGAAGGAGAGAAGGGCGGAAGTGTTGGCTGAAGCAGCAGAGGCAGGGCTGAGCATCCGCAATGCCCGCCGGAACTTCGCCAACTTCAAGACCAAGATGACCGCTCTCCGACGTCCTGACGGAACCGTCACCTCTTCCAGAAGGACCATGGAGAAAGTCATCCACGACTTCTACTCCGATCTCTTCGATAGCCACGTCCACCTGCCCCTACGCCATCTTCCGCAGGATGGATACGTCATCCCCTCTGTTCTCCCTTCCGAGATCCGACACGCCATCTCGTCGGTGAAGAAACGTACAGCACCCGGTCCTGACAGGATCAGAGCTGAACACCTGAAGAACCTCCCGCCAGCGCTCATCAACACCTTGGCGCGGCTCTTCACACGCTACCTATCCGAATGCAAGGTTCCATCTCAGTGGAAGACCAGCAAGACCGTCTTGCTGTACAAGAAGGGAGACGTGCACGACATTGGCAACTATCGCCCGATCTGCCTGCTGTCGGTAGTCTACAAGCTGTTCACTCGAGTCATCCTGAATAGGATTAGTAGAACGCTGGACGAAGGACAGCCATGCGAACAAGCAGGATTTCGGAGAGGATTCAGCACGATCGACCACATACACACCATTACGGAGCTCATCGAAGTGTCGCGAGAGTACAAGCTGCCGCTTTGCCTTACGTTCATTGACCTGAAGAAGGCATTCGACTCCGTCGAGACTGAAGCGGTTATGGAAGCCCTGCTCACCCAGGGCGTTCCTACTCAGTACATCAGAGTCCTTCGAGAGCTGTACAGTGGATTCACGACCAAGATCTCACCATTCTACAACGACGTCGTCATTGACGTGAAGAGAGGGGTTCGACAAGGGGATACCATATCCTCGAAGCTCTTCAGCGCCACCCTCGAAAACGTCATGCGCGAACTAGAATGGGATGACATGGGAGTGAAGGTCGACGGCCGGCAACTGCACCATCTTCGCTTCGCTGACGACATCGTGCTCATAACACCGAGCATCACTCAGGCGGAGCGAATGCTGGCCGACTTCGATCGTGTATGTGGAAGCGTTGGACTGCAGCTGAATCTTACGAAGACGATGTTCATGAAGAACGGATGGGTTTCTGATGCCCATTCTCGCTCAACGGAACGAACATCTCCGAATGCTCCAGCTATGTGTATCTGGGTCGCGAAGTCAACATGGCCAACGACCTAGCACCAGAGCTGAGCAGGAGGAAACGAGCGGCTTGGGGAGCTTTCAAGAGCGTCGAAGAAGTCGTGAAGAAAACGAAGAACGTCCGACTCCGTGCCCACCTATTCGACTCCACTGTTCTTCCTGCCCTAACATACGCCTCAGAGACCTGGGCTATACGAAAGCAGGATGAACACGCGATCAGCGTCGCGCAGCGTGGAATCGAGAGGACGATGCTCGGAGTGACACGACTCACGCAAGTGAGAGAAGGTCTCCGGAGTTCCAAGCTTCGCCGACGTTCGAAGATCAGAGACGCTGTCGCATGGGCCAAGTCGTCGAAAATTAGGTGGGCCGGCCACGTAATGCGATTCGCAGACACCCGCTGGACGAGAGCCGTCACAGACTGGATTCCGCGGGATGTCAAAAGAACACCAGGACGCCCACCAACGCGTTGGTCGGACTTCTTCGTGAAAGCCCTGAACGACCGATATGACGCTCTTCGTGTCCCTCGAGCGAGGAGGATCCATTGGACCACTCTGGCACGCGACAGGGACGAATGGAGACGCTGCTGGCGCCCGCTCGAGCAAGTCGATGATCAACGGGACGACAGGTGATACAGGTGACAGGTGATAACAACTGCTCCGATACGCCTACCGGCGTGCCTCGCACTTGTGCGCTTTGCGCGATGTTGCAGTATCACTAAGCTAAGTAAGAAGAATCACATCAAGCTAGCTGCTCTACCTGTGCAGCTTCCTTCCCTTCCTAGCATGGAAAAGGCAATATTTGGTAACCTTATCACATTTCAACCTTGCTCCACCTTCCTTAAGATCAAGCGAGTAGTTTTGTGATATGGAGCCATCCAGAATCCCACCACTCCGCTCAAAATCGGCATCATCTCCAGGCGGTTCAGTGATGTCAATGCTTGTGCTTATCAGTGTCCTTTGCCCTAGGTCCTTCGACAACTCTCCTAATGTCCCTTAGCACGGTCCCGCACCTCACTCTAGCGCCAAGTTGACTGCAGGCACCGTCACTCCTCATCCTTAAACGGCCAACTTCAGGCAAAATTGACATTTTCGATAGATACTGAGCATCTGTTCAATTTTGGTAACACGGCGAAAAGCCTTTTTCAGAACCGAGGATTCGCACCGCTTCTAATGCTGTGTTGAGCAGAAATTTTTTTCCAGGCGGGGCCGCTACAGCAATGACAGCAATGTCCCCCACTACTTATCCCCCTTATCCCCGTTTACTGGAACTTATCCCCCATTTCTGGTGCTTGTCCAGCACTACTGGTGCCCGGTAACTGGACCTGATACCCCATTACTGGTACTGTTTCCCCTCAACGATCCCCCTTTAGCAGACGTGCTCGCCACGTCTTTGAATCCCCAGGCACGATGGATGACGTCTGGGTATTTTCTGCTTTTTTGGCGCCCTGTAATTTTCCCCTATTTTTATCTGAAATTATGACTCGTTGCTTAGCTGTTTACTATATAGTACGATTATTTTCTTCTTAAGTAAAATTTTTTCAGTAAATTATTTATATCCTATAAAACAGCCAAGGCTCGACTTTCTATGAACCATTTCACAACATCCTTAATTATTGATGCGAGATACTAAGATTATTAACGGCTTTTATTCATCTAACGTTTCGGTTTATTCTGAAGGATGAAATGAAGGTTGTGCGAGAACTGTTGCGAATATCTCCTACTTTTCTAACCTCCGAAGAAGGCGAAGTCGCCGAAAAGTCATCCTATCAATTCTCATCAACAAACTTGGCCAGCAGCTCAATAAAACCACATCAAAAGTGTTTATATTTATAATTGTATAAAGGAAGATCTTTCTGATAGTAAAAGTCTGGGCGGGGCCATCGCGACACGGACACCTTTGTCTCATTTTTGATTGGATGGTTCTGCGTCATTAGGATATTTGTAAAGGAAAAGACTAGTATTAATCAGTTCCTTCTTGGGAAGCGCTACGCATTCTACTTCTACGAGATATTCTTGAGGCGATTGGAAAGCGTATTTGGCCTGAAAGTGACTTTTGTCCCAGCCGATGGACACGACGGTGTTTTGCCGCTCTCAAATAGGTCTGGTACCAAATCGTGGACCCCGGAGGAATGGAAAGCTCGGTAGGCCCAAACCAAGAAATGCGGGGTTAGCGCACTGAACTACCATTTGCTGTGGGTTATTGTCCAGTAAAATTAAAACCTTAAAAAGCTTTTTTTCAGCCACATTGACATCTTTGTGTGTGTTCTCGCGTGTGGCCTCATGAATTGAGTCTCCTCGTCCATTTTATATTCTGATCTACCTTAAATATTCGCGTCCTTAGAAAATTCAGTGACCGCCAAGGCCACTGCAGGAACGAGCTCAAAATACAACTAACCAACCTTAACGTTGACTCGTAGAAGCCAACGCTGCGCAAGAGTCCTTTACCCAGAATTAAGCGCTGTAGTTTGCAGAATTCGGGTACAAGCTTATCTTGATGTATCAGATGAAAATGACTATCCAGTAGCATTACTTGTACTAGACTACGATGTTCAAGACTGGGAGCTCACAACGTCTCCGCTTGCCCGCATCTGAATAATCAGGTTTCCTCTTCACCAAACGGTGTGGCTTCTGATGTTCAGTGTTCCTTACTGGAGCATTTCTCTCTATCGTGTTGTCCAGAACTGTCACGCATTCCGCAAAACCTCGTGACTTCTCCCAGCATCATCAGTAGGCAGGTTCCCACCGCTGACGTCGAATGCCACAACGGGGTGTCCGTCGGGGTCGGCGTCGCCGTGGGAGCCAGACCTCCTGGCTGACGGCTACAGCTGTGTGTTAACAACGGTCCCGAACCGTTATCAACGACACCTCCGCCCACGGAAAAACTCGTATTTGATCAGCAAATAATGGCATCAACGCCATCGTCGCCGCCAGCCGCCAGCCGGCCGGGGACTGTCGGACGGCAATCCGGCCAGCCATCCATCCGTCGGGTATCCATCCATCCACGCTTGCCACCACGCAGCGTCAATCGCTCCGAGAAACATCGGCCGTCGTTGGCGCATCAAACCGCGCCGACGATAACATCCATTCAGTAGCCGTCGAAACGGCACCGCGATTCCCAGCCGGCTACACGATCGATGTGGTTGTCGACGAGTTGGCTTTTGTGAATCGAATTCCAATTTTGGTAGCTCTGGTATGTGCGTCTGCATTCCCTTTTGGTAATGCGGCTCCGCAACACTGATTCGAAGCTCGTCAGCCTTGTGAGCTTTATCTCTATATTAGATTGATTCTAGGATATTTCTCGGATCTATCCTAGTCGGGACGGGGCAACGGTAGTGTGTCACTTTGCACTCGTCATTCGAGACTACACAGCCCCTTCCCTGAATTTTAATAAAAGCCCTAATGGTACCACAGAGGAGGCTTTCGTAAAAGCTTACCTAAAGGAATAGAGACGCAAATCACTACAAGCTTCCCTCCGATTAAGATAGATCTTATTTTTCTTTATATTAAATTCACAGAAAGCTTCTGTAAGCTTTCAAGGCTTATATTTAAAAACCTCGGCTAAAAAGGCATCTTTTCACTGACCACTGACACTAACACACTTTTATGAGCGCCACTCCTGTGCCGATGTGTTAGATACTAAGAGATCGCACTTTCTTCAGTCGTAGATCATTGCTTCGTGCTGCGAAGAAATTTACAAGCCAAATGAATGCTGTCGCTACGGTGTAAGTGCATAGAGCACATCTATCACAGGGGAGCAATCGTCGCTTTCTACCTGTCGTGGAGGCCATTTGAGTGCGTATTTGGCCTATATAATGACTTACATGCGGTGATCAGCTGACGAACAAGTTAGTCTTTATCCTTCTCAGAGGAAGTCTCCAGCTTCTCTCATCATAAAACCACGGCATTATAGAGAGTAGGGCAATATTTTTGCTTTGTGCCGCTCGGGTTGTTACGGTGGGTCTTTATTTGCCAAGCCTAAGGCTTCGAGGCTTCTTCTTCAGAAGTCTCTGAACGTGGTGCAAGCATTAGATAAGCGATTTACCCCGCCAAACGCTACCCTCACTCTAGCGATTCCGCTTCTTTAGAGAAATTACCCATGAAAACACATTCAAAGAGGAATAGACTCATGTCTGATCCACCTATGGAGTGCTTTCGCAGCTCTCTGTTAGTACGATTGGGCGAATGAGACTTACTGTGCGGTGCTGGATAGTATTAGGTTGATTGAAAAGTCTTGCAGCACGTTACGCTATTGCCTGTTAAATTTGTTGAAGCTACTACAGTATTGATTTTGTGTGCTGACGTCAGAGTACGTTTTCGAAGCTCCATCAAGTATATAAGGCCTCGTCGAGTAGCAATACAGCAACAATGTCAACGATAAGCGGCTGCATCCGACGACCTATCGTCTACTGCGAATTTCTGCAAGGACATTCCGCAGGGCTGTAGCCTCCAACATCTGCGCTGCATTCAAGGAGGAAGTCGTTTACTATTCCAAAGTGGTCCGTTGGTATCAGCAATTCAACGCTGGAGATATCTCTCTCGAAGATCGACTTCCAAACGCCCCTCTGTTGGACTCAGAAGGCATGCTTAACTGAGAGTCACTGGATAGTGAAACCACTGCCCTCTGTGCACGCTACCCAGCTCCAGAGCTTGGCTAACGCCATGCGCCAACAACATCCAGAACGGGAAAATGTCTACCTCTGTCTATGACAACGTCCTCATGTCGCAAAAGTGAGTCGCCAGAAAATCCAGGAGTTCGGCTGGGAAGTCCTACCCCATCCACCGTATTCTCCAGATCTCGCTCCTTCTACATTCCACCTGTTCAGAGCTCTGAAGCAGCATCTTTGAGGTAGAGAGTTCGATGATCGACGTCAACTGGAAATGGAGGTTTCTGAACTCTTTTCCCCACACAGCTATCGGAATTCTGGCGAAAAGGCGTTGAAAGGTTGCCTGAAAGATGGGGCAGGTTCCTAGACTTGGGTGGGGAATATACCATAGACTGAGCTTTTGTATATTGTATTATATTGTATTGTATTGTAAGATTGTTGTGCTGGTGTTTTTCGAGGCCGCTATCTTTCTCTTATATTATCCAGCAACGCGCAGTAAGTCTCTTTCGCCCGGTCGTACTAACAGAAATCTGCGAAAGCACTCCACAGGTGCATCAAACGTGAGTCTATCCCTCTTTGAATGAGTTTTCAGGGGCGATTTCTCTAAAGAAGCGGAACCGCTAGAGTGGGGATAGCGTTTGGCGGGGTAAATCGCTTATCTAATACCTGCTCCACGTTCAGGCCTCTGAAGAAGACGGGAGTATCGAAACATTAGGCCTGGCAAATAAAGATCCACCGTAACAACCTCAAGCGGCACAAGCAAAACTATTGACAACTTCTCAGAGGAGTTTGGTACCACAAACCGACCCTAGAGGAATGGATGATCTGGCTAACCTTAGACGGGGAATCCAAGCCAAGAACCTGCGTTTAGGTGCATGCGATACCTGTCACCTTCTCCGACTATGCTACACGCTAGTTTTTCCATCTTTTTCGTCATCGTAAGTATAGTATATACATATGCAGGTCACTTGTGAGACTCTGAGACTCCTCCATGTGCTACAGAAGTAGACTTCGACTTCCCAGGCGGAGATGGCTTAACGGCGATACTCTCCCTTTTCAGATGGGAACATGAAGCCTGAGAAGCAAGACTCTCTGCCTAGATGACGTAGTATTTAGGTATACGTATTCGTGTAGACTGTGCGCAGAATCGATGGGCGTCTGGGTGGAGTTAGACGCCCTTCCCGTTGAGATGCGCTGCGCATTCGTTTCCATCATGGGGGAATTCGAATGCATCATATGTAATATGTGGTGACCACTCGGTGAAGAATCACGCTTTTAACCTCTGTAGATCCGCTTCGGCAAGTTGTTACCTAGTCTAGCGCTTACAGACTTAACGAATCAGAACCGCTGCTGATTGGAGGTTAACCTTAATCGCCTCATCACCTCCCTCCTTGTCATCATTTTCCCTACGTTAATGATGCATAGTTGCCTACAGCACTCCAGAACAGCGCGTCTGGTGTCTCCAGACGTCCAAGCTTTCCATCATCGCCTGTAATGTCCTACAAAGCTGTAGCGGAGCACCTTATGCGCTTATGTAACAACAGCGCAGATCGTGTTGACACTGTGTGCGGAGCACTTCAGCGAGCAGAGCGATCTATTGCAGTGCAAATGCGAGTGACTCAGTCAATAGTGTCGTGGATCAGACTCGTCGACGACACATCGAAGAAACGGCTGCAAACTGGTAAAGGTGGCGTCGGCGCCGAGTTCTGAATGAAAGGGGCGAGTGGTCGTGAACACCCGCTGGTCTCAGCTTCGGGAGAAAAACTTCTCGAAACGCGAGCCGCTGCTGGGTGGACTTGCACTACTCCAATAGATCCCTTCACCTCTGGTGTTCATCTTTACTTCCTTGAAGAATATTGCAGAAAGTCCATTCTTTTCCGGTCATAGTTGAGCTCAACCCAAATATGGATTATGTGGACTATTCCGTTTCTCCACCCCATTTTTCCAGCTTAGTATTTGGCCTCTCTAACAATGAGACTAAGACTCTGCGTTGTTCTAACGTAAGAAGGTTTCAGTCGCTTCGAGAAAGAACTACACTACCGCTTTTACACAACCTGTCTACGATACCGCTCAATTTTTTTGCTGGCGAACTATTATACTTGATGGCGGATCGTCCAAGCTTACGACATTTTGAGCGGACAGCGCGTCAGCAGGGTATGAATGAGGATCATGTGTCGAGCGTCGGGATTCAGAAGACGTGCCGAAGACGTCGTCCACATGCATAGGGAGTAAGTGGGACCTGTAAATGGCGACCAGGGAAGAGGAGAGCAGTGGAGGAGGGCCAGTAAGGGGTTCACCAAAGGGGTACTAGCGAAGCGGAACCAGTAAAGTGGACCGCTAGGTGGGGGAGGGGTGCAATAAGAGTGGACCAGTGTTTCCTCTCAATATCGTCCGATTTCTTCCATACTTGCCGGTTATTTACTATAGTACAACTCTTGTTCGAGAATCGAATTTTAATGTACATTGCACGTTTAGGTTGTAGGCTCATTTAAATCAAAGGAAGAAAAAGTCAATCTAACAATGAATCAAGTTTTTAAGGAGGCGCCCTTGCAGAAGCTATTTCGGGCGTGAAAAACTATGTACCGACGAGACAGATTAGTACTCAAGCTGGATATGTGGTCAGTTACCATGCAGATATGCTGCCCAACAAGAATTGATGCGAATAACGGATGATGCCAAAGACGTTCGTAAAATTTTGTGAGAAAGTCTTTGCTCTGAAAAATATCACGAGTTGGAGCAAAAAAACGTGTTGTTGCGTCAGCTACGCAAATTGGTTAAATATTTAGCGGCGGTAGTGTAAGTCTGGTGGCCGCATAAACAGGTTTGCTTAGGTCGTCAACCTTTCTCTCGATCGCCTCACTAATCGTTTTTTTGTCAATAATTCGATTTGTCTACTCTGATCGGCTCTGATCATACGGCACTTGGGCCTAATTTATAGGCACTTCGAAGAGATGCTCACTATCACCTGTATTGTTTGCCGACGAAATTTTCCACTGGTGCTCCGCTAGCCGATGACTACAGAGCCAGCCGACTTCGAGCACTGATAAGGCACTGCAACAGTACACTGATCGATACCTCCAGGTGTATCGAACCCAGCACTTCATCTTGTTCTCTTCTGAATGCACTTCTTCACGATTAAATGCTAAGCATTTTGTGGGCCTATTGAGCTTGGAGAGGATGTTTGCCTTCTTCATGCCAAACAAAGCTAATACCAGCCTAACAGATAAGATTACGCTGCATCTCTCGCACAAATTTTCTTCACCATTTGGTTATTTGCTTTTTTGTTGCTTTATAAAGCTTATTATGCAAGATTTCGGCTGGTAGTAGCTCAGTCAGCGGAGGTCCCGGACGTCGCGTACACATCCCAATCCAAGGTTTATGGTTCGAGTCTCCCCAGACTAACAAAGCCTCTCATTCCTCCCTCCGAGGTCTGTAAATTGATACCACACTTGTAAGTGGAAAGGGCTAACTTGTCTACCGGCTGGCCACCGCATAAGTCAACTACAAATTCAAGTCGCCACTACAGCATCCCATACAAGCAGAATACGACGGAGATTGACTAATGCTGTCCTTCATCCTTAATCATTTTTTGGAACTTTCCCTGGTCAGTGTTCCCTCTTAAAACGGTGGCTTGTCTTTGCTTACTTGATGCATATGAAGTGAATTGCCAGGGGAACCAAAAAAAACCGTCAGCTGTTTTATGGCTAGAGGTTATCCGAACGTGCGGTGGTTTCTTATCAAGACCGAGGTTAGAGCCCCCTTTGTGTTAGAGCCTCGCGTTCCTCATGTATTGTAGATCGTGATAGAACAGTTACGCTTATAAGAGGCCACTCCTGGCCTGATATGATCCCTCAGATGGTGCTGGTAGCTAGGCCGCGTCTAACAGCACCTCTTACGGAATTCATTTATACTTTTCAAATCAAATTGAACATCCTTCTAAGATAGCTTTAAGACATTTGAAATCAAAGCGAACTCTTCCAAATCGGAATGACCTTCAGGCAGGTTGAATTACGGACTCAATAAGATGGCTAGAATATTTTTTGTTTAGGGAAAACAGGATATAACATGCTTTGAAATTTTTTAGTTCACCTGCCCAATAAGTGTTACAATTTTAAAAAACCTTTTATTTTTTAAGAAAACATCAAAATTTTTCTTAAGAAGCAATCATATAGCCCATTAAAAGAATAGTCACGCCATGCAATTGAACATCCCGTCGCGCTTTTTATTCGATTGATAGTGCAGATGCTGCTTACATGAAGCATTTAAATGAGGACATGTGTGTCCTATACAACAGTTTGTATCGTTTACAAGTGTGAAACCCCACGCAAGCAGACATTTTGCAACCAAACGAATAAAAATCGCGACGCCTTGGACGAGGGCACGGCGCAATCTTTTTTTGGCCTTGAAAATGGCGGCATTCTTGATCTAGAAAACAGTATTATTATTTGAGAAACTATTATATTATTATTAAATTTTTCCCAAAAAAAAAAATAAAAATTTTATAAAATTTCAAACAATGTGTTCAGTTATTTTGTGAGTGAGTTAAAACTTTAAGGGAAGTCATACTAACATTTCTGTTGAACAAAAATTATTCTAATCTTTTTGGAGAGTCTGTAGTTTAACCTAGAGGAAGCTCATTTCGATTTGGAAGACGTTCATTTTGATTTGAGAAGCACCAAGTTCGTAAAGGTTGTAAAGAAGAGTGTCCAATATGATGTGAAAGGTATGCAGTTTATTTCGAAAAGTAATTCAGATATCACTGACTTCTCTCGATCAGGAATACCTATAACAAAATGTGGTCTATCTCCAAGTGAGTCATCAAGTAGTGCCGCGGAGCTGACACTACATCCCAAAAAGGCGCTTCTGTGTGTTTGTTGGAATAACCGTGGAATTGTTCATTTTGAGCTGGACAAGCTGTTGACGTAAATCTTTAATGTGAACAATTGGATTACGTGAACCAAGCATAGTGGAAAAGCACCTGTCGATCATCAACAGAAGAAAGACGTCATTCTTCGACACGACATTGCAATAAAGCACTGTGCAGAACGGACACTGTAAAAAATTAATGATTTGGGATGGGAGGTTCCACCTCACCCAGCATACTCTACCGATCTCTCACCTTCGAATTACAACTTATTGCGATCTCCGCAGCATTTCCTTAGCGGCAAACAAGATGAAAATTTGGAGAATGTTTAGATTGCTATCAAATATCATATACTATATGAAAATAGCGGAAAGTACCCGTCAGCGCGTCAGTATGTACACACGCCTCCTTCTGGGGGCGTGGCGCCAGGAGACGCCACATCCGCTGTTCTGCGGACCGGGAAATTTTGTTTTGCGTCTTAAATGTTTCGTAAGGCAGCCGCTAGACTGTCGGTGAAGCCTAGGGGATGGAGTGGGTGAGCAAGGGATGAGAGGAAGATCGCATGCCCCCTTCCGGAGAGGGGCGTAGCCTTATTTCGTACAGCCTAACCGTCTCCCAAAATACCCGTACGTCTTCTACGTGCCAGGTGATTCAGAAGATGTGCAGAATACGTCGCATGACGTGCCTGGGACTCAGAAGATGTGCCAAAGACGTCGCTCACCGTGTTTGGGGACTCAGGTAGACATGCCGAGGACATCGTCCAATGTGCCTGGGGATTCAGAAGGCGTGCCGAAGACGTCGTCCGCTAAGGGGGAATCATTGAAGGGGACCAGTACTAGTAATGGGGACCGTTTCACAAGGGAGGACCAGCAGTGAGGAACCGATATATCGCCCTATCATACTATATACTGTAGTGCGAGCCTTTGTACTCCTACATAGGTTGGGGAAAAAGCTGTACAAGTAGAGTAGCTACCTTGATGTGATTGTTATTAGTGACACTGCAACATCGAGCGAAGCGCGCAAGTGCTATGCTCGCCGAAGGGGTGACGGAACACTCGTGTCAAAATATTCTACTGAAAAACCAGCATTTTTATCGTTTCGGTATTGGAAATTCACTCACTAGGTGGCAAGAAAGTGTTGGTAATGACGGTGATTACACTGTTAGTTGAAAATAAACGTTTAATAAAAGCTTGCTCAGTTCAAGCCACCATCAAAAAGATCACTTATTGGATGAACTAACACGAGTAGTTGTTGCAGGCAATTGACAAGTGCCTCCTAAGTTCGCCAAATTCTGTTGCAGGATCTATGGGCAACCCTGCATAGCTGAACGTTCAAGGTAGAAAATATAGTTCTAGGCCGATTGGGCACGATATATAACCACCTGAAGGCAACCGGATTCCACCCCAGCTAGCTCACAGAAATAGATGGCGATTACGTGCCAGAAAAGGTACTCTTCCTCGATTTGGGACAAATATGAAGGATTAGGCAGTAATTAGGCAAGTCCTGACTTGTGTACTAAAAAATTCACTTTAGATTTTATGAGCCCTTTTGCAAATAGTACATCAAACGCATACAGCTTGTACTGCAGCCCCACCCGTACCTGGTCTCCGAGTGGTCTGCGGTGCAATTTGGGTGCACCCTATCGGCTGGTCGCTGATTATCAACTAGTTATGATATCGTAGCCCGACGTGCCTGATCGATCGGCGGTGATACGATCGATCAGACATCGCCTTTGCACATTCGAATATGGAAATCAGGAGACACGGGAAGCACCCCACATCTACATACATTCATGCACACCCGTGCCGTCCTTTCCCACACCCCTCAGGTCCCGTCAGTCATTTCATCAAGTGCTCAAGCTCCAAGCAGGCTTTTGTGTGAAACCACCAACTATGCCGGTATACTTCTACAGGCTAGTTAACATCTATTATCTCCTAGTTTTCTGGAAGTAGTTAGGCTTTCCTGATGTGCTTTCGGCTTGGGTTTGGCTACTACCTTGCTTTTTCTATTCAGCAGTTTATTATTGACCTTAACAATGCTTCTTCTTAGCTGGTTTACTGCTAAATATCTTACTGAGCACAGCAAACTGCTCCCTCCTCTCCTGGTGTTAAAATCACGTTTTTGTTCATCGAGTTGGCTAGAAAAGTTGAAGGGTATTAAAATATATTAAATTCATATATTAAAAGTATTAACTCTTACAATGAGTTCAATCAATTACATCCGCTAAGACATTTTAGAGCATTTTATTAATTAATTTATGATTAGGCCAATGTTCAGTCAAAGTCATTCAAGTTCTTTCTCAATGAAGTGTATTATTTTGCTAATTTTATTCCCACGAAATGTGGAGCGATGGGTACAGGGCTGTTTCCAATAGACAAATTGTCAGGCAAACAACCTGTTGTTCATTTCGAGGACGACGAACTGGTATAACAAGGATAAATATAGAGACCGTTAATCAACTACTATTTCGGATGCGCTATGTATGCTGTTTCTACGAGTGTCTCGGAGGTGATTTGAACGCGTATTTTTCATATACAATGAGTTGCTGGGGCCAGATTTATTATTCTCAGGAAAATCTGATAGCAATTCGTCGACCCGAGTGAGGTGAATGCGTGGTTGGCCTGGGCGGGAAATCCGAAATCAAAAACCTGGAATCGGGTACGCTCGATAGCGGCGCTTTCTCCGACTGCGCTACAACGCGCCTCAATGGTGACGTCAAGGAGAGATGAACGAATCAGCGCACTCCGCAAAGAGATTAATTGTGTAAGGGTTTAATCTTTTATTGAATTCTAAATTTATTAGAATATATAAAGGAAGGTAGCTGAGAATACAGCTTCAAAAGAAGTGGTTTTCCTGAGCTTCAATATTGGTTCTACTCCTACCAACGCTTCCGCTCGATTGCTTCCTACGCGAGACTTCTTGTTTGATCCTAAGCCTTAGCAGAGGAATTTAAAGTTATGCGAGAATATCAACGTTAAATGTTTGGAGTAACTTCCTTCCAACATCTCATTTTCCTTTAAACGGTGCTTTTAACAGATGAGGTTAGCTCAAAGGAATATAGCTAAATACTTTAGCGCTTCAGGGTGCTTGTAGCGAAGTCGGAAGAGGTGCCGGATGTCGGTGCATACGATACCACGTCCTTGCTTCAGATTTCTCTCCCAGGCCCAACCATGCCTTCCGTCTCTCAGTTGTCAGTGAATTGGTACCAGACTTTTCTAGGAAGGATAAAACACTGATTGGTTCATGGGTTGCCCACATAGGTCACTAAAGTGAATGAATAGATAAAGGATAAAAGTCATTGTTAAGCAATCACTTCTGTGATGCGCCACGCATTATACTTCTACGAGACATCGTGGAAACGATTTAAATGCGTATTTGGCCTAAACAATGAGCCAGCCGATGAGTATATCAGCGCTTTATCCTCTAAGGAAGGATAAAGCGATGGCTTGTTTCTCAACTGGTCAGTGGAAATCATTGTAGGACGAATACGCATTCCAATCGCCTCTACGCCATCGCGTAGAAGTAGAATGTGTGGCGCATCCCGATAGGGATTGAATAACGCCGTCCTTTATCCTTTCATCTTCACTTTCGTGGTTACAACTGCCAGTCAGTTTAATTGAGTGATCGTCAACGAATTTTCCTCTCCAGCAGCGTGCCTGTCCGGCGAACAGGGCTTGTACATACGTACGAAGAACATAGAATTTCCCACTACATAACATAGAAATCAGTCGGTCACAGCTCTCGTCTCCTTCCCCTAACCATCACTTAAACGTTTCATATGACCGACCCATATATTTCTTGACGCCCCGGCTCGAGGTCTCTGATCTTCGAACATCGACGAAGCTCTGAATTCCGGAGACATTTCACTTGCGTGAATCGTGTCACTCCGTACATCGTCTCCGAGTCGAATAGATGGTCACAGGGCTGGACGTTCTTCGTCTTCTTCACAACTTTTTCGAAGCTCTTGAAAGCTTCCCGAGCCCCTTGATTTCTCCTGCCCAGATCCGGCACTGGGACGTTGCTCATGTTGACCTCGCGACCCAGATTCTCGTAGCTGGAGCACTCGGAGTTTATTCTTCCGTTAAGCGAGCATGGGGAACAAAAACTAGACCTGTTCTCACGAACATCGTCTTCGTAAGATTCAGCTACAACGTTCCCACATAGCGTAATATTCTTGAATGCCATTTTTCACCTTAAAATAGGATCTGGGAAAAATTCTGACCTGGAAAAAAGATTGGGAATCTATCGTATTTGGGAGGGGTCAACTGGAAAGTGTGTACGTCATGTCACACTTTCACACTGTCGCCGTGTCACAAAACCTTACTCCTATTACTTTAAATGAAAGCTCTCGCATCGGGGGACAGCTGCTAAAGTTTTCTTGGAAAATCAATGGAGGGAAAGGAGACCCCTCCCGATTAGGATAGATTCAAGTGCCCCCACCTAGTAGATCCAAGGGTGATACTGACACCAATTCAAGTCAGCTCCCACACCTATTGTAATGTACTGCAATCTATAACACCGAAAAAGGTTACCAGATTCTATTTGGCCCCCAATTAACGTCATAGACGGAATTTTGGCGGAATTTTTTCGACCATAGTCAGCAGTCCCCGCTCCGCCTGGCTAGTTCTCGCTGTTACGAGCACGACGCCGTCAGCGAATCGAAGATGGTGCAGTTGTCGACCGTCGATCCTCACTTCGCACTTTATTTTGCGGATGACGCTTTCGAGGCTGGCACTGAAGAGCTTCAGGGATGTGGAATTCCCTTGGAGTGCTCACTTCTTCACCCTAATGACGACATCGTCATAGAATCATACAGTTTTTGGTCGTGAATCCATTGTATAGCTCTACAAAGGAACACCCTGTTTAGTCAGGGCTTCTATGACCGCTCCAGTCTCGCTGGATCTCTTATTCAAGGCGATGAAAGCAAGGCGAATTTGCAGCCTGTGAAATGCCTTACTACTTTGACATCTTTCGAAATATGATCCCAGTGTTCTCCATGCTTATAAATTCAGATTTTCTGCAGTGTTGCAAAATTATGGCGCCTTGCAGTGCCTTTGAGAGACACTTAACATGCTAATATCAGCTGCAGATTCTAAAGGCACCCATACAATCGTTGACAATGCAGAACGAACTGTGAAGCGTTGGAGGAATCTTAGCTGGCGTTTCGTTGCCACGAAAAGTTACTTCTTGATGGGAAAAAAATGTTTAGCGAAAAGTGGCCCATCTATTACGGTGTGAAAATTAGTAATAGTTTAGAAAATTAGTACTCTAAGGAAAATAGAGTGACTTAAGCAGAAGATGAAGAGGAAATGGTAGGAGTGCGTGGCGGAGCGAGGACGTGCAGACTTCACCTTAACTGTGAGTGAACTCTAGGTTCAAATCTAGCCAGGTAACTTTGACGTTGTTGGCTTGTCTTTACTACGCATAGCTGTGGTACAGCAGTGACTTGCCTGTCGTCTAGCTTGACCTAAATACAACATCATCGTATAGGCTAAACATGCAGGATTTCTCATAGTATCTCGCTGCGAAGTGCATGGCGCAACCTTCGCGGCCGACTATGCCCAATGATTGACAATACTACGGTCATCGTCTCTTCAATCTTTCACAAGAATGAAGGAAGCTGGCTCAACAAATTGCGGCTAGCAACGGACATAACACCACGTTACATCTGTAGTGTTACGGAGGTCCTTCCAGGAACAAAGCAGTAGCCGCGCTATGTCCGGAAAGGCGCCATTCAAAGTACCATTCATCTCTGATGATGTAAGCACTTCCCTTTGGAGGTGTGTGAGGGGAATGTGGTAACTGTTGTAGAGGTGCCACCAGACAACCTAAGGTAGCAACTTGTTCGGAATCGCCCTTACGATCGCCTCTGTGCCGCCCCTAGTTGCGCCGTTTGCCCACATGGCAGGGAAGGGGACTGCACCTTATCAGGTGTGGTATACCTCATTACCTGTCAGAGCTGTGGCGAAGAATATGTCGGTGAGAGGGCGCGACCCCTACATGTTAGGGTCAAGGACCTGGATTGAATAACGCTGTCCCTTATCCTTTTTTATCGTGCCCATGGTGATTATACTCGTGTCAAGCGGACCCCGAATGAACAACTATTGGTAAAGCAGGTCGAGCCGTGAGGCCCTCCTACCGGCCATTATTTTCGCCCGGATGAAACCAAAATGGAACGCACATTTGGATTAGTTATATGTCATGTTTATCATCATGCATGGAATCGCCGCTATTTGCTCATCATTCGTCGTAGCAGACAAGTACTGGCGTTGGTGGAAAAACTATGGCGATTTTGGCGACTAAAGCAACGTTTTCCTGACGAACCTGGTAAATGTTTAAACCAAACCCTGTCCAGTTCATATTTGGCCCCTGTGACTCAATAAAATCTTTTCCAATAAAGGTTTTCTTATAATATTTCAATCACAACTAAAACACTTCCTCAAACAAAAATATATCCTCTCATTCTCGAAGACCTTTATTGGCCTATATCGTAACTGAAACATTTTATATTTACGGCTTCTACAAATAGACCCACCAGCGCATGCTAGTTTTTTCATATTTAAAACCTTTGCAATTCCTTTTCTTCGCGCATGGTAGCACAGTAGAAGGAGGCACCAATTCTGCACTTCGGCCCGAGTTCTTGGCTCGAATTTCTCGCCTAAGCCAAGATTCCATAATTCGGTGAATTGGTACCAAGCTTGAATAGGAACGTCAAACTCTAACTTGTCTATTGGCTGGTCATAGTAATTCACTTCATATTTCAAATGCTGGTTTGAATTGTCTCCGCGATATCCCGTAGAAGGATAGAAATAGAATGCTTGACGCATTCTTCCGAAAGACAGACTAACCCCAAGTTCATCCTTCAACCGTATTCTAACCTTTCCAACGCGGAAATATGTTACATATCGTTGCAGCGTGTACGTGTATGGTCCTCCTCAATAATCTGCCCTTTTTGGGTCTGCCCAGAGAATACATCGGCGAGACGGGCAGACCTCTTTGGGTCTGCCCGTCTCGCCGATGTATTCTCCCTTGCAATCGGAGTAGGGCAGATTCTCTGGGTCAGGGTGAAAGAACATGAGGATGGGTTGAATAGGTGCAAGGTCTCTACTCGCTTAGGAGAGCACAGACTGCGAATTCACAATGGCGCCGCGATTGGTGTGGGGGTGACGATTTTAGCACGCGAGTCCGATATCGCAGTACGGAAGACCCTGGAGGCGTTGTGGATTGCGTTCAAGAACCTCGCAATTAACAGAAAAGAGGAGCGGGTGGCCGTTATCCAGGAGCGTGTCCCATTTGCCAACCTCGGTGGCCTTCACCCAGGAAAACGCCAACCAGAAGGTCGCTGAAGATGTGGCTCGAAGGGAGAGTCTCATCCATCCACGTCTTTCTCCATCCGAGGGTGACTTAGCAGTCTCTCGGCTGTCTCATAAGGTCAGTCGGGTTGCCTTACTCCCCTTTCCGTCTCATACTATGACTTGCTCCTGGAGCTTCTGTAACCTTAAATGATCCTTGGGCGGGTTTTTTGTCCAACTCCTTTTATCTTCTCCCGGCTCCGACGAAGGCGGTTACGCCGAAACGCAGACCGAATAAGGAAGTGTACCAATCTTGGCTTTATAGCTTCATACGAGATCCTACAGCACAAAAAACATGCCAAGATTCAACGACAATCAAACATGGAACAATCTGCCCTACCTTCTCTACCAGTTTTTGCACGGCTAGCCTCTTCCACATTTGGGCATTGCAATATTTGGAAGCCAGGTCGATTCACAGCTGCTTGTTTTATCAGCTGTGCTTGAATTCGCGCTTCCTCTAATAGGACCTGCTTGCTATGTGAATGTGTGCCCTTCTGGTGTTCGTTAGGAACAGTTTGCTCCATATTTCTCATTCTAAAAGGGTGACTCGACTCTGTCGTGCTTACTATTGTATCATTAAGGCGAATTAAGTAGGGTCGAAACTTTGCTTGTAGAACGTTTAGCGATTACCGAGGCGCTGATGAAAATAGGACTGGAATAAAAAAACTGAGCAATTCATTATTCAGTTTTTAGCGAATTAATCAGAGGCCATAACATTCGAACTCAATCGCAGAACACCGCATTAAATAATTTTCGGCAATCTCATTGAGCAGTTTGTTAAGATTTGGAAAGATCTACCTGCGTCATCAGTCTTTTTTTGCTCGCCGATAGTGTTTAACAGCAAGTTCGAATTTTTAAAAAACGGAATTTTGTGATGACAACAAATTTCTTTTTTACCTGCACTGCATGTTTAAAAAATTCGTTTGTTCACACACATATTTTTTCAGTGATTAACGTATGCTGTACTCCACAGAAAAAAAATACAGCAACAAGTGATAAATTTATAAAGAAAAGATTTCTGTCCACATTAACAGGCCAACCACTTTGCGACGTTTTGTGTGCATTTATTGATTTATAATTTTTTTCCGTGCCAACCAGGTTCGTTATAAAATTATTATTTTATTTATTTATTTATTTATTTATTTATTATGGTGATTGAGAGTCCATGCAAGTAAACACTTCACCAACAAATTAACTCAAGACACAGCTAACATAAGCGGATAAAAGGATAATGGGAGGCTCTTACGAAGTCCTTTCTGGGATGCGCCGCGCATTGTTTTTCCAGCGGATTTCGTGAAGGATATTTGAGTCCGATCATGTTCTGCTTTAGATCTGATGTGGTTAGGCTTTTTCGCCTCAGAAAGCTTTTGCATCAATAGAGTCAGTTACAACTCAACATGTAAAAATATTCGAAATCTCACAGTTCTTTAACAGATTTAAAATTATATGCCACAAGAATCGAATAGGATGAGATAGAATCAGGTGCATAAATATACCCCAACTTACTCGAAATTTTATAATTTCTTGACAACATGAATTCAACGTCACAACAAGCACAAACAAAGGACAACAACAGCCAGAGCAATGACACCCATACCATTAAACATATCCATATCTTTACATCTTACACAAACCATCATTTTATTAAAGGCTTAAAAATTTCAAACAAATCAAAACTGAATCGCGATTTGTCCAAGTAGTTCAAGGCCCTTACGGTACCTTACGCCAAGTGACGGATCTGGTGCCAACATTTTCAGCGCTGTCCTAGTTACGGGATAGGGGGTCGTTGCAAGAAGCAGAGGTCTTCTTCATCTGAAGCCGCGCCCATCTGGTGCTACCTGCGAGCAAATGTCTCGACCGTCACTGCTGTTCCCAAAGCAAAGCCGCCGCCGATGTCCAGGCGACGAAGTAGGCACATGCTGGGCGGTGGCGGTGGTGGTGGCATGACGTGTCGGATGCTCGCCTCCCGTGAATCATCGCTCCCGGAAACAATGGCCGGCATTGGCGCCTGCGCTATGCGAACTTGGCGGTCGCTTTTATCAGGCTGAATGCAAACAGTCAGTTGCTTTTCTTTTTTACATTAAAAGCGAGAAAAAGCTATATAGTGTAGGGATTTTTCAGAATTCTCAAAATAAATGTTAGAGGGCGTTCTCAGGAAGAGTCGAGGGATCTTCCCTGTTACTTTTTGTCCACAAATAAATGTATTTTCCGCTATAAATCTCCATATTCTTGCTTTATTTCTTTTTTCAAATATTTTCCTAACTTTTTTGTTAGCTGTTTCACTGGGTGTTCGATTATTTATTGTGCATTCATCTGAAGAATGTAAACTACCGCGTTATCAGCCTTCACAAGGATACCCGATTGCGAACAAAACTCTAGCGCGTTGCAGAACTCGAACCTGTGGCATCTGCTTGACCGCAAGGCGCTGTTTAATCCTCTACGCACATCACCGACATTGTATTAGCAATCACTACCTACCCAGCAACGTGATATGGGCATGAGCTGCCGCTGATGTCAGTATGAAACCGGTACATCTGATGACCTTCATGCAAAAATATGCCCTTGGTGTAAAATATAAGATAGGTCTCTTACGATTTTTTTTTGGTTTTTGAAGAGGCGCCAGTTTCATTTTTTGTTGCTATTGCTTTTACCAACTCTTTTTCTTCATTTTCCTTTCTGCACATTCCTTGTTTCTCCTTCCTGTTTTTATCGAATTTGTAGCACGTCTTCTTGAACTGTACAGTAAATAGTGGATGCGAACTTATCATGGGTGTTCGCAGTAAGAGCTAATGAACGTTGGAATTTGTTTGTTTCTTTCGACTCGTTGCAAAAATATTCTCGGTTTTTAATCGTTAACTTTAAAAGAACATACCTGTTAAAATAAGCCTTATTGATTAAAATAGAAGCCATTAGGATCAACACATTTTGGTCAACGATAGACGGGTTTATTTAGTCTGACAGTCGAGAAACTCGAGCTCCTCGGGCGACGAAGGGCGAAGGCGATTTTTTTCATCGGCCTGGTTTTTGAAGCACTTCTCGCGTAGGAAGTTGTTGGTTGAAAAGTGGTGGTCAGATAGCGATAGGAGAAAATGATTGGTCGGGAGCTTCTTGACCAAACAGTCAGTCTAATGGACGATATTTACAATTTTCACGTCAAATTGGACACCTTTCACGTCGTCCTTTAAGCTGGTTTATGAATTTTGAAATCAAACTGAACGTCTTCCAAATCGGAACGAGTTTCTTACACGTTAAAATGCATACTCTCCAAGATGGTAAAAATAATTTTTTGTTCCATGAAAATGTAGAAGAACTTTTTTGAATTTTTTTCACTTTAGCTGCTCGAATGAGTGTAAAAATTTCATGTTTTGAGAAAAAATAATAAATTAACTTTTTAAAGCGCAACAAAGCAGCAATCGTGAAGAGCACTAAAAGACTGGATCGTGCCATGCACTCGGAAACTAAGTCGCAATGTTTGTCTGATTTATAGTGCAAATAATGCTTACATGCAGCAAGAAAGTCAGGATATGTGTGTTTTTAAGTCGTTCATGTTGCGCCGCTTACAGGTGTAAAACTGCGTGCAAACAGAAATTTTGCTATCAATCAAATAAAAATCGCGAAGTTTCGGACGGAAGCATGGCGCATTCTCTGTTTTGGCAATATAAAATAGCTACTTTCTTAAAAAATGAAATTTTTATAAAATTTCAATCTATGTGTTCTCTTATTGGGTAGTAATTTAAAACTTCAAAGAAAGTTATAATAAAAAAAAGTTTCTTGGAGAATCTCTAGTTTAATGTTGAAGAAGCTGTAGGAGTTCGCTTTGGATTGAAATATTTTAGGTTAGCTTAGAAGAGCGTCCAATTTGACGTGATAATTGTCCAATTTGATTTGAAAAGTGTCCAACTTGAAATGGTATTATTTATTTATTTATTATTATATTATTCATATTTTACTTTGTTTAGTCTATTTATTTATTATTTATTTATTACATAAGCATATACTTATGTAAAATGGAATCAATCTAGCAAAACACAGGCATAACCGTAGGAAGAAGAACATCATTTAAATAAAGAGAGAAGCCTGCGCAAGAAGAACGGCATAAGGCAGCATTCGGGCAGGGAATTTACGTGCCTCCTGAAGTTATTGTAGCTAAGAATAAAGACTTTTTTAGGAGCTTTTCAGATAGAGGCAGCGTTCTATTGACGAAGAAATCCCGGCTACTGTTGTATGATGCGGTATTAAACTGCACCTCCTTATAATGAGCACTTTTACTGCTGAGTTATCCCTACATGCGGCGATTTTTTTCATCGCCTTGGTTTTCAAAACGTGTGTAAAAGAATTTTCTATTTCATTTTGCATTTTGTATTAATTTTTTTATTCGAGAAGAGAACTTTTAGTTCAAGAGGAATGCACGCTGCAATCGCTTCACCTACCGACCGCGCCATATTTCTACGGAACGACTGTTCCGTCTGCGTCAAATCGTCGTCGCTGCACTGAACTAACCTCCAAGTGTTCTCCTAATTGCCCATCAAATCTGCAGTGTCGACGACGAGCATAAATCTTTTCCAACACTCTCCGTTTGACCGGCGCTCATATTGACGACTCCTTCACTCATTCGCGAACAACGCATGTGGTTCAATGTTCGTCAACGACGACATCTTAACGCGCTCATCGGGCTGTTCTACTGGATCAGCAGTCGAAGCAGCAAACTGATTTCTATTGAATTATACCGCTTTGTCTACATTTCCTCGATAAGCTCTCCTTATACGTGAAGAGCTGCTCTTGGGCCTTCTTTTCAAATTGAATTTTTGACACTACATTAGAAAGCTCGACGCTATTATTTATTTATTTATTTATTAGCTTATTTATTTATTTGCACTGCACTGTACACAGGGCATGTGTAGCGCAGTCGTAGGAGGCGCCGACTGTCGCGTGCATCTGATACCAGGTTCCTGGTTCGGATTTCCCGCACAGGCCAACCAAGCCTTCCATCCCTCCGGGGTCGGTGAATTGGTACCGGACGTCCCTGGGATGGATAAAGCAATACTTGCTCATCGGCTGGCCGGCGCAAGTCATTGTATGGCCAAACACACATTTATGTCGCCTCCATGGCATCTCGTAGAAGTAGAGTGTGTGGCGCATCCCAAAAGGGATTGAGTAACGCCGTCCTTTATCCTTTTAGCCTTTATACTGCAATGATCACCTGATACGCAACACGGACACGATGTATACAAAACAGCGAAGATGAAAAAAGAAAATGCCAAACTCCTCAATAACACCACCTTGCATTTTGTAATAGTGAATAGTTGGTGAGAGCAAAGTTTAATTAACAATGAAAAACCAGCAGAATAATGAGAAGCTAAAGAGTCTGTGGAGGGCATTATGGAGGTTTTGTGAAATGGGTAATTTAATCTAATATTAATTTAATTTAATTTACATTTATTTTTAATTAAAATTCAAACCGAGTCGCATGAAAAAAATGTCAGGACGCCATAGAGTCGTTGCTTTGTTAAACAAAACATTCGAAGAAAACTTTTTGCATCTGTCACTCGTTTCTTTTGGTCTACATAGGGCCTAATCCTGTCGTAAAGGATTCTCATTTCAGTCCTCCTTTCTGTCTGTTTTCCTCAGCTTTCTTATGCGCTTAAAGTTATGCATTATTCCATTTTATTACGTTCCATGTTTATCTGTTTTGCTTGTTTGGCTTGCGATTTTTTTATGTTGTGGCTACATGCTGATTAGTTGTCGCGGTATTTTAAAACTTAGATTCCGAGCTAGGTCCAGAATAAATATACTATTTTCACGTCGAATCCGACGCTTTTAAAATTAAATTAGACACTTTCCAAATCAAACTGGACACTCTTCTAATATAGCCTAAAACGATTGAAACCAAGGTGGACGTCTTCCAAATCGAAACGAGTTTCTTACAGGTAAAACTACAGGTTCTCCAGGATGGGTGGATTAATTTTTCAAGTAAGATTTGAATTTCCTTAGAAATTTTTAAGTTCAGCTGCCCGAATGAGTGTAAAGATTTTACAGATTTCTAATCTTAAAAGAAAGCATAGCAAATTTAAACTTCGATTTAAAGCGCAACAAAGCAGCATTCGTTTACGCATCAAAAATCCAGGTCGTGCCATGTACTCGGAAGATCGTAGCGATTTTTATTTGATTGATGGTGTTAATACTGCTTACATGAAGCATAAAAGCGGAGAAGGTATGTGTGCTCTTTACAATTGGTTTTGTTTTTTATCGTTTACTCGGGTTAAACTCCATGCAAACAGAAATGCTTCCCTCAATCGAATAAAACTCGCGACGTCTTGGTGAGGGCGTGGCGCAACCTCTTTTTGACACTAAAAATGACCCCTTCCTGCTCTTTAAAATAGCTTTAATCCATTGTTTTTCTCAGGAAATAACGATTTTATAAAATTTCAGACAGTATGTTCGTTGAGTAGATGAATTAAAGCTTCACAGAAAGCTATACAAAAAATTTTCTTTGAACAAAAAATTATTCTAACCGTTTCGCGATTAGATGGATTAGACGACTAGATTAATGGTGAAGAAGATCATTTCGTTTTGAAACACTTCGCTTTTTTTCAGAAGTTCAAGGCTAGTTTGGAGGAGTGTCCAATTTGATTTAAAGTGTCCAGTTTGAGGTGAAAATGGCATAAATAAATAAAAACATAATATAAAATATGATCTCATTAAATTACTTGTAGACTCCAAGATTCCATTCTTCCCTGTATTCTTTTGCAACTACTACCGTGATGACGTCAGTGACCTTCAGCGGCTCCAACGTGGTCGTTCTGAGTGCAGTTGGCCGAATGTGGCTGACGTCGTGATTACAATCCTGCCGCCACTTCCTCCCTTTCTAGCCATTAGTTTCTCGTTTATTTTTTTTCTAATTCTTTCGTAGAAGGCGCTGATCTTGCCAGCATCACGATTTTGATTTTGGCTTCATTTCTCTGCCACTGAGGTCGACGGATTCCCATTCACGTCTCCAGAAAGGGCTGAGGGGCATAGTAAGCAGTTCTATGGCCTCTTCATCTGTCAGCTGTCTCCAGCTGTCGTGCTGTTGACCATTGAACTGTTCGGCGATCCTCTGTGCCTCTCGCATGCTGGGCGTTTCAGTAGGTCCTTGGAGGGCACAAAGCTTGACGACGAAGTCCGATAGCACACTCGTTTGAGGGCTTCCTAGTGGTCCTTCTAAATCCAGCGTATTACCACCGGTAACGGCTCTCGTTCATCGAGTGCCAGCGAAACACATTGCATGACCGGCCCACTTAATTTTTGACGACCGGACCCATGCGACCACGTCTGTGATCCTTGAACGCAGACGAAATGTGAAGCTCCAGAACTTCTGAAAGTGAAGGAAACTATCCCGCAAACTGATTGATTAACGTTGTCCTTTCCTATGTTTATTTACGCAGTGATGTTTGTACGGCGGCAGTTAATATAGCGCGGACGGACCGACAGATGAACAAGGCACCTGTCACACCTTCTTTTTCTTCCAGTCAGTTGTTGATCCTGTTTTTGGTTTGAAATGTTAGGAATCATTTCATGAAAGTGAATTAATTGAAATAGAAAGCTTGAGACGCGCACTCTGCAGAAAACGGTGAAAGCGCATGCTCCGAGAATAGATTTGAGGTTTGATTCAAACCTAAGTCATCCAAAAAAATCTGTGTCAAGTTCACGCTCCCAGGATGCCTATTTATTTATTGGCGTTTGTATTTATTTTCTACGTTAACCAAATAACGTGTAATAAACAAAAACACACTATTAGCCCAACGCAATAGCGCTATGCAGGAATTGTAGTTTAGCAAAAAATGCACACAAACTTTAATCTAAATTTCCAAAGTATTTGGATTGATTATTCACTGATTAAGCATTAGTAGACTCTTTTCCTCTTTTTTCATTCTTTTCTCTATCCTTTCTCTTATTTTTTATTTTAGAAACGAGGAACTTAGAGAACGAAAAGAATATAAGCCTTACTTGGTAACAAATGACTATGAGTCATCCCTTATAAGTATTTATAGGTACATAGGCCCGCTAATAAAACTGAGTAGATATGAAAGCTTGGTTAGAAATAATTTGAATTATCAAAGCACCTGCACAAACCATCCAAACATGCAAGTTACGGAAGACTTCTACTTCTATTAGGGGGGGGGGGGGGCAAAAGTAATGAGACACCCCATGCCGTGTCCATATATCTCGTGGCTGGAGTCTGGATTCCTACTTGTTGTATTTGTATGTTTGTGTGCTACTTACTGAAGCCCATCTGAAAAGCTACCACTTCCGCCCTTTCCAGAAGCATGCCAAAAACCTCAGCCTGTCTCATGCCGAAACCCCAGTCTGACGAGTCGACCTGTGTCGCGCAAATCTCCCCCAATTCCCAACCCCGAGCAGCCTGGGCTCAATATTCACGCAAGATAAGAAGTACGTCTTCTACCTTAACCCTGCCAAGCAGCGAGTCTGGGTGAGGCCTGGTGACCTGTTACCGACCTTCCTTCGGCGAGATGTTCACGGCGAGAGGCACCTTTGGAGCTTTTGGGTCTGCGTCCATGGATCGGTTTACCGGAGGCTGTTTCCCAAGAGCACCGCGATGAACTCCAAGGTCATGGTGAACGAAATAGAAGAGATGGGCCGGCGACTCGCTCTTATTCATTCGCAGCGCTTCAAGAAGGTTCTCCTCTTCGACAACGCCTCACCCCATCGGGAACAAGTAACCACGGATAAGCTTGGCCAGCTGGGCTACGTTCACATGTCTCACCCACCGTATTCGCTGGACATCTCTCCATGCAACTACCGCTACTACTTGAGCCTACAGGACTTCCTAGTCGGAAGGGACACAAGAACCCAAGCAGTCCTTGACAACCATATCGAGCAGTTGATCAACACCAGGCTCAAGCAGTTCTGGAAGGATGGGATCAGGAAGTTGGCTGAGCGATGGCAGCAAGGTCCTTGCCCTTAATGGCAAATACACTCCTCAGCATCGTTGAGTTGTAATTGAGTTATAAGGAGATAAAGATTTTTTCATTTTGTCTCATTACTTTTGGCTCCCCTAATACTAATGAGTTATCTGTCGGCAGCTCCAGGGATCCGAAAAAGCCAAATGCGCATCCAAATTGACTCGATGACATCACGCAAACGAATGACTGCACGTATAGACTTATTCATTGTTTGCTCTAATAGAATAATATTTGCTCACGAACTGGGTGATTCTCTTTTGTATCTAAGAATAAAGAAAATGGTTAATGTATAACTACCGTTTGGGATACACAGCTCATACCACTTCTACATACGTAGCCTCTTTGACTAACTTTGACGGAGTTTTCGGCCTTTCAACTGTGATTCTCTTGGTCAGTTGCTCAGGAGGGAGTCAGCATTGTCTCCATTCATCCTTCTCGCGTGCCAGAGTGCTCCACTGGATCATCCTGTCTCGAGGGATACGAAGAGCGTCACATCGTTCATTTAGGGTCTTTACGAAGAAGTCCTACCAATGCGTTGGTGGGCGACCTGATGTTCACTTGTAATCCCGCAGAATCCCGTGGATGATGGCTCTCATCCAGCGGATGTCTGCGAAGCGCATTTAGCGGCCCACCTAATTTTCGACAACTTGGCCTATTCGACAACGTCTCTGATTTTCGAACGTCGACGAACCTCAGAACTCCGGAGGCCTTCTCTCACCTGCGTGAATCGTGTCACTCCGAGTACCGTCCTATCGATTCTTTGCGACGCTGTTCGCATGTCCATCCTGCCTTTGTAGAATCCAGGTCTCTGAATCGTTTGCTAACGCAGGAAGAACAGTGGTGTTGATAGGTAGGTACGGAACCGGAGTTGTTCGTCTTCTTCACGTCTTCATCGCCGCTCTCAAAAGCTTCCCTAGCCGCTCGTATTCTCCGTCCCAGCTACGGCGCTAGTCGTTGGCCATGTTGACTTCGCGACCCAGATACACGTCGCTGGAGCATTTAGAGATGTTCCTTCCGTTGAGCGAGAATGAGGCATCAGAAACTTGTCCGTTCCTCATGAACATCTCTTCGTAAGACTCAGCTGCAGTCCAACGTTCCCACATACGCGATCGAAGTCGGCCAGCATTCACTGCCTGGCTGATGCTCGGTGATATGTGCACGATGTCGTCAGCGAAGCGAAGATGGTGCAGCTGCCGGCTGTCTGTCTCCATTCGTCGTTCCCATTCTAGTTGGCGGTTACGTTTTCGAGGTGGGGCAGAAGAGCTTTGGGGATATGGTATTCCCTTGCCAACCCCTCTCTTCATGACGACGTCGTTGTAGAATGGTGAGATCTTGGTCGTAAATCCACTGTTCACCTCTCGAAGTACTCTGATGTACTGAGTTGGAATACCCTGAGTGAGCAGGGCGTCGATGACAGCTTCAGTTTCGACGGAGTCGAATGCCTTCTTCAGGTCGATGAACGTAAGGCACAGCGGTAGCTTATACTCTCGCGACACTTCGATAAGCTTCGTAATGGTGTGTATGTGGTCGACAGTGCTGAATCCTCTCCGAAATCCTGCCTGTTCGCATGGCTGTCCATCGTCGAGCGTTCGGCTGATCCCATTCAGGATGACCCGAGTGAACAGCTTGTAGACTGCAGGAAGTAGGCAGATCGTACGATAGTTGCCAATGTCATGCTCGTCTCTTTTCTTCCAATTAAGACGGTCCCGCTGATCTTTCACTGAGCTGGAGTCTCGCGTTGCAGCCTTTGGCCAACAGAGTGATTTTTCGATGATAAGCCGGTTGATATTTTACTGCATTTTGGCCTTACCATTCGTTTATGCTTGATTTTTCCGAGCGACAGTCGTACCGTGTCTGAAATCGGCTGATGAGACGCGTAGCAGTCGCGCATCTTGCCAACTGGACTTTCTGAGCCCAGTTTCACAACGACACATCGTCACTGTTATAATGATGTCTAGTTTCGCTGAAAACTGTAGCGTTAGGCGGGATCGAACCCGCTCTTCAGCTTTTTGGGAACACCGCTACGCCACAAACGTGTCTTTTTTTGTCGCCCGCGAACCTACTTTCCATTGAGGAGATGGGGACAAGAATACAGTCACGTGTGGCAGTCAGCCAATGGACAATTTCGTGATTTGTCCTCCCAGGCAGGTTGGGAACCAGATCTCCGAAGCTGGAGGTATGAAAAAGCTTTTTTGGCGTTCGCAGGATCCGATGCATAACGCATAAGAGAACCAGTGCCTTTTCCTACCACATCTCTTCCGCTTTCAGCATTGACTCCTTTTGGGCTGAAACTGCACTATAGTTCTCGTATTGTCAGAGAACAACGCTCCACTCTTGCAGGAATGTGCAACTAGAATGGTCGTGATAAAATGGTCTGTTTTGAGGAGAAAGTGCATGTGGTACAGTGGCAGGTTGCCCATTATTGCAATCATAAACTGCCTAGAAAGGGCAATAGATATCTGCGCTGTTCAAAGACATCAGTGCTGCAGTCGTCATAGGGTCTTGCACACGTCTGATGCAACTGTAGCGTGACTTGAGTTGCAGAAAGATGAGAACCTGACGTTGGAGAAGATGTTCGGAGCTTTTTAATGCTGCTGACAATTCTCCGACTCATTTAGGTATACTGAGTCATCCTTTCATGTCGTCAATCTGCATTTATCATCGCATAAGGGCTGAAGCCGCAGGATTTTTTGAAGTCTACATCAGCAGGTTTTCCATAACGAGTGCATCAAACACACTTTCGATGCGTATCCCCCATGAGGTATATAAAATGTCTTGACGGCAGCAGAAGTTGAGCTCTGCTTTTTCTGGAGAAGTTTGGAATGCTATTTTCTTTCTATATAATCTTGGTTTATTGTACTTTGCTAAGCTTTTATTTTAATTTTTTAAATTTTTCATTTTATTTTTTCTATTATCCTAATTTAGTACGATATATTATTTTTTCTGTGGAAAATAATATCGGCGAGGGCCCATACATTGAAAGAAAACGTGGTACACTCGAATGGAGGTGCCAATTGCGGTTGCACAATTTCTAGATTGTGTTAGCGGTCTGGTCAACCAAGCCCAAGAGACCTCATTAGGCCTGATACTCAGGGCTGGTCTTCTTCATCAACTGGCTAGGTCACTGCATAGATATATGTAGCAATAGGTTTGGGCCCAACGTGTCTCCACATCGCGTACAGGAAGAGTGCGTGGCGTAACTTAAGCAATAAGAGATCTGTGCTAACCCTCAGCTCCTTCTCTTTTAATGTCGGAGTGCCAGCTAGCTCCATTATTTATTTATTTATTTATTTATTTATTTATTTATTTATTTATTTAGTGGATGAGCAAACAAAATGCGAATAATTGAACTTGGGACATATACTTGAGCAAATCCAAGGAATAGGATTATGAAGAATCTTTTCTTTGCTTTTCTCTAACCCTCGATCAGGACTGATCCAACCACTGTAGTTTTGGAATGCACTCCGGCAGATAGCGTAGCCGGAAGAGGCGCCGACTGTCGCGTGCACCTCCAATCGATGTTCTTTGTTCGTATCCAGTCGGCCAATAAAGCATTCCATCACGTACATCGGTGAATTGGCACAATCCTGACTGAAAACGATGCAACATTGACATGTCCATCGGCTGGCTATTGTATATTCCGCGAACCATTGTTTAGGCCAAATACGCATTCAATTTGCTTCCACGCTATCCCATAGAAATCGAATGCGTGGCGCATCCCAAACAATGACTATAGCCGTTCATTCCTGGGAATGTACCAAGTCAATGTCGCAATTAAGCATTGTGATTTTGGAGTGGGTTTCAGCTGGTAGCGGAGTCGGAGGAGGCGCCGACCGTCGTGCGCACCCCGAATCGATTCTTGGTCCACGTCCACAGAGGCGACCAGCTAAGCCGTCCGTCCCTTCGGGGTCCTTGGATTTGTGGTAGATTTCTATTAAATATATATAGAAGACTAAACCACTGACTTACCCATCGGCCGGCCACACCAGGTATGGGATAAATTCGCATTCAAGTTGAATTCATACCGTAGAGGTACGTAGAATGTGTGACACTTCCCGACAAGGACTAATTGACGTCGTCTCCTTTTTGCATGCTATCTACTTTACCTTTATCCTTATACCGGCTACATATGTCGAAACTTTGTGAGAACATGGATAACAGCGTTTTAAGAGCTTATTCCGGGTTTTCCACAAACGAGCAAACATCTTGCAGCTTTAAGTAGCCCATATCGCAATGTCAAAGAGGCTAATGACGTAGTGAGGGCTTATTCCTTTTGTTTTTCAAACAAAACCTTTGGAATCCTGTCCCACAAAAGTATTTACGACCTCTCAAGAACGATAAACTGTGAGTCATTGCTTTGCTGCAAGGTTTGACGATGGAGAAGATTACCAGTCTTTTAGGAAACTTCAGTAGGAACACAGCTGTGTCCGTACGACAAAGTTGCGAGAAAGTCAACTCAGGATCGATTTAACAATGTCTCACAAAGTTGTTCGGCCCAAAACCAGTTCAGCTACATGACACACTGGATGCTTGAAATAACCAGAACCTACCCTCATGACCTGCTGATTTTCAATAGTCAATTTCTTTATTTTTTTTTCGAACGAACATGTTCATTCTATCTAAACGACTTCATAACCAAGACGCCATATCGCTCTTTCCTTTTTATTTATTTCTAGCGCATATTATCTAGAAAGGTTGAGAGTTCGAATCTAATCCAGTGGCAACGGAGGGGCAAATCACTCTGTAAATTCCACAAGGTCTTCCACAAATCATCGGAAGTAAATTGTTCTACGAAGACGATACAGTGAAGTGGCATACGAGAAGAACTTCCTTCACAATTTTCTAGCTGTAGCAGTAGGATGCCACATTTTCCGTGTACGTTACCTTTCGCTAGTGCTCCCCACCCTCCAACTGTTCAGAGCATCTGGAGCCTGGCGAGCAGACATTAGGGTGATTACGTGATCTGGAGCACAGTCGGAGGAGGTGCCGGCTGTGACGTGCATCCGACGCCAGATTTTTGGTTCAAATTTCCTATTCAAGCCAATCAAGCCTTCCATCCCTCCGGGGTAGGTGAGTTGAAACGATACTTGTATGGGAACGACAAACCACCAACTTGTTCATCGGCTGACCCCTATAAGTCATTGCATAGGCCAGCCAAATGCGCATTCAACACAGAAGCTGGATTCGTGGCGCATCCCAAGAGAAACTGAGTAATGTCGTCATCAGGGATGAGCGGATAACAAAATTTTCAAACCCGGATAACGGATAACGGATAATTTTGCCCAAAAATCGCCGGATAACGGAAAAATGGATAACGAACAAACAACAAAAATAAAACTGGACTTAAACTGCTCTAGTTTCAACATCAGACATGGAACGCAACTGCTGTCAAATTATAAGTCCTTTCTAACGACTTCAATGGAGTTTTGTTTTAACATAGTGCAGTCTCTTTAACAAATCCCTATGGGATTCTCACAAAACTTCAGTAAAAGAAACGCTTCTTCATTGCCATCCAAACCGATGCCGAGTTCGAATTGCGAACCACGATTCCTTCACCAGGTTCCACGAACTGCTATCAAGCTCATCAGGGAGGACAAATAGCAAGACCACCAAGCTGTGAAACTAAAACTGTTCTGCAAACTCTACTCTTCTGATGTTTCGCTATGATCACCTTAATTTAAGTCTGGAAAAGATGAGGAGAGGCTTTGTTCATCCAAGCACATTTTCATAATACGATTTACAATTTTTCATATTTTTGCCGTTTAAAACGAATTGGAAGAACGAGGCAAAGGATGCGTAAAACAGCCCAACTAACCGTATGGAGACATTCATAAGTCGCCCTTGGAGGGAGAGATGTGAGACTCATTCACCTCTTATTCGCTCACATTTGTCTTCATCGAACAACTTGCCCTAATTTTGCCCGTTTCCATTGTTGGGTGGTTTTAGTGATCAATCGTCAGGTTTTCTTTTTGAATTAAGACTGTGACCAAACAGAATGATCCTCGGATGAATGGCTCCTCCGATGCCTCTTGACTTTTCTATGCTAGGCCGACTCAGCCGAATAAAGTCGGCATAACAATCTTGGTTTCACGCGGATCGATACTCTTACTCGACAGTATCCCAAGATCTAAGAAGAACGTGGAATGAGATGGGTGAAATACCAGCTTTCTACAGGCTAGCCACTACAAGCCATTGTACAGTCCTAATGCAGAGAGATATGAAAACTAGGAAAGCGGAAGTAGAGTGTCCCTGAAAAGCAATCTTAAATAAAAATGAAGCTCCAACATGCGCAGCGGAGAATCAGTTTAGTACAGTTCAATTGCACTATTTTGATTTTCAATAGAGTGGATCAATTCCTTAACACTACGGAGGTACCACCAGTACCAGCGTACAGAAAATGCTTTCAGAAAACCGTTTCTATAAACAAATCTCAACAATTTGTAAGATTTGTAGGCGTAGCTTTCTCCACCCATTTAGATTGAACCTGTGCCCATTTTGCTTGTATTCATTACTGCTCAGCGGTATGTGTTTAATGCGTTACAACAGTCTCTAAGTAAAAACTAAAATACCTTTGCCGAATGCTACCTACATACTGCGATCGTGGAAAAGAACGCTAAATTCGGCACTAAACAATTGTTCTTGGGATGTGCCAGGCCCCCCACTTGTGACCGCCAGTAATATTATCAAGGCAGCTTGTATGCATTCATGGTCTGCATATTGCTTGTGGTGAAAAGCTCATGAAGAAATCAGCCCATAATAGGTTTCATAGATGTATGATATAAATGGACGACCCTGGAAGGGTGGAAGTTAGACGTCTTTCCAACTACGTCACCAGTGCCTGAACTCACCCACCTCCTAGATTTGAATGCCCTATATTGTTGCTCGCGATCACTCCTATGATTGTGAATCTTACACAGCTATACAATAGCAGGCTCAAACCTGGGTATCAGCGAATTTGTTGTTCGCTATCCGGTCGAAAATTGCCGGATAACGAACAACAAAACGGATAGGCCAAAACCCCCCGGAAACCGGATAACGGATAACGGATAACGGATAATCCGCTCATCCCTGGTCGTCATGCATCCTTTATTTTAGCTTTAGCTTTGAGGTGTAAATAATTCCTACTCCCTAACATCCCAATCGTATGGCAATTAAGTCTTGTCTTAATGTCATGGCTTTCTTATAGCAACTCTGTCCTAGAAATGCTCAGTCAGCTCAACGCAGAGCACTCACTTCGTCCACTACTTTATGAGCTCATTGAGCTAACTCTAAATAGCTCTGTGATGTCGATCTGAACTGCGTACCGCATTCCAACGAAACACCTTGAGATAATGGCGGAGTGCTTAAAGAAAGCCGACTTAATAGCCGACGTGTGGCCGAAAATCGCATAAGGAAAAATCACACACTTCATGATAAGCGACGATAACGGTGTGCGTCAATTGGCAGCGTTGTTGCCGTTCAGGTGACCGCTCTCCCCTTTCTTTCGGCAACTCCACAAACCTTCAAAGCAGAGTCCTCATTGATTATTCACTAGTTGGCTAGCGGAAATGTTTGCGCCAGAAGAACGTATAACGACTATATAATATTAGTGTAAAGCAGTACCTTATGATTTTACTCATACAACGCTGGTCGTACATATCTTTTGGTTTTTGGCAAAAAAAGCCTTTTCGGCCTTTTTGATAGCGCTGTTCAAATTGCGTGCTTCAAAAAATAACTTAATATTTTGGATCAGCAATGAATGATCTATCCCATGAAGGCAAAGCTGCCAGTGAATGTTAAAAATGCTGATTCGATTACCTATTTTCTGGTCGGCACGGCGGACCACCTCTCTAGTGGGAGATGATCACATCCAGAGGTCACATTCTGAATATAGCTCATTGAATCAACATCTCTAACATTTACATGACGTTTTTATTTCATCATTATAGAATGTTTGACGCTGACTCCAAATATCGGTTCTCCTAAGATATGCAGTTCGAAGAGCGATATAAAAAACGGCGGAAAAGGCGTGTTTTTCGCCTTTTCCGCCGCTTTTTGGACGCCCAGGCCGTGTTTGCATATTTTTAACCCTGACCATGTGGATGAAGATGAAAAATCGTCTTCAAAAACAATATGGAAGAGCGGAAAGATCCTTCATCAGCTCTTGAACGTTTGCTTCGGGCAAGGCAAGCTGCATCATCAGCTTCACCACAGCTGTCCCCTCGACAAGCTTGACTGTTAGGTGGCTTTGCATTTTTTGACAACGTTCACACCTTCTATGTCATTGATAACTCACTTCAACCTACGTATTCATACGAATATGGTCATGAAAGTGGTCAGTGTTGGAACGAGAATTGCTAGTAAGCAAAAAGAATAGCCAAGCAAATAATAATTCAGAAGCAGTAAAGGCTATCCAAAGGAGCCAGCCAACTTTAGTTATCTATTAACCAGTCGTTCGGCGGCCTAGCGGCCGCCTACGACTGGTTGGGGGCTTCGCCCCCAAACCCCGAGAATAGGACGCCATGGCCGCTACGGGTTTCCTATTCTTTCCTAGGCCTTCTGACCATTATGTTAATCGAGATGGATCGGCTGATCTTCCTCGACGTGATCCTCAAAAAATCGATAATATCGATCGATATCGATTGGTCGACATCAGATTCGTGTTCAGCGACCTCGATTACCCCCAAGGCCGAAGTTTCGCGCCACTTGAACGTCATCCTCAAAAAATCGATAATATCGATCGATATCGATTGATCCGACTTCAGATTCGTGTTCAGCGACCTCGATTACCCCCAAGGCCGAAGTTTCGTGCCGCTTGAACGTCATCCTCAAAAAATCGATAATATCGATCGATATCGATTGGTCGACATCAGATTCGTGTTCAGCGACCTCGATTACCCCCAAGGCCGAAGTTTCGCGCCACTTGAACGTCATCCTCAAAAAATCGATAATATCGATCGATATCGATTGATCCGACTTCAGATTCGTGTTCAGCGACCTCGATTACCCCCAAGGCCGAAGTTTCGTGCCGCTTGAACGTCATCCTCAAAAAATCGATAATATCGATCGATATCGATTGGTCGACATCAGATTCGTGTTCAGCGACCTCGATTACCCCCAAGGCCGAAGTTTCGCGCCACTTGAACGTCATCCTCAAAAAATCGATAATATCGATCGATATCGATTGATCCGACTTCAGATTCGTGTTCAGCGACCTCGATTACCCCCAAGGCCGAAGTTTCGTGCCGCTTGAACGTCATCCTCAAAAAATCGATAATATCGATCGATATCGATTGATCCGACTTCAGATTCGTGTTCAGCGACCTCGATTACCCCCAAGGCCGAAGTTTCGTGCCGCTTAAACGCCATCCTCAAAAAATCGATAATATCGATCGATATCGATTGGTCGACTTCAGATTCGTGTTCAGCGACCTCGATTACCCCCAGGGCCGAAGTTTCGCGCCGCTTAAACGCCATCCTCAAAAAATCGATAATATTGATCGATATCGACTGGTCGACTTCAAATTCGAGTTCAGCGACCTCGATTACCCCCACGGCCGTTTCGCGCCACTTGAGCGCCATCCTCAAAAAATCGATAATATCGATCGGTCGACTTCAGATTCGTGTTCAGCGACCTCGATTACCCCCAGGGCCAAAGTTTCGCGCCACTTGAGCGTCATCCTCAAAAAATCGATAATATCGATCGATATCGATTGGTCGACTTCAAATTCGAGTTCAGCGACCTCGATTACCCCCAGGGCCAAAGTTTCGCGCCACTTGAGCGCCATCCTCAAAAAATCGATAATATCGATCGATATCGATTGGTCGACTTCAGATTCGTGTTCAGCGACCTCGATTACCCCCAGGGCTGAAGTTTCGCGCCACTTGAGCGCCATCCTCAAAAAATCGATAATATCGATCGATATCGATTGGTCGACTTCAAATTCGAGTTCAGCGACCTCGATTACCCCCAGGGCTGAAGTTTCGCGCCGCCGACGTGTTCGGCACGTCTGCGGCTCGCCATGCATGGTTGCCGACGTGTTTGGCACGTCTACGGCTCGCCATGCGCGGTCGCCGACGTGTTCGGCACGTCTGCGGCTCGCCATGCACGGTTTCCGACGTGCACGGCACGTCTACGGCTCGCCATGCAGGGTTGCCGACGTGTTTGGCACGTCTACGGCTCGCCATGCAGGGTTGCCGACGTGTTTGGCACGTCTACGGCTCGCCATGCAGGGTTGCCGACGTGTTCGGCACGTCTCCGGCTCGCCATGCACGGTTGCCGACGTGCTCGGCACGTCTACGGCTCGCCATGCAGGGTTGCCGACGTGTTTGGCACGTCTACGGCTCGCCATGCAGGGTTGCCGACGTGTTCGGCACGTCTCCGGCTCGCCATGCACGGTTGCCGACGTGCTCGGCACGTCTACGGCTCGCCATGCAGGGTTGCCGACGTGTTTGGCACGTCTACGGCTCGCCATGCAGGGTTGCCGACGTGTTTGGCACGTCTCCGGCTCGCCATGCAGGGTTGCCGACGTGTTTGGCACGTCTACGGCTCGCCATGCAGGGTTGCCTACGTGCTCGGCACGTCTACGGCTCGCCATGCACGGTTGCCGACGTGTTTGGCACGTCTCCGGCTCGCCATGCGCGGTCGCCGACGTGTTCGGCACGTCTGCGGCTCGCCATGCGCGGTCGCCGACGTGTTCGGCACGTCTACGGCTCGCCATGCGCGGTCGCCGACGTGTTCGGCTGCCGCGCCCCAACTCAAAGTCGGACGGACGGACAGTGTGACACACACACACAGTGACACAGTGACACACACACACGCGCTTGCTCCTTTATATATAGTAGGATTATACTAATGGTTGATGGGAATTGGGAACCTCCTACCCTTTTTCACGTTGCACCCTTTTTGTCTCTCGAATCAGTTCTATCGATGTGACATGTAATACAGGTAATAGTGAATATTATAAAATGTGTAGTAATATAGTATAAAGTACGTTGCAGCGAACGTTCAACATTTATCACATTTTTGCTTAGGCCATCATTGAATATCATGTAGGTTGCTACTATATTTTCATATTAGTTTTATGTGGCTATTTTTGTTTGTTTCGCTAGGAATACTGCTAGTGATATAAATTTACTTCACGGTTGGGTAAGCCCTATTTCTCTATCCAAATTAAGCCATTTTTTCACTCTATTTGCTCAAAAGCTCTTGAACGCTTATTCGTATAAAGCTCGTTTGAGCGCACAAGGCAAGGAAAAGTGCAATGCATGGCGTATTCCAGAAGAAACAGCTAATATATGTAGGACTTTATAGCAGTAATTTTGCATATATTAAATTGGAAGTGTTTCTGGTATGACTGACTTCTGTTAGATGAAAAGAGGATGAGCGTTCTTCCTCACACGACCGTTTTTATATTCAACTCGTCGTACGTTTCTAGACGAATCTCTCTAAATCCTCTTATTTTGTACGATATCCAGGACATGTACCGCGGACAAACAAGGAGGAGTTCGATCATCCACGTTGAAGCAGGATGCACGGCATTCCTAATAGCCAACGATTCAATTTCTTCATTTATACCATTTTCACGTCAAATTGTCAAATTGTTTTGTTTGTTTTTCTTTCAGCTTTTTTTCGATTTGCTTGACTTCTGTTCTGGACCATGTTCTAATGAGTATGGCACGTCGTTTATGATGTAAATAAATAAATAAATAAATAAATAAATAGAACATTTTACAATTAGAGATTTTTCTAAGGTAGCTTAGGACTTTTGAAATCAAAGCGAACTCTTCCATATTGAAATAAACACCTTGTACGCTAAACTAGAGGCTCTCCAAAAAGAAAGAGAGTTAGAGTAACTTTTGCTCAAGGAGGATGTTAGTATAACTTTCTTTGAAAAAAAATAATGCGTTTCTTTTAAGTTCCAATTCATTTACCCAATAAGTGAACTCTGAAATTTTGTAAAATTTCTATTTTTTGAAGAAAAACAATGGATTAGAGCTTATTTTAAAGAGCAGAAAGGCGGCTGTTTCTTTAGTGCCAAACAATGTTTGCGCCCCGCTCTCTTCCAAGACGTCGCGGTTTTTATTCGATTGGTGGTGAAATTTCTGTTTGCCTAGTGTTTGCCACCTGTTAACCACATAACAAAAACAACTCTAAAGAACACACATATCCTTACTTGTATGTTTAATGTAAGTGGCATTTACACTGTAAATCAAATAAAAGTTGTTGCAAACAATTTATGTGCTTGGCGCGATCTGATTTTTTAATGCGCTATTTGCTTGTTTCCTTGCTTTGCTTAAGGCAAATTTTAATTTATTATTTTTTTTTTGCTAAAAAATTTATAAAATTATTACACGTATTGGGGCGGGTAACCTGAAAGAAATTTCAAAGAAACTTACCAAATTACCAATTATCAGATTTTTCTTGAACAAAAAATTATTCTAGCCATCTTACTGATTTCTGTAGTGTAACCTGCCTGGGGTGATTTTGATTTGGAAGAGCTCCTTTTGATTTCAGAAGTCTTAAAGCTAGCTTAGAACAAGGAACTCTTAAGGGGAAGAAGAAACATAGAAGTAGTGCCCAGGTTTCATCTGGAAAAGTGCTCAATTCGATCTGAAAATGGTGTACAGATACATAGCAGGATTACGTTTAATTTTTTGACTTGTTTGTAACAGATTTTCTCTGTTACTTATGTTTTGTTTTGATTTCTTACATTTTATGTATTATTATCTAAATTGGTTTTAGAGTTTTTAAGAATTTGAACTTGAAGTGTTTGAGGAATTAGAAATGTCATTATATTTGCAGTCAAGCAATTTGTCATCGCTTTGATAAGTGTAATACTGCCACCAAGCCCTAATTTGATATTCGCTCTGCTAATATCAAATTAGGGCTAATTAATATCAGTGTGACTCAGAAGCGATGACTGTGATCGCCAGAATATTAAGAATTAATGGGGTCGTTTGGCGAAACTCTTACAGATGTGCTTTGCCCAGATTTGCACCTGTCACTAATACCAGTCATAGTTGCAGGTGTAATTTGTCTTCGAACCCTAGCAACTAAGGTGCAAAATGTTCACAAACGTTAACAATAATTCCTCAGGATACATACCACTGACACGTGTGGGCCACCATTATGGCTAAGCTCACTGCCTCTTTCTATCGTCTGTCTCCTTTACTCTCAGCCTCTCCTTTTGTGTTCCGCTACAATCTCAAGTGGAATTATTGTGCCTTCTTTCAGCATGTCGCTGGGGTTTTTTCGTAAAACCTCGTTGTGTGGAAGTATGGACGGCGGAAACACATCACTGCTGCACTTTGGCGACATCATCTCGCTCTACACCGAAGAAACAGCCGATCTACGAGGTTTTCTCAGCACACTGGGGTCAGTTTTGCCCCATATCGAGAACGGAATCTGATGAACTTGATTGATATTCAGTGACTGTGATCTTCAATATGTTTCTTGTTCAATATTCCTAAATAACTCCTGAGGCCTTAACTATTTCGCTCCCTCAACGCAAAAATTGGTATCGATTGTAAGGACTCCTATCCGATGGAAGCACCCACACGCCCATCAACATGTCATCTCTTTTCTCTGTATACACAGTAGAAGCAAAGCTCTGGTGCATGTAAAGACATCGGGTCAAAGTGAGCTGACGTCTTCCATGTCCGTGAATGTGGGCAGCATTGGGAGGTAGGAACGCGCCAGACAATCATAACAGAGCACTGACCGAGTTCATTCCACTCAATCAGGGTACCATTCGTACATGTTCTCACAGAAATGCACCTCCATTGCATTCCCGCTTCGCGATGCTACCTACCTGCGACTATGACCCCAAAAATTGGAACACTAAAGTGCTTTGTGATTCGGTCGATATAGAGCTTAGATAAAAGTTCGATGTCGTTTTGCAAACCTGTGCATTACCACAATTAAAAAGTAGGCGCGCACATTCTATGAGCTGCAGACTCTCGCCCTTTATGAACAAGAACAGCACACGACTAACTCATTATTCTCAGTAGGTTTTGGAAGCAATAAAACATCGTTGAAACAGCATGCGTCCGATGTTTCACTGCATTTTTCTGATCGATTAAGTGAACTCCATGTATGTTGAGTTACACAGTGGAAAACTGCACGTTCCTTGAGATTGTTTCGTGTTTAATCATTGATTTATAAAGAATTGCGCACGAGCGCAACAATCGATGATGAATTGAGGACAGTAGCTGTACTGGACTGGTATATGGCGTGCATAGCCGCTTTTCTCAATGACTGGTATATATAAGAGATCGCGAAATTTTAGGCTTCTCACTCTATGAAGCCTGAAAACACTCCCGTAGCTAAGCGCTTAAGAATTTTAGGATCACAAAACAACGTTGACGTTAATTCACAAGACGTTCATGTTCGCGTTTCTTCCTTTAAAGCTGTGCAACTTGACACAGGTCCAGTCTGTTTGCCGCGCGTTCTATTTTTAAATCAAGTTGCTTTAGCTTCGACTGTAATCCAAATCTACGATAAACTCTCGTCAAAATCACCTGTATCACTTGTATCACCTGTCGTTCCGTTAATCATCGACCTGCTCGAGCAGGCGCCAGCAGCGTCTCCATTCGTCCCTGTCACGTGCCAGAGTGGTCCAGTGGATCCTCCTCCTCGCTCGAGGGACACGAAGTGCGTCACGTCGTTCGTTCAGGGCTTTCTCGAAGAAGTCCGACCAACGCGTTGGTGGGCGTCCTGGTGTTCTTTTGACATCCCGCGGAATCCAGTCGGTGATGGCTCTCGTCCAGCGGGTGTCTGCGAAGCGCATTACGTGGCCGGCCCACCTAATTTTCGACGACTTGGCCCATGCGACAGCGTCTCTGATCTCTGTTTCTTGTCAAAATAAAGTTCTAATGTTTAAAAGAAATACTTCACCAAATTGTCTCAAGAGCAGGGCTCGAATTTGTTTTAATTTTTAGATGACAAATTTTTTAGAGTTAATACACACTTCGATATTATAAATTTTTAGCACTTCTGTGAGAAAAGATTCAATTTTAATTTCAGTTTGGTCGACGACCGATGTATAGTTGAACTTCGAGACGGGCGACCGGAAAGTCCGCCGAAGAAATTTAGAGGTGAGGTTCTAGAGACTTCCTAAAAATACTGGTTGGTATTCGCTTTATTATTTTCTATTTGTGTCTTTCTTTCAATAATTGTAGTGTTGTACCGTATAAGGTTTCCGAAATTTCGTTTCATGGTTCTTAAACGTGGCTCTTCCTAAACGTTTTCGCAGCTTTTCTTGTTTTGAAGTTCCCACGTCAACAAAAATGCAACGCTCAAAAGCTTAGGAATTCTACAGAATTCTTAATATAACCTGTGTACCATTTTGAATTCCGGTACGGTTTTGCCATAAAATTTCACTGGCGTCTGCTGGCTACCTTTTCTGTTATTCACCCATAATTTTCCCATTTCACTCTTTCAGACTGCCTCTTCAAAGTGTGTCCAGTGAACAGATATGCCGCACAGAAACAGTACTGGACAGAGCAGAAGCGATTTTTCAGCGGCGAGTCGACGTTCGACGATGATATGATGAATAAGTTACGGATAGCGGCTGAAAAGGTAACCCGAGTTAGTCGAACTCAAAGTCGTTTTCAGCGCACCCAAATGGCGCGCTAAGGCCACTGAGAGCGATGCTTCTCATCCCATTTTTCCTCAAAACGCATATTTGGGATACATTTTTCAAAATCGTCTCCTGTTCAGGAAAAGGAACAGAATGAGCTCGAGTTCCGCAAAACGCAGGGTAACGTGATTCAATACGGAACTACAGTGCAGCTGCTGCACGTGAAATCCGACAAGTACGTGACCGTACAGAAGAACTCGCCGGCGAAGTGTGAACGGAATGCAATGAAGGTAAGCGTCTAATGGTTGGAGAATACATCAAATTATCGAAGGCTTCTCCAATTCCTAAGTCCTTAAGTACATTCAAGAGGCCTTCATGCAGACAGTGTGAATATGCCCAATATATGTGATGGAATATTCAGACAGACATTTCCGAAACGCTTTGTTTATTTTCTTATTTATTTATTTATTCGGGCGTGGTTACATTGTTATAATACGCTTAGAAACGCAAACAAAGCTATCTCGAGGAAATTACAGAGAATTACAGCAACACACAATCTACAAAAAGCTTTTATGAGTAAGAAGACATTAATTGCTTACCTGTGAGTGAAGAAATCTTTCAAATCTATGTTCATTCAATCATAGTTCTTGCTCATCACGTTCTCCTTTTGAGGTGTTTTTTGTAGACATTTCTTTTAGGATCCTCATGAACTGTTTATGTTTCGCGTGAGTTAAATAAATAAATAAGGCTTCGAAGCTTGTCACTGTTTTTACCAAAATCATGGTTTCTTCGATTTGCACAATACTATTTCTTCCTTTGTTCATTTTTATACATGCTCTCCACAATTCAACCACATACATCAGATTGCTGACGACGGTAAGAAAGAAATTGTGGGAAAAAGGGAAGCCACATGGAATAGGAAAGGGAAAGAAGGTTACATGTCGTGATGGTGGGCAGCATTTGGAGGTTGGAGCGCGTTAGACAAGTAGATCACCTCGAATTGGCATGCCGTTCAGAGAAGAAGTGTACGGTTGGTGGTACCCTGATTGGCTGGCATGTGTTTTGTTGATCCTCTGCTTGGTTATGATTGGCTATCGCGTACCGACCCCACCCCCCCCCCCGCTGCCCACATTCGCGACACGTACCGAAATTTCAAAAAATCAGGTGGATATTTAGATAGAAGAAGGATTATCGGTAATATGTAGCATTTATAGGAGAAGATGAAGCTATCCTACTATGAGTACGTTTAAAAATTAACACTTTGTAAATCTTCAATTTATTCGGCTTCTTCTATCAGACTTTTCTGCATTTTTAGGTCTACCTCGATCGAGCCGGAAACGAGGGCAGTTGGTTTATTATTGAGCCGGCCTATAAGCACTACGTGATCGGCGACAGCGTGAGTTATAGTGACCCATTTTGTTCAGTTGAGTGTGCAATGTGGTAATGAGGTGCTACTCCCCGCCGGAAGTATCGGCCGGGTCTACTTTAGACTGTAGTTGTGCTCTAATAGCCTATTTGAATGGGCATTCGGATGATTTTCATTCGAATTTGAATATTCGAATTCGAGTTAAAAAATCACGTTTTTCGAATGCATTCAAATTCGAACATTCAGAAGAACTGCTTTTTCGAAATATTCGAAATTTTTAGGTATTCGAAACCATTTTTCAAAAATATCCGTGAAAATTTCGAGAGCGCAACTATACTACAGACCACAAACGTTTCCTCCGGCTGTCGCGCTTTTTTATTTCTACAGCAATTTCGCCTAGCATTTGATTATCGTAGTTCTCTCGGCACCTGTTTTACACATTCTTTTTATTTTTAATCACCATACCGCCTTTCTACATGAAACCTTAATTCTACAGGTTGCGGCCGGCAACAAAATTTCTCTTGTTCCATACTCCGTGAATAGCCAAACGTCAGCCGGCCATGTGAAGCATCAGCTTCATCTTAGTCATTTCCAACTGAAGGACCATCAGACCGCAGCGGAGGTGAGAGGTCATCGCTGCCCAGGTGCCGTTCGGTAAAGCTATAATTTTTAGGTGAACTGCTTAAACGAGTGCACAGAATGGCAGGTGTTCATGTTCCTATTGTTCAACGAAAATCAACCGGACATAGTTAAATCGGCAAGTTTACATCAGTTTACATCACACCAATTCCTAAGAGAGCACCCTTCAGCGATCCCAAAAACTATAGACCCATAAGTATCACTTCAATTTTTGCAAGGACATTTGAAAAAATTGTGAAGATGCATATTATGAAACATATCGATAAAAATAATATTGTGTCTGGTTCCCAATTTGGTTTTTTAAAAGGTAGATCTGTAGAAACTGCTGTTCTCACTTCAGTAAACGACTGGACTCGCGCTGTGGAATTGAAAAAACAAACAGATATAATTTACTTCGATTTTGCCAAAGCCTTTGACAAAGTTCCAACTAAAAAGCTGCTGCAAAAACTAGAAATAGTAGGCCTACCTCCTATGTTAATAAACTGGTTACAGGATTTTCTTATCGGTAGAACTTATCAGGTTCGTGTGTTGGACCAATATTCCAATGTATTTTCGGCCCACAGTGGGGTTCCGCAAGGAGGAGTCTTATCCCCTTTGTTGTTCTTATTGTAGACTTTCGAGCTACCGGAAGCTATTTCTAGATTTGGAGTGGTCACAAAGATGTACGCGGACGATATCAAAATTTATAAAACACTTGAAAAACCCGAGGATCGTTGCGCTGTTCAAGAAGCAATCGATTACTTTGATGGTTGGACTGAAAAATGGAATCTCCCTTTAGCGGTTGAAAAAACTAACTACCTGATCGTTGGTTCCAAAAACATTTGTAAAAACTCGCAATACAAGTTAAGAGGTTTATCTTTAGAACCAGTGAAGCAAGTGCGAGACTTAGGTTTCTTAGTGTCAGATGACCTAAGTTTTGATAGCCATTACAAAAATATTGTAAAAAAAGCAAATTACCGGATCTACAACTTATTTAAAGTCCTACGAACGAGCGATCCTCAAGTATATTTGCGAGCATACAAGACTTATGTGCGTCCCATAGTTGAAAGTGGAGTGACCGTATTTAATCCGGTCAAGAGGAAAAACATTGACTTCCTAGAAGGAGTTCAAAACAGCTTTACACGTAAACTAGTAATGCGATGTTTCGGACTGAAGTACGCTCAAGTCCCCTGTGGTGCTGAGAGATCGAAACTACTCGGACTACCTTCCCTCTCTAGTAGGAGGAGGAAAGCAGATCTTCTGATGATGTTTAAAATACTTTCTGGGAAGCTGTCAATGAGGCCTCTAGACTTCTTCAGTGTTCCGCTGACTAGGACCGTGAGAGGGAAGCTCGGGCTGCGAGTCCCCATGGCTAGGTCTCGTGTTAGGGCAAATTTCTTTACATATAGGAGCATTAAGGAGCTAAATTCATCACTGAATGACGACGAACGCCTCCTGGGTTACTCTGTTCAAGTTTTTAAGGCCTTATTTTCTCGTAGTCACATAGAAAGTTAGATGTAGTAACGGCATGTTTTGAGGTTCTGTGTTTCTGTAATAGAGTTTTAATTGTTGCTTTATGGCACATTCCTACTCTTTTCTTCTTACTTGTTTTACGCGTGTGACTGTAACTCGCGTCTTTAAATAAATAAATAAATAAATAAGTTCTTATACTTCGTTTTTAGTTTATGGGATTAGTCCAAAATGGAAGAATCTGGAACTGAATTGATTTTATGCAGTTGATCCGCTGGGTTTTCTTAGCTCTCTGCTCTATTATGAATGTAGCAGTACCCTATCATATCATAAAAGATAATAAACAAAAAATTTAGGGTGACGTTGTAAGACTCTTCCACGCCGACCAGCAAACGTTTCTCACGTTGGATTCCATACCGAAGACCAGTCCAGCACAAGACGTTGTATTCCTTCGAATGACGAATCGTCCATCAGCAGCTGATGCTACAAGCTCTAGAGCGCTGTGGGAGGTGCAGGTAATGTCTTGAGATTTTCTATCAAAAGGAGGCCATAAGGCCCTTTTCACAGCCTTAATCGGACAAGACCATTAGAGACGGACCTACATAGGAGCTTCGCTATATCGGGGTTTGAGTTCCGACCAACGGGAATGTTTTGAGTGCAGGCATACATTTTGGATCTAAACGCTCAAGCAGACCTATAGACAGCTTGAGATTAACCTTCTTAATGTGTTACGCGGACCTAACTCGTATAGTATTTTAGGAGGCGATACCTGTCCTATCCAGCAATATATGCACAGAGCTAATCTGTCGGTCAGTCCATCTGTGCGTCTGTCGTTCCTTCTGCCGTCGCACAATGTCCGTCACCACCTCTCGACATTGATCGCTTCAAAGTGCTCACCTTCCAAGGGGGAGGGGAGGGGGAGGATCAAGCGAATATGATGGCCGATGCGGTGGCTTCGCATCAAGTAAACGGCATCGATGTAGTTAAATGTTATAGATTGCATCGATATTTGCCTGTAGACCACAATTCCTATGAACAGGCATCACAAGATGTAAGCAGCATCGATAGGCTAGTAATTATCAATCGATCTTGTCCAATTTTTCGAGGAGGTTGATTTAAGAATATCGTGGCTGTGTTGTATGGTAGATACGCTTGACAAAAAGTAAGCCATATCGAGCGATTTTATCGATGTTTGCCGTAGATGACCGACTGAAGCAAAAACACTTAAAGCACTTGCCGGCAGTTGGATGGGCTTCACAAAAAGTAAACGATAATAATCACTTGGAAATTATCAATCGATTTTATCCATTTCTGCTAGCGATTGACCGTTTTGAGTGGCATGGGGCGGGTGTTGCGTGAATATGTGAATATGTGTGATGAATGCAGTTCAGAACATGCTAGCCGTACTCAATGACTAAACGATACCGATCGATATTGTATATTTATGAGCAGAAATAGCGCTGTGAATCGCGAGGACTAGGTGGGCGGTGTTTCTGAGGTGAAGTCCCCCATTCAGACCCTACAACGGTGAAGTCGCCAGCTAGGTTGAATGAAAGCCAGTAATGGAATCCGCGGAGAGCACATGAAGATTTAGAAGAGCAACCGGTACATGTCGCGAACGTGGGAATCATTAAGAGGTGGAAAGGCGCCAGTCAATCAGCTTAATGACCGTTCATTCCTTCTCGGAGTGATATGCCTAGTCGGTGTGGCCTGATTGGCTTTGGCGTTCCTATCTGCCAATGCAGTCCACATTCGCGACCAGCAACCTAAATCTACATATTGTAACGACATTCCGCTGCTATCAGAAATTTGGATCCTGAGATCGCATGATCTAAGCGTATACATGGTAAAATATTCATTTAATTAATTCATGTGTAAATGTTTCTAAAATATGTAAAAAAACTATCTAAAATTCTTTAAAAGTCTGAAATATGTAATAATAAAATAAAATAATAAAAATGTGCTAAATCCTAATCTAACGCTGGTGTTTACAGGTAGTTCAGAAGGACGCGTATCGAGGTGGTGCCGCCAAATGGCGAGAGTTCTACCGTTTCAAGCACCTTGCCACCGACATGTACCTGACAGCAGTTCCGGCTACGGCTCCCGCGAAGCCATCGTCGAATGGAAGAAGGGCCAGTCTTATGCATATGAAGTGAGGTGGTCTTCTTTCCGGTAGGGAATGCCTACCCTTAGGCGAAAAAACTGCTTCATGTAGAAGCTCATCATGAATAAGGCACCGCAATTCACGGGGAACTGCCAGTCATGCATGTTAACCTCATGAAGCAATAACAAAAGGACTTCTAGGAAGAAAACCCATGTGGTTGCTAAATCTTTATTACAGGGTGCGTAAAAAGTATTGACGCACCTACTTTTTGTTTCAGCTGCAGCTTTCTGTTTCTACCCCTCTAGGTTTTTATGTGCTATTTTTGTTGTCTGTATTGTGCTCAAAAAAACACTCACGAAAAAACTGAAGAAACGTGATCGTCACCGTTACGGTGGCCCTTTTTTGTCTGTTACCTAGACAGCTGAATACTTCCTTAACAAGAGAATTTGGCGCTGTTCGAAACGGTTGGTGAGGAAAGAGGTCAGCAACCCAAACGTCAGCCGCGGCTCTGTCATAACAGATGACGATTACAAGATGTTCAAGCACGATAACGTTCAAATCCAAAATTATCACTCTCTGTCCGATAACGGCAAACAGATAACGCGCGCAGGTTGGACAGCTTCTCAGACGAGCACAGCTTGAACATGAATCCGCTGGATTGCTCTTTTTAGGCGATTTTGGAGAATGAGGTCTGGGTTACTTCCAACAGAAGTGACCAGTCGCAGAAGGCTACCCTGTTAAAAGCACGGGACAAAATCCAAGCGAGTACTAGCGGCGCGTGCTCATGAATTTCTTCATCGTTTTCGCTCCTGTATTCACAGTAAAGGAGCCGATGTCAATTACGACTTATTCTGTCGTGTTTGCAAGATCATTTTCCATATTTCTCTAATGGATATTTTAAAACTTACTGCGCAATACTATTTCCACAACCGCCATTTACTGCGTCAATAATTTTTACGCACCCTGTAATACCCTATTTTGAATCACCTGTAAAATAAACCAGTTTTGCAGAATGAAAGGAACATTGGAATGGTGAGTTAACATCAGCCTCCCGTTCTGTGCTTTACTAATTATCCTAACAAATAATAACCATAGTTGTTTTATGTGCAAATGCCCAACTAAGTTCTGTTTTGTTGTAAATGTGAAGAGTTTATATACTTATTTCCTTAGAAGAATGAGGTAATTCAGGACGAAAGCCGACTTCCTTGCTCCGCCATCAAATCAGCTCTACGCTGACGGACCAGGTGGGTAGGCGAAAAAAAAATGGAATTTCCACACCTCCTCTTTGCACCATTGACTCATCAACCAATGTTGATTAGTTGCTGAGCCATACTTAATGGTATACTGGTCAGCTCAGTGGAGACTATACACGACTTTTCCTCCTGTGATTGGCAGACGTTAAAGGGGCGTGTACAACAGTCATCGTCCCGCTGCGCTGATCAGTATCTGGGAAAGTACATGTGCACCGGACCAGTTACAATGGCGTGTTACAGAAAGCCCCGACGACTGCAGTTCCGGAACCTATTTCCTCGTACCGGTGAAGTCCGATTTTCCGGAAGCGGATCGCAAGTTGCTTTTCTCACTAGATCCCGGTATAATGCCAATGGTGCGCGATTCTCACTGAAAAGTGGCTTCACCGGCTACTCGCATCTGAGTCGGAAGACAATTTCAGAATAAAGACGTTCCTTGCAAGTCGTACGTTCGTCTACAACACGAGGCCACCAACACATGGGTCCATGCGACCAGCGCCAGTGAGAAGCAGAATCTCTACTACAGCAGGTGCGCACTGCAGGCTCCGAGGGGTTATCCGGTACTGTAAGTTTGCTTAACTTTGAGCGTTTCAGCAAGAACGAGAAGGGTTGGGTTCGTGTGATCTGTGAGAACAACCGAGTCGATAAGGAAACGTTCGCACTGCTACCCGTTCATCCGAATGAGGTTCCTCATGCATATCGTTGCCTTTTTCCTCCAATATCATATTTATTATTTTTTTCTCTTTATAGACTTTTTTCGTTTCTTATTTTCTTTATGATATTTTTCCTAGTATTTTCACATCTTTTTTAAATAATGCTTTTTCTTTTTTCTTTTCTTACTTGTTGAACGTTGATTAAAACATCCAGCACACTTGTTTTTCCAGCCTTCTTTTTCATTTTCTGTTTTCACTTTCAAGACAGTTTCTTTAACTTCAAGTGGCTGGTATCAAGGTTGTAAGCTGTTACAATGATGTCTTGTTGCGATCAACTAGCGCCGGCGAGACTCGAACCCGCTCCACCTGCTGACCGGACGGGAATACTCTACGCCTCTACACCACGGGCACCGTTTGGCGTAGAGCATTCCCGCCCGGTCAGCACGATGTGCGTGTTCGAGTCCCTCCTGACGCTACAGTTTTGATCACCGCAGTACATCGCTACTTTTACATTCTTCCTGGGCCGCCTTGTTGGACTTTATTTGCTGTCGTTTTCCGTTTATAGCTGTTTTTTTTTCTTCATAGTGATTTAACGTTCTTTCTCCAAGCCATCTCTTTCTTCTGCTTTCCTACCCTTCTTTTTTTTCTAAGAACAAACGCGCAGTAATTTCTTCTATATCAGCTCATTGCCTGAGATCCTAAGGGAAATTTTTATTCGCTATTTTTGAAGTAAATTCACATTTGTTGGGACCTTTCACGATCATGCAGTACTGAACTTTTGGAGGCAGTATTATTCTGTCAGAACTTTTTGTATGCCTTTCTTATTTTCCTCATAATTTCCATGTGTTTCTTATTATCAGGGTGTGTGGTAGCGCAGACGGAAGAGGCGGCTGCTGCCGCTCTACGCACCCTGTTCGAGATTGCTGGTTCGAGTACCATTCCGCTGAACCATGCCCTCATTATCTGTGGAAGTCAGACCTATCTGGAAAGGCAAAACCACGCTTCCACACATTTCACTGTTTAGGCCAAGCCAAAAGTGCTTTCGTGGTACAGCGTTGAAACGGAAGGTGTGGCGTAAAATGATTGACTTACCTTCATCCATTATCCTTCATTCTCACCGACCGTGCGCTTTTAAAACTTGTTTATATTATAGAGGAGTAGTTTGTTCAGCGTAGCCAAGATTGGTTCAACCCTTTATTGCGGCTTACTTTTCGGCGTCGTCGCTTTCTTCAGAGGCTGCAAAAGTCGAGATCATCTGAGAAACTACTCTCCAAAATGCCATTTCATTCAGCAGGAAGCTATCCAGAAGGCTAAGAGACTACGAAAACGGCGCCGTAGGAGGTCGAAAAAATGGCTAATCTTAGATGTGGACAAAAGGCGTCCACCGTCACCCTAACTGGACCAAAGATGGGTGAATGAGCTTAGAGCCCTGGGACCACCCGCCCTAGGTGGATGGTTTCTTGCTGAATGAAATGGCATTTGGGAGGGTAGTTTCTCAGATGATCTCGACTTTTGCAGGCTCTGAAGAAAGCGACGACGCCGAAACGTAAGCCGCAATAAAGAGTTGTACCAATCTTGGCTACGCTGAACAAACTAGTACTTGTCTATAACAACATCAAAGATGCCAAGGTTCATCGAGAGTCGAACATGGAATGTTTATATTATAGAGTTTCTGGAGCTCCCATTGTTTGTAATCTCAAATTGTGAAAAATGTGGAATTTTATTTACTCTTTGTTGAAATTAATTATTTCGCATTTTGTTTTTATTTATTAATTCTGGCTATTTTTATAATTTTATAATTTTTTCCCTTCTTTTTCATTCTTCTATTCTTCTTTTTTTCGTTATTGTGTCTTTGACCACTTCTATATCACTTCTTTTCTGTTTACCCGGTACAAACCTTCTTTAGAACTCAATTCTATTCTTCTCTTAGGCATCATCCGTTTTACCTTTTGTTTCTTTTATATTTTATATAGTGTTTTGATCTTCCCTCTCATTATTTTTTTTAGATGTTGCTTAATTGGGCTTGTACATTCTTATACTTCTTGCGCAGTAACTACACATATTTTCTAATCCTTGTAACTAGACAAATATTACAGCATTTTGTATTTTATTTCGGTTTCCGCTTAAAGATGCACGTTTAAAGCAATATCTATCTTCATTGCAGGTTCGAGACTTGGACTTTGCAAACGATGCCTGCAGGGCGCTGCGAAACTTCATCAGAAACATCAAGTGTGGCGACCCCGTCACAAAGGAAGCTATCAAGTAAGGATGATTCCTTTACTTCTATCAAACCATAATAAAACACTTTATTTGGTGAGCGCCTAGTGAAGGTGTCGCTGGGCAGACGCGTAATATCAGTCGGTTGTCGACATGAATGCCTAGACCCTCCATCCTTATGGAGGTATTTGTTGTTGTGTCACACACAGGTGACGGTGTCGATCAACTGTGAATTCACTCAAAAGGTATTTCATTTTAAATCACCAGCCGCCGGCGCGGCCTCTCCGCCGCACCGACGGCTTCTTGACGGCTTGGCCGTGGTAATAACTTCTCATCATCATTTGTAGCTGCCACCTATGTCATGGTTTCCTCAGGAAGAACATCATAACTACGTCGATTGGGGCAAGTTAGAAAAAATGAACGACATCTACAAAAAACGATTATTTGACTAATATCGATTGATGGCGATGCATAGTTCAAAAACGAACTTCAGATTCGCGTTCAGCGACCTTGATCACCACCAGGAACGGCATCCACAAAAAATGATCGATATCGATTGGTCGACCTCGGATTTGTGTTCAGCGACCTCGATTACCCCGGGCTGAAGTTTCACGGCGCTTGAACGACATCCACAAAATATCGATCGGTATTGATTGCCTCCCCTGCTGTGAACGCTTCCCATCCATAATCATCTAAATGACCAGGTGCGGTTGCCGACGTGTTCGGCACGTCTACGGCATCGCCGGTGCACGATGTCGATGTTCAACAATCGTTTCCAATACTCATCCTCAGTGCACTCCCGTTGCAACGGACGGACGTACGGACGGACACACACACATACACACATACACACACACGTTCCTCTATGTATAGTAGGACAACGACCAGGGACTTCAATGATTTCTTGCAGAGGTAGAAAACGTTGAGTATCTCTAGAGGAATTGAACAACGCTGGACCTCCTTCAGCATTGACCAATTGTTAATATTCTTGTTTTTGTTGTTCTAACCCTAAATTTTGATCGTTTTTACGTCAGACTGAATACTTGCCAAACTAACCTGGCTTGGAAAGGTCGAATTTAAAGTGAAAATGATATAATTTCGATTAATCAATGTTTTGCGAAATTTTTATACTGCTGAAAATTATTATTTTAAACGGGATTATGTTCCTTCTTATCTGAATGCCATGATTATCTTTTCAAGTTAGAAAGGGACTCCTTAGAGGAAGGAAAAAATGGAGTTCTCCTCTCTTATTGATTCCAGAATTCAGCCTGTTCCGCTAGATTTGCCTTCAGATACAACTATGCGTTCAAAGTTTTGAAAAAAATGGACAATAGATAAGCTAAAAAACACAGAGAAATTAATGTAGTTGGCTGTTTCAGCGTGACGATACAACTGCTCAGCGAATGCATATACTTCGTGACGTGCACCAAAAATCACATGATGGATCCGCTCCAGATCAACGACTTCACACCGTCAAGGGATCGACAGAAATTGCTGCGCGAGCAGGAGGTGCTCGATCAGGTATAGAATAGCTACGTCTGCCTTGTTCAAGTGTTCTTTGGAAAAAAAAACTTTGGCCACCTTGGTTACGCGCTTTGAATCCTAAACATGGAACGTTTTGTACTCTGCTTACCGTTATGTTCGCACTGTTTGCACACACTTAATGAGGTATCACATGCATCATTTTTTATTGTTTATTCTGTAAGCTAGTGTACGCCTCTCAATATTCCTTCGAATTTTTTCAATTTAGAAATCGTCCTGTTCCTTGATTACTAGGTTATTCTTTGCTCAACTTCTTCTTTCTTCCGCGTTAGGCCACCGTCCCTTTTTGAAAGATTTTTCTTCGAGTGCTGCTTCTTCTCCTTTCGTCTCTTTCCTATGACCGATTAGCCCAGTGAAATCCACTGGTCCAAGGTGCACTAGGACTGCCTAACGTATTTTAAATTCTAGGCGAAACCTATTCCCTATTAGATGGGACTGTCTTGGCCTTGTTGTATTGTACGAAACCCACTTGATTACGAATACGAGCAACAATCTTCACTACAGTAATCTCGGCATTTATCTCGACTAAGCTATACGTAGAACCGCCGCTAAACATTCAACCAATTTTCTTCAAAGCAAATGCATCTCTACAAAAAATGCAGGAACTTCTAGCACCATCCATGCTATTGTTTGGCATGTAACCGTAACTCAGAAATAGGTGGAAGCCTGAAAACTTATAGGCGAATTAAGCCAGCTCTCACTCGCTTTCACCTGGCCCACATCCGCTGCTGAGTCTCCCTTAATTTCCTGGCTAAATTGGACTTTTTTAGTCAACTTTTAACATTTCTAAACAGAACGTCGCGCAACAGTTGCTTCTTTTACCACAAATAGTAAAATAGCCTTTAAAAGGGTTTCAACCTGTTACAACCTCCTACTTCATCATCGTTCATCAGGGACAAAGTAAACCGGACAATACTGCTTTTCATCCGGCGCAAGCCGATCTATTTTGAATGAAAATCCACCTTCTCTCAGGTGTTCCAACTCCTCAAGGCACCCTTCATGCCTCGACAAGGCGTCACGGAAATTGGCCCGCTGCTGAGCTCGCCGTCGGAGCTGGCCGAGACACGTAATGAGGTGTTCAAGACAATGTTCCAGTTGTGCTACAGCCTCCTCAGGTACAGTATGCATACGTTTTTAAATGTTCTTGGTTTTTCTGAACACTGGTGTGCGCCTCTCAATATTTCTTTCTTTTTGGATTTTTGAACACGCTGTTTGTCCAGGTATTCTCAAGTCAACTACCGGAAGAATCAGGAGTTTCTGGCTGAGAAGTTTGGACAAATTCAGGTGAGAACGTGCATATGCTGGCTGCTGGGTGACTAGAAGAACCTCGCCGACCACTTTCGCTGTTAATGCTTACCTTTTCTTAATCGAATTAAGCTATTTCGGACAGAAACTGTCGAAGTGAATATACCAAATAACCTACTTGACCAGAAAATGCAGCCTATCCAAAAACGGCCACTATTTCTGCAACAGATGGCTATCAGCTGCTATATGCTGTATTACGTATGACGTACAGTTTTGCTTTGCCACACTGTTTAAGCCGGGTGCGGTTGGTAGAGAGGATGTGTGTTGCTACAGGACACATCCTCTCTACCAACCGCACCCGGCTAGCATCGCTGTCCGGAAAGCAGAAGGTGCAGGTTCGAGTCCCGACCGGTGCAAGAGTTTTGATCGCAACAAAGCATCCTCTAACAACACATACTTTTGCTTTAATTGTTCAGCTGATCACAGTTTGAAATGTACCAGCTCTGCAGACTTGATGTAATTATCCTGAAGCTAGCGATCGTTTAGGAGCAAATCGGTTTCGATCTGCTCGCTGAAGACACAATGACAGCCGTGCTGCACAACAATCCGAAGCTGTTGGAGAAGTACGTGAAGACGCCGCACGTCGAGCGCTTCGTCGAGCTCGTACGAAACAATCGTCTTGGGAAGTGAGTACTTATTTAACGGATTGTTTCTCGAGTTTTTGCCATTCCCTTTTTTATATAGGATCTTCTTCCTCTAAGAGGATAGCTCAGTTGCACAGGGGTAAGCCATTGTTGTGTGGTGGATGTGATGTGAAGTCGAAAGGGTTATGGAAGAAAGATTAAAGTTTGTGATGTGCTATTCTTATGAACCTGATAACCTCCTTCTCCTTTCTTCAACCCTCCTGAATCCGCAATATTCTGGTGCTCTTAGTCAACTTTACCGGCGCTCAGGTTCCTCGACTACTTAGCCGACCTGTGCGTGTGCCGTGGTGAGGCGAACAAGAAGGTGCAGGAGCTGATTTGCAACTCAGTGCTCAGCGAGAAGCATCGTGACATTCTGATGGAGACAAAATTGGTGAGGAACATCGTGAGGACTCAGTTACACTATAAACTATTGTCTGACCCTTCAACGCTTTCAGATCAACGACGAGGTGCACATCGGGTGGATGGATCAGCCTCTGCGACCCCTGGTAGACGTGGCCGAAAGTGCTAAACGACACACAGACGACGCTGACTTCCTCGACTACTACAGGTGAGCTAAGTGAAGAGTCTAAGGATTTAGTGTCAGAGTTGTTCAGACGAGGAGAGATGCTCGAAGCACGCAGGCTTCTATTTCGTGGAGTAACTACGTTGTAGATCTTTGCAGAGTGACACGGCTGAAGACGGAGATAAGTCACACGAGCCACGTTGCATCAGTGATGTTCAAAGCCAGACTTCGCTGCTAAAACCTGCTCCTATTGCGCGTTTTCTAGCCAACTCCTAAGCAGTCTCTGACATCAACATGGTTTCTAGCCCAATGCAAACGCGCCTTTAAATAAAATAATTAAATTTCTTATTTCCTATTTCTTTTCTTATTTCTTCCTTCATTTTTTCTCACCTCCTTTTTCAATCTTCTACCTAGTTTTTCATTTATTTTTACAACAAGCCAATTATTGTAGGTTGTCCATCTTTCCCTTCTTTATACATTGCCTGCTTAAGTATTGGTTGAACAAATATGTAAATCAACTATAAATGTATAAAAGATAAAGGATTGCGTTACTCGATCCCTTTTGGGATGCTCCACACATTCTGCTTCTGCGGGAGGTCGTGGTGGCGATTTGAATGTGTATTTTTCCTACACAACGACTTGCGGTGGCCAACCGATAGAGAAGTCAGAGGTTTTCCTTCCCAGAAAGTCTGCTACCAAAGTCTGGTATTTCTTTAGCAACCCCGGAGGGATAGAAAGTTCGGTTGGCCTGGGCGGAAATCTGAACCACTAACCTGGTATTGGAGCACGCAACAGCCGGTACCTCCTCCGACTGCGCTACACACGCCTTTTTAATAATTAAATAAATAAATGGAAACGCAGACGCGAATTCTAGTCGTACTGTAAAGGAGGACGTTAACGACTACAGCATCTCGAACTAACAGTGTAGAATATACCACCACTGACTCTTGTGGCTGAGTTTCCTATGTTACACATGAAATAAGTGGGACTAGTTGGTAATACAGCCTACAATGGAGAGTGGAGCGCACTAGAGCAACCACAAAAAGTCGGTACAGCAAGCGAGCACTCCCGTTTTGGATATCACGGCTGTTCTGTTCAAATGCGCGCCGGCCAATCAGGGTACAAATCTTACACGCTCGTACTGATGACAGGTCCGTTCGGTGCGGCATGATTGGACTGAAGCTACTAACTCTCCGCCCTCATGTAGGCCAAGTTAACGACTAGTGCGGATAAGCAAGGGCGCGTCATAGCGCTGTCGGAGGCACCGGCTGTCCACCAATTCAAGGTTCTTGGTTAGGATTTTTCACCCAGGCCAATCAAGCCTTGCACCCCTCCCGGGTCGGAAATATGGCACTAGGCTTGTCTGGAAAGTAAAAAGACCGCAAGTCATAATGATACCGCAAGTCATTGTGTAGGACATAGAGGTATTCAAGTTGCTTCCACGATGTTCCGTAGAGGTAGAATTCGCGGCCCGTCCCCGGAAGGGGTCGATTAACGGCTACCTTTATTTTTTATCTTTTGCCGACAGTCAAAAGAACTATTTGGAGTAGTTACCATTCCATGTGCAACCTGGGAAACTTCCATTCGAAGACGGAAGTTTCCACAGCTCCATAATTTTAGGCACCAGCTCGACCTACTGGCGCAGATGTGTCAGGAGCAACAGTACCTGGCCATCGACCCTCCACCAGAGCGCAGACTTCTGAACATCTCGCAGCAGTTGCCAGCCGATCTCGTTCTAAGGTACTTCCATCGCTGCTATCGCAGTTTTCAAACCAAAGAAGGATGGCTACTCCCCAGGTGTATGTCCGACGTTCGGCTGCCATGTGAAGTGCGGGCGTCGTTCGCTCGTCTGATGCTTCATCTCCACGTCGTCCGTGGCAGTCCGCTGAGTGCCATCCGGCACGCTCGTCTCTGGACCGACATCGCCAGCGAGGTTAAAGTACAGTCGTGAGTGAATTCATGTGAAACGGTGAGCTGTTTTGAAGTGTCTACTCAATAGCTACGAGACCTTCAGGTACAAGACGACCTCTGTCGAGGGATACGGCGACGGAGGTCGATCTCGTGTCGGCGATCAGTTCGCCACTGACGTAAGTTTGACTCCGGACTCATCCCGTGTTAGCAGCTCTCAAACTCAAGGCATGGTTGAAGGTCTTGAGCACTGTCGAGAACTACCTGAACTCCCTACGAAACAGTCACCCGTCTGGACCGGTACTTCAGCCTGAAGCTAGCAGGGTTGCTCACAACAAGCTCACCTTCGAGGTCTCTTCTTCTTCTTCGCCTCCATCTTCTTTGACTTGAGTTCTTCCAAAATAACCTGTTCAGATGGTAACCCTGGCCAAGGCGTTGGCTCAGTTTGGCTACTATACCTTCGACAACTTGCTCACGCTCACCGAAAATCTCCTTAACATCGTCGACAACAGTCCGCACACTGCTCAGACCGGTAGGTAGACCAACGAGTGCACCAGTTGTGGTACAGTAAAAAACCGCCGCGTTTCCAGCCCGTACGGTCTCACACGGGATGACGATGATCCATCGGGTGACGCAGTCCATGATCGGTGGCGGTCCGAGAAAGATCAGCGAGATGCAGATGAAGAGCACGGACAAGAGCAACATCGAGGACACTGTCAAGGCCAAAGAGAGCCGGCAGCTGCTCGTGAAGACGAAACTCACTGTGGCCGAGATTCTTCAGGTAGCTTTGTCGGGCCTTTATCTTCGCTTCTGTTAGAGCCCTATGTGGCGAAAAATCCTACAGTGCGAGCAGAATTCCGCTTTGATGATTGCACTATATGCGGACAGTCTACTCTCCTTCTGGTTTTCCAGTAAGAATTTTACAAAAATTCAGAGAAAGGTCTGTATCGTACTTCCCAAGTATGGAACTGGAGATTAGAATCGGCTGCCGTGCAAGGTACCAAACGGACAGGTCTTTAAGAGTGGAAGAGCAGGAAGAGTTTGGTGTCGGACCGAAACCTAGCGATTCATCACGCCTTTAGGATAAAGGATAAAGGACGACGTTACTCAATCCTTTTTGGGATGCGCCACGCATTCTACTTCTACGGGATGTCGCGGAGGCGATTTGAATGCGTATTTGGCCATACATTGACTTGTGGTGGCCAACCGATGAACAAGTCAGCGCACTATCCTTTTCAGACAAGCCTGGTACCATTTTACCGATCCCGCAGGGATGAAAAGCTTGGCTGGACTGGGCGGGAAATGCGAATCAAGAACGTGGTATCGGGTGCACGCGACAGCCAGCACCTCCTCCTGCTGCTCTACACACGCGCTTAATCCCACCTTTACTAAAATGTATTAAAGTGTTTTACTGTAGGACTTGATACGAGTCCTCGATGTCTTTGAAGAATTGAAGAGATGAACCCGTTTTTATGGGAGCCAAAAGACGATTTTCATGTAACGGAACTCTTTTGCTTGAATCTCGGAATCTCTGGGATAGAATTATATTGAAATTCGAGCTTTACCTTAGAAAGGATTTTTTAAAAGCCCACTAATAATTATTGGCAAAAGGCACTTTGAACGAGAGATACAGAACCTTTAAATGATCTAATGGCTCACTCCGAATAGAGGTCGTCCAAAGGACTAGGCAAAAGAAATCGCCTAGTCTGAACTTCGCGATGTGGAACCTCGACGAATTCCAGTGGCAGCCTCAGTTGTTTTCGTCTACAGGAGAGTGTCTATGATATTTTCCGATAATTCATCTCACCTAACCGCTCAACTGTCCAGAGCTAAAAATCCCTAGCAATGTCTTCTACAGGTGTACCAAGCTTAACAGTTTCTACCTTAATAGAAAACATTAACGTTGAATGAAACCATGCTTATTTGAGCAAAAAAAAAACGAAAACTGCTGAAACTTTCGTCCAACCTAACGGTGCAAACCCGGCAGGCCAAAAACCTTTTGCGCAACTTGGATCTAGTCAAAGGCTTGTACAACTGCTCTTATCACAGCGATGAACATGTGTCAAGAAAACGTACCTTCTCCACTTTCAGCTCACCTGCCAACTTATTTATTTATTTATTTATTACAAGGCACGGATAACAATCATATGCGGTAAGATCCTAACAATAACAGATAACAAACAAAAAATAAGCCTAACGAAACCTTAGTGCAATTAAACGTTTAAAAAAGGATAGAGACATATTAACAATGTTCTCGTTCTCAGAAAGCAAGATGTTGAGCTCTCTGATGCTCCTGTGAACGAGGAAACTTGACCTTACTTTTGACCTTGGAAGTGACAGGTAGAATCGGAGATGCCCTCTTCTGTCAGTTGTCAAAGGGGTGCCAAAAAATCCAATAGGGTCAATGGAAAGCCTTCCTGTCAGAACTTCGAACAACATAACTAAATCTGCTCGCTTTCGTCTAGTCTCAAGGTTAGACAACCCGAGCATTTTGGCCCTGTCAGACCCACTCGGAATATTGTCGTAATTTAGACCACGACACTTTGGAAAAAGCTTACGGGTAAGGTTATTCTGAACACTTTCAAGGAGTTTTATGTCCTTCTTTTGACAGGGACTGAAAACTGAGACACCGCATTCTACAATGGGCCTTACGTAAGATTTGTAGGCTCTCAGAAAAGAAGGTCGATCTTTGGTTATCAATACCTTAAACAAGTTATAAATTCGGTAGTTAGCCTTCTTTACAAGTGCTTTATAATGATGCTCAAAGTTTAGGTTACTCAAGAAGTGGAACCCTAAATCTCGAGCACTTGTAAGTTGCTCCAAAATTGACCCGTTGAGTGTGTATGTTGGACGGTGACTTTGAGATCTAGATTGAATCACAAGACAACGCGATTTTTCAGCCGAAAGAGGTAGTTCCCAGGTGCTTGCCCAATTCTCTACAAAATTTATAGCCGCTTGGACATCACAGGAGCTTTCTTGATTGTCGACTTCTCTATAGATCTTTATATCATCCGCGTACATTTTACAAGAAACTCCAAACCTTTGAACTGAATCAGGAATCTCATATGTATACAAAAGAAAAAGTATGGGCGATAGTAATCCACCCTGTGGAACACCACTGGGGCAGAATAAACCGATGAATACTCTCCTCCTACTCTGACTTGATAGGTTCTGCCCGTAAGAAAACTCTTTATCCAGTCTACAATCATAGGATGTATGCCTACCCTTCCCATCTTGTACAATAATTTTTCTGTAGGAACCTTGTCGAAGGCTTTTGAAAAGTCAAAAAATACAATATCTGTGCGTTTTCTACGGTCCATAGATTTAGTCCACTTGTTTAGAGCAGAAAGAACAGCTGTTTCCACCGAGCGTTGTTTCAGGAAACCAAACTGGTCCTTAGAGATGATGTTATGCTCTTCAATATGATCCAGCATGTGTTTCTTTACAATCTTTTCAAAAGCTCTAACGAATACAGAGGTTATACTGACAGGCCCGTAATTACCCGGTTGATTGAATGGTGGCTTTTTGCGAATTGGCGTAATAAAGGCATGTTTCCACCTTGTAGGAACTTCAGCTCTCACATAGCTCGAATTGAAAATTAGTTCTGATGGATGAGCAACACAATCCGCCACTTGTTTGATAAACGTTAATGGTAGATGATCCGGGGACGTTGAGAAAGACTTAGGCCATTTAATTAATATGTCGAAAATCTCCTCTTTATGAAACCACAGCGGAGGCCCCATTTGGGGGAAACTAGGTAATGCATTGTCCTGGGAGGCAAAAAACGCGGAACTACTGCAAGCGGATTGGTTAAAGACTTCTGAAACTCCTTTGCAAGAAGGTTAGCTTTACCACGAGCTGAGGAAATAGAAACAATGGTCCTTTCAGGATCCTATTTTGGCTGAAAATTAAGAAAATTCTACCTAAATGCACCTCATATTTATGAATTCAGTTCGTCATGGATGTCCGTCGGGACTACCGCATCACAATGAGTCTGTCGTGGTTCAAGCAGAATTTTCCTTGCAATGAAGATGGTGTGCTGAACCATACTGCAAGTGAGCCGAGTCATACTGCTTGTTGAGAATTTCTATGCCTAACCCGTCCACCGCACTCCATTCAGATATCAACGAACGTATGGCCCACGAGCTCTACGAGGCCATTTACCAGTCGTCTGGTCACGAACTTCATCTCGATGGTGGTGATGGGCAGCTGCTGCTGGCGATTCTCATGCAGGTACTTTGAAGTGTACCGCACATTACAAATGGAGCAGAAAGTTTGGATATAGCGTACACACTAGGATTGCGCCACACTTTCGTTTCTCAGTAATTTACAAAAGGCTCTTAGAGCGGAAACTCAGCATAACTGATGAGCCCAAATATCAGCTAAAACGATAGCAACATTATCAAATTTTCCTTACGACTTTAGGTTAATGTCCCGTATTTTGAACTATTCGTGGCCCAATACGTTTTCGAAGTGTCCCAAATTTTTATTTTGAACCATTATACGATCCATGGCTTAGGCATATAGGCCTATTTGGAAGTACTAAGCCTTCCATGACATATTTGGTCTTCATTATTTCCTCGCCTGTTTTTGAAGACGTTTTGTGTGCTAGTTATGAAGGATTTTGCATCTATCTTAGTCGGAGGAGGCAACCGGTAAAACGTCACAGTTGCGTGCGTTCCACCACGGGGCAACGTCCCTCCCCTGAATTTATCGAAGAGCCTTATTATCATGACTCAGTAACTGGAGTCCTCGAAGAAGGTAGAGGGAGGAGATAGTGATGCTCAACGCAGTGTACCTCTCCCGACTAGAATGAATACTGGTTTTTACATAAGCATATTTAGCTCAACTAGGTTTCCATGGGCCAAATGGGCCAAGTCGTTTTATTTATTTCATCCGTCAATATAAATTGTATGTGGCTTTTGATTGAGAATCCTTGTGATGAAGGTATTCGTCTTCCTGGTCCTTCCCAATAAACACATCGAATGATGTTATTTCCCCAATCCCCCGTTCTAGATGACGATGTCGGACTACCCTCCGCTGACCAGCATCGCTCTGAAAGTGCTCTTTCGGCACTTCACACAGTATCAGGAGCTGCTGGAGGATCTGAAACAGGTTCGAACCGCTCATTTTCGCAGCCTTTCCAGAGCAACTAGGAAAGAACGTTCCACCACGACGTTCAGGTCCAACTGCTGGTCTCGTCGGACGATGTGGAGAACTATCGCCAAGTGGACCGTGACCTGTTCATCCTGAAGAACCTCACAGAGAAATCTGAACTGTGGGTGCACGGCGATAGGCATCAGTCCATCGACGCCCGAGATCATGATAAGGATGACAAAACGTGGGTTTTCTATGGCTTTTCCTTGTGCTAAAGATTTATGCCAAATTTATGCCTAACCTATCGCGCCTCTAACTTCAAGCTGCACAGCAGTAACCGCTGTCTTCAGAACTTCCTTCACTGGGATGCTCACGAGTAGTATATTAAGTCGTGGGGAATGTTTTGCCAGTTTTCGCACGCTCTTAGTATAAAAGCCTACTAACTTTCAATCTCTATTAACCCACTTAATGCTTTGTAACACTTGGAAAGCAGAAGACTTGCACGTTCAAAATATGTGTATTTCTGACGATTCTCTAACATCGTCGCATTACTAAAGCATCTTTTTCCAAGCGACCACCCACTCCGACGAGTGGATCAAAAATTAGCTAACCGGTTAAAGTACTACTAATCAAAGCAATTTTGGTTGTTGCCGTAAGATTAAGATTCTAGCGATTCCTAGAGTAGGGCGTTTGGAAAGCAAATCAGGGCCCGATGCACCCACTTCAGTTGACGGAATACTATTGAAGCGAAACAGACGTGAACGACGAACAGCAGTCGTTCAGTTGGATAGCCAGGACGTATCACCTGAATCATTTTTGTCCCGTTGATCACCGATTTGCTCGAGCGGGCGCCAGCAGCGTTTCCACTCGACCCTGTCGCGTGCCAGAATGCTCCAATGGAACCTTCCCGCTCGAGGGAAACGAAGAGCGTCATATCCTTCGTTCAGGACTTTCACGAAGAAGCTCGACCAACGAGTAGTTGTCCTGGTGTTTCCTTGACGTCCCGCGGAACTCAGTCGTCCAGCGGGTGACCGCGAAGCGCATCTAGTGTCCGGCCCATTTAATTTTTGGCAACTTGATCTCTGATCAAAGATCGTTTAAAACATAGGCTATAATAAATCAGTATTGCTAACCGCTTCATGATATCCGAGACTGATCAAAATGCGAGACAGTTGGCTGCCACACTGCTTAAGGCCTATGTTATGTTATGACTTCGGCGACGCTGTTGTCGGCGACGTCGGCGACAGTGTTACGCGGACTGCAACGCAGTGTGTAGCAGCCCGCGCAACATAGCGTCGCCGACGCGTCGCCGAAGTATAAGGGGTCGTTTAGGCCACGGCATACTTCCATCGCAGCGATGCCATCGCGGCGCTCAGTTCATGGCCATCCGCCCACGCGGCCAAATAGGCGGAAAATACTTCGCCGCGGCCGCCACAACAGTGGCAGTCGGCATTCGCGATGGCTTCCCGCGCCCATCGCCGGCATGGCATACTTTTTCGCTCCGCGCGCGGTGTTTAGCGTTGGTCCTGGACGGATCGCCGTCGCGCTTCCTTGCATAGCGATGGGCGATACCACCAGCACTGAGAAGGACAAATTTTTTCGACTCGCTCTGCAAAACTCATCGCCGCGACGGAAAGTATGCACGAGGCCTTAGGAATCTTTTGTCGAATCCAGCTCCTCAAATTGATGTGCAACTATAAGGCAAAAAATTCTCTTATAGAAGATAACTTGGATTTCAGTACCAAGGAAAGAGGAGGAAGCGCAACCTATGTGATTTTGATAGCAATTTGGGCAGAGTGGCGTTCTACCCCGCTCTTTAAACAGAGGCGTGGCAAATGTCTGCGTCTCCACTATCTTGCAAGGCAGCCACTGGACTCTCAAGCAAGTCCAGGGGTTGGGGTGAGCGGGTCAGGGGAAAAGGGGGTAGAACGATCGACCACCGCATGTTTTTATTGTTCAAGTCTCGTTTGTATCGTTTAGATTCATCACTTTGAAATCGTTAGCAGATCTGGTACCAGAATAGCGACCTCGCAGAGAAGACCGATTTTCCGTCTCCCTGTTTCTTGATGGACCCTTAAATGGACGCTTAAATGGTCATAGCTTGCGTGTCTCATGAGCCCTCAAGCTTTTAAGCCAGCGTGGAGCAGCATGGGAGTCAGGCAACTACCACTTGCCACCCGAGCCTGTGAAGCTGTGCAGCTATGCACTTGGTGTTATTAGACTCGTCCTTGTATACTTTTCAGACATTAATAGACCAATTCAGTCGCAGCATACCCAACCTTCATCTACCTTTATCTTTTAGTTTAAGCGCCATTATGCTAATATATGCAGGCTCTTTTTCTATGGTTTACTTGACAGAGGAAAATGTCTCTGAAGGCTGAAAATTGGTCCACTATCAACCTAAGAGCTTCAGAAGACAGCTCTCACAGCTATAGTCATTTTAGTACTCTTCGAAAACTGGAGCGAGTTCTCGGTGTCATTCATCAAATTCAAAATTGGAGAGGTAGAGGAAGCGACTGGAACAGGTCTCCAGATGTTTCTCTCAAGCATGTGTAGTAGTTGCGTGTAGTAGCAGTACAGCGTTGGCATGAGATGACGTGATACCGTCCGTCGGCCTTGTTTCCTCTGTTTGTTGCGTCGTGTGCGGTTAACTTGGACTTGGTTGAGTCATTCGGAGTTCAGAATAATGTCCACAATGCTCTAGGACGAAATCGGACTTCGAGGAACACGATCTGATCACACCGAAAGGTTTCGCCACCGACGAGAGCCTCAAAGCCGTCGTTGACATCATCGATGAGCACTATCCCAGCTCGCGAAAGGAATGCCTGCGACTTCTGAATCAGGTATGTTGGGATAGACGTTACTGGAAGTGATCTACGCCTGCCTCTACGAATCACTCCTACCTGTTTTCAGCTACTGATCAGCGATGACCGTAACCTCGCCGCGACTGCTCTGCAAGAGCTCAGCGACCGAACACCGCTGATTGCCTATCCACTTATCAGACAGGTGGGTACAGACCAATTAAAATCGTCTTGATTAATCAATATATTGATTGTCTTCAGATCTTGGTTCGGCTTAAGAAGCTCTGCTATAAGAAGGATCGACCGGACTGTATGAATCAACAATTGTTGAAGAACATGCGCGTCTACGAAGTTGTGCTGGAGTTCTTGAGCATTCCTTATGATAAGGTATGGCTGAGCAGTCCCCATAGAAGCGTTAAGGAATTCGCCACGCATTCCAAATGAAAGTTTCAACGTTATGCTGTATGAGTTCTGTGTTGGGCCCTTGTCACGGTCACGAAACGGTGATGGTGAGCGCATAATTAGGTAGGCAGTCTTGCACGGCCTCACCATCGTGAACACCAAATTTCGAAAACGTGACTCCCACCTCATCTCCTTTTATAGCAGGAACGCCAAAACGCAGATTGACCATGTCCTCGTTAGGAGTCGCGACCACGGCCTTATCACAGACGCGAAAACCGTGCCGTATGAGATGGTTGCCACACAACAGCGTCCGCTGATCTGCATTCTAAAGTTTGCCCCCCACCCTCCCCCCCCCCCCCCCCTCCAGGCTTAGGCAGGTCGTGCGATGTGGTCCAGCAAGGATCAAGTGGTGGCGATTGAGTGAAAAAGATGCAGCTCTTATTCCTCGTATTCGGTTGCCAACGGTAACAACTGTCGAGGAAACTTGGAAAGAGGCTACCGAAGCGATAATGCGGACTGCACGCTTCCAACTGGGCGCAACGAAACCTAGGGCCGGATTCATGAACGACTTACTTAACTTTAACGGATAATTGTAAGCGAAAAGCTCAGATAACGCGGCTTATCAAGCGACGTGGTGAGCGATAAGCCGCGTTATCTGAGCTTTTCGCCTACAATTCTTCGTTAAAGTTACGTAAGTCGATGATGAATCCGGCCGCTGTAAGGCGCAGCAAAGTACGACGATTCCGATTTGGGAGAAGAAGGGTAGTCCCGCAGACTGCTCCAACTACCATCCAATTCGTTTGCTTTCGCACAGCATGAAGATCTTTGAGCGAATTGTCGACGGACGCATTCGGGACATCGTCCAGCTTTCCAGCAATCAGTGCGGCTTCGTGGCTGGCTGTGGCACTGTTGATGCCATTCACGCCGCCCGCCTCCTGATAGAGAAGCATCGCGAGAAACAGAGGCCAGTGCATATCGCCTTTCTCGACTTGGAGAAGGCCTTTGACCGTGTACTGCGTGAGGTTATATGGTACGCCTTGCGACAACACAACGTACCTGAAGAGCTTATTGAGTGGTGCGCATCCTCTACTCGTGCCCATTAAGCCGAGTGCGAGCACCAGCGGGCACCTCGATGGAGTTCCCAATCTCTGTCGGAGAGCACCAGGGGTCTGCGCTCTCCCCACTGCTCTTCGTGGTCGTCATGGATGCAATCTCACGAGATCTCCAAAATGCAGCTCCTTGGACGCTGTATGCCGAGACGTAATGCTTGCGTGTGAGGAGAAAGCCGAACTCGAGCGACAGGCACAGGCGTGGTGCGATCGCTTGACATTGTTCGGACTCAAAACTCACTCACGTCAAAAGGAGTGAATACTTAACCACGGATGTGAATGAGCACGGATCCATTAAGATCAATTGTACTGAGCTATCACGGGTTACATCCTTCAAGTATCTTGGATCGATAGTCACGTCCGATGGAAGGCTAAAGTTGGAGGTGAATGCACATGTGGGTGCAGCCCGGTCTAAATGGCGCTCCCTGACTGGGGTGCTCTGCGACAAGACACTATCCGAGTACCTCAAGTCAAAGGTTTATAGAACAGTCGTCCGCCCAGTAGCGACGTACGGTGCTGAGTGCTGGACCGTAACGAAGGAAATTTAGAGCCGCCTGGGTGTAATGGAGACGGAAATGCTAAGGTGGACGACTGGAGCAACGCGATTCGCAATGACACCATACGACAGAGGTTCGGTGTCGCCCCGATAGCCGAGAAGCTGCGTGAATCACAGTATTATAAAAATCCGACTCCTGACTTTGACACCGTAACCCAGTGTTCCATTGAATGAATTGCAAAACTCAACCAGAATTTGCTGCCACCGTAATCCAGTGTGATATTGTCATTATCACCTCCAAAGATTGCAAAAAGCACCAATACTAAGTGCGATTGTCCGGCATTTTCGTATCTTGTCGGCTGCAATATGGTTGGTCTCAAAAAAATAAAGGCCATTGCACATATCTATCCAAACCAACATCCTAGTCGGCAGGATTGGCAGGCAGGCACCAGCAAATTCTGGTTGATCTCTATAATTCAGTGCAACTTAGGCTAAGCCTCCGATTTTCCTGTAACACCGCATCCTTAGGGTATTGCAACAGGTGACCCTGATGATAAAAGCCTGAACAATCTTATGCCTAAGTTGCGGAGATGCTGCCCTTGCTGCTCTTTTTTTGTCTGAAATTGGCTTGGATAAGTATGTGCACTGGCCATTATTTTTTGAAACCAACCATATTGTAGCCGACAAGATAGGAAAATGCCGGACGACCGCACTTTGCATTGGTGGTTGTTGAGTACACATCTTTGGTGGTGATAATGGCTATATCACACTGGATTACGGTGGCAGCCAATTCTGGTTGAGCTTTGTAATTCATTCAATGGTGCACTGGGTTACGGTGTCAAAGTCAGGAGTCGGATTTTTATAATACTGTGCGTGAATCTCGTCTTCGATGGTACGGCGGCGTCCTTCGCGCTAACAATGACACCGTCCGCAAGATAGGCCTGAAATGTGAGGTCACTGGAAAGCGGCCCAGAGGACGCCCGAAGCAATATTGGCTAGATGCGTTGCATTCGGACTTAAAGATGGCTGTTGTGCATCCTGATCATACATTTGATCGGGAGAATTGGCGTCACCACACCAGAAGGGCAGACCCCGCCACCAAGCGGGACAGACGCTAATGGAAATGATGATGATATGGGCCCTTGTCTTCTAAAGAGTTCGGCTACTCTTCATCAGAAATTGTTGTGAAAAATATCAAACACAAAATAACGACGCAGCCAATCATCGATATTAGCACCGTGGTAAAGGCAGAAAAGCATTCGAGAAGACCACTGAATCCTTGACAATTAGTCTTTCTTCTTTCTTCTTTTTTCTTTTTACTGTCGTTTACTATTTTAAGCCGTCATAAGAGGAAATTAGCTTACTCTTCGCTTTAGAAGAACGACCTGGAGATGCCAAGGCTGATCACCCTATCGCACGAGTTTCTCCGCAGCTTCTGTAAAGGAAACAAGGAGAACCAAAGTCGTCTACACAAGTTCATTTCTATTGAGAAGGACGCAAAGGAGGGCACACTGCGAGTGGAAACGGTATGTCCACAAGGAATAATTGGTGTCTTGAGTTACTCTGAAGAACGAATCACTTGGCGAGACAGTCTTAATCACTAATCTTAGTGGGTTTAACCTCTCATCTGCTTTTTATGGATTTTTTGACAGTGTTGGAAAATGTACCAATGCTTGTGCGTCTTTCGAAGGTATTATTTCTTAATGGTCGTTTAGTGTGCGCGCGACGCTCGACGCGATGCCATGTGTGGTGGCCGAATTGATCAATCGCGTCGCTCGATCAATTTGGCCACTACTCATGCACCGCGTCGCGCGTCGCGCGCACACTAAACGACCCCTTAGGCGCCTTTTATACTTGCGCCGCCGCGCGGTGCGGCGTGATGGTCGGCATGGCTATCGATTTTTCGCGCCGCGAGGCGGCGCCGCATCGCTTTCATACTCAGCCGCCGCAAAACACCACACTTGACGGAATTTTGGGTTACGGTATTCGGCGAATCGCGCCGCTGAGGGGGGGGGGCGCGGCGCGGCGCGATCAGCCGCGGCAGACTCGGTGTAGAGTGGGAGGGTTCACCTTTTCGACCTAACTTCTCCCATTGGGAAGGAGGAGGGGGTATTTAGGGTGCTGATCACGAATCTGACATCGTTTTTTGAAGTTACAGGCGATTTCTAAGTTTGGATGGTTAGGGAGTTTGGCCGAAATCGGTGACCATGACCTTATCCCGTACCTTCTGTAACCTAGGGAGAGAGTGGAGATCTGTAGACATTCACGAAGCTCCATATACCACGCTACACGCTAAATATATGCTTAGTGAAAAACACACTAAATATGTGCTTAGTGCACAGTGACCCCAAAATGGCCATATGAGAAGGAATTTTGAGTGATTCTCGACGACGAGTACCTTCCAGCAATTTTACTTTTGGACCCGCAAATGTCCCAAAATAAGGAGTCGTTTAGTGCCGTTTGCATTGCAGGGGATTCGACTCAATACCACACTCACCAGTTTCAACCGTAGGTTGAGCGGACGACATCGACTCCAGGCTTAAGAGAGGATTCGTCGCTCCCCATAGGAATCCCACGACAAACATTGACAGGATGCATTGCGCTGATCAACCAGAAGAATCCTTTCTGTTTTGGTCCCTCAATGATTCATGGACCGTTTCCGGAGCACGGGCCGTAGTGCGCAGAAGCTCGTGGCCGCGCGTCGCTGACGCTCCCCTTTCTAATTGCAATCGCGCAGCGGCGCGTCAAATTCGGGGCGCGGCGCGACTGGCCGCGCCGCTCCCCAAACTGACGCGTCGCGCCGCGGCGGGAGTATAAAAGCGCCTTAGGCCTCTGTTATACTCCCGCGGGAGCATCCGCGGAACGTCCGCGGACCAATGGTGCACGGCGGAGGCGGGCGTGGCGAGGCGCGGCGATTGGCCGGGTGAGGGAATCTCGGCGCTATTCCCGCCCTTCCGCGGATGCTCCCGCGGTAGTATAACTCAGGCCTTACTCTTGAAAGTCAACTTTTACTTACTTGCGGATATCTCTTATGGTTACAGAAAAGTGCCAACGTTTGCACATCATTCGCCAATATACAAAGTTTCTTAATAATTGGTTTTCAGTCAGTTTTGTTAGAACTCCTACAAGCGCTTAAAAGTATTTTCAATACAGTTAATGCAAAACTGGAATAGACGTCACATATTCCAATCCAAATTCAAATGCAGGGAATCAGTGCAGTCGACACGATATCATGCTTCAGTACTTGTCCCATGTTTCAGGTCGAAGAGGCGGCCACGTTGGTGGCAATATTCCGCAATAATCGCGAGCTTGCAAGTAACGTCTCCGAAGACCTGATCGCTCATATCGTCAACCTTATCGAGCACAAGGTAGGCAGTATACTTGTGCTTTTTAAAATTTTTTCGAATGAACGAATAATCGAATAACCCAATTTTTTCGGTTATTCGAATTTCCGAATAATCGAATAACCCCATTTTTCGAAAATTCGAGTGAGCGAATAATCGAATAACACCATTTTTTAGTTATTCGAATTTCCGAATAATCGAATAACCCCATTTTTCGTTTATTCGAATTTCCGAATAATCGAATAACCCCATTTTTTGGTTATTCGAATTTTCGAATAATCGAATAACCCCATTTTTTGGTTATTCGAATTTCCGAATAATCGAATAACCCCATTTTTTGGTTATTCGAATTTCCGAATAATCGAATATTCGAAAAAATCGAATAATCGAATAAACTTTATTATAACTTAATACACCCGGTGCAAAATAGGATCACCCCTGGTTTGTCCATTGGTACCCGAAGAACCCGCTGCCGAGGTTCAATAATGTTACCATCGTATTCCTCACTATGGAAAACTTCTATAGGAGTTTCTAAGCAGATTATCTTATCAGTGCAGGAGACCACGAACTTTAACTGAAAATTTAAGAAATGGAGACCGGTGCAAAATATAAGTTCGCTTCATAGAAAATCTGATTAATCAACAAAAAAAAACAAGGTAAGATTAGTACTTCGTCACATCACCTTTGTTGCAACCATATCGAAAATTCTATTCTGCATGCTACTGATTAGGTTATCAATAACAGTTCGCTCAAAATTGGCCCATGCATGAAGTATGGCGTTTTTCAGATCAGAAGCCGATCTGTCTCAGCGGTTCTATTTTTGTACACTGTGTACAAGAATGTCCCACTAGCTTTCTAGTTTTTGGGTTGAGATCTGAAGAACAGCTAGGCCACTTCAAATGCTGAGTTCTGTTGGAGTTGAGCCAACCTGTAGTTGACTGCGATGCGTGTATGGATGCATTATCTTGTTGGAAAATAAGGTTGTGCCTACGAAATCTTCTGAAATATGGCAGAAGGTAATCTCCGAGCAATTTCTGGTAGTCTTCACTGTTCATCCTACGCGAGACGAACTCCAAGGCAACAAGTTCGTATCCAGAAAACGCAGCCGAAACCATGAGACTTCCACCGACAAAGTAGCACCTGTAGAATACTCGCTTCTCTCTCTCCTCAAATCTCTCGAATAGTGTCTGTACCCGTCGGGCCCATCAAGATTCCACTTCTTTTACACTACTGGAGAGATCTGAGAAAAGAGGTTGAGTATCCTCTAGGCGCAACTTTGACAGTGGAAGTCTTATGGTTGGGCTGCGTTTTCTGGATGCGGACTTGTCTCGTTCGTTTCGGAAGTTCGTCTCGTGTAGGATAAACAGTGAAGACTACCAGGAATTGCTCCAAGATCACCTTTTGCCATATTTAAGGAGACTTCATAGGCACAACCTCATTTTCCAACAAGATAATGCATCCACACACGTATCGCAGTGAACTGCAGGTTTATTTTATTTAAATTATTTATTTATTCAATACGTTCGCTATAAGCGCAAGCGGCAGAAAAAAGTATTACAACAACACAACAACATGAAGACACACCTAGAGCGAGTCAAACCAATGTCCTATGAGGAGAAAGGGCCACCTTCAGCTTACTCCTAGGTCGACTGATAGGAAGCTTCTCAGGCTTCCCTTTTGTTTGAGACGCACGCAGATCAAAGAATTTGGAGCCTACAAAGCGCGAAAAGTGGATTAACTTATAAACCCGACAAATATCAAAGAATTTCCTGCGAGAAGCCAATATGTGAAGACCCAGGTATTTGCTCCTTATCGATGCATTAGGTTCCATAGAGTAAAGGAACCCGCCAATGCGAATAAGAACCTTGTAGTTAGTTATTCTGTACCTTTTCCACAAGGTTTATAAGAGGTTGGCTCAACTCCAATGCAACTCAACTTTTGCAGTGGTGTAGTTTTCCTCCAGATCTCACCGCTGATAGAGAACTTGTGGGGCATTCTTGTACACAAAGTGTGCAAAAATGGAACCACTTACACTTAGGTTTCTGATGTGAAGAACGCCATATTTGTGTACCATAAGTTGTGTTCAGGCTAGGTAAACCTTCTGAGGGTAGATCGCGTCTATTGAAGGTTGTTCTGCCAAACACATATTATCAGAAGTTATCACTCAGAAGAGCTTCTAGGCTCCGATCCTTTTCCTGCAGAAGGGTGTATATCCGCCCTTCGCTTGCTAAACAGGAAAGGGATCGGATCAGAGAGAGCAGACTTGCTACAAATAGGCCCGCAATAGACATTAAGCTCACTTCTCAAGCAACCCAACCTTCTGCGGTAAACTAACGAGTCTTCCTCGGCTACCAGCAACGAGCCTAAAATGTTTTTATTCTAGTATCAGGTCTCTTCAAAAAATATTTCGTATTTGATGTTTGCTGCAAGACACTCCAACTATGACCTTATAATGTTTACTGAAACTTGGTTAAGTGATATTAATGACCTTGTGCCAATTCTTGGGCAGATGAATTCAACTTACTACTTTGTAAGATGTGAAAGAGCTCAAAAAAGGGGTGGTGGTGTTGTTGTACTTATTAAGCGTTCCATAGCATTTGAGGTTGTCTGGTGTGAATCTTATCCCAATGTTTTTGAAATTATCTCTGATTTGAAATTGCTTCAATCCACTGTCAGGACAATTGTGGTCTATAGGACGCCTAGTTGCACCACTAGTGGTACGATACAGCTTATCAAGGCTTTATGTGATTTAACCGCATTTGAAAGGCAATGCATTATAAACGGCGACTTCAACTTTCCAGATATTGACTGGGTTAAGGTTCCTCTGCATGCCACTTCTTTTACATCACAAATGTTTCTCAATTTTTGCAACTCTAACATGCTTGTTCAAAAAGTTCACAAGCCAACTCGCGGTAGTAATACACTTGATCTCGTTCTTTGTAGCGACACTAAGCTAATACGTGATGTACTTGTATCTGCACCAACTGGGTCAAGTAATCACAACAGCCTCTCTTACAATGTAGAGACTTTCCTAGATCCACTATACTTCCGTCTCCGGAGGTCTTTCCACAAAGCCCCGTAAGACGTCATTTGCCGCTACTTGTGCTCCTTAGATTGGAGATTTATTTTGGGGACACTTCCTGATATCAACGATAAGTATGAGTTTTTTCTATCAATTTTGCACACATCAATTCAAGAATTTGTCCCTTTAGAGAGGCAGGCCTTAAATAGAGGCAACATTCCACCGCACCTGTCCAAGCTCTTTGAGATTAAAGAAAAAGCATGGCTGGACTACCAAAAACCACGTACCATGTCTACCATGTCATGTCTTCAGGCTAGTGAAAGCTTCATGCTTATTAAAACTAAATTTGACCGCCTTATCAAAAAGTACAATAGCTACATCGAACGAAAACTTTTGGACAATCCAAAAAATGCTCCTTATTCAAGTTGTTGAACTCAAGGCTGAAGCAGTCAACTAACCAGGGAATGCCGTCAGCTTCCCATGGAACTTCGGAATGAGACCTATATCACGTGAAAGAGCTCGAGACGCTGATAACAGATAAGTAGACCACATTTGCTAAATGGATCTCCTAAGCGAGTTATGGCCGGCGGAAGCCGCGATGTCTTCCATGTGTTAGGCGCGCTCAATCAGCGTTGGGCGCAGTATTGGGCGGAAATCAGCGGTTCGGCTATCAATAACATCAGCAGCGGCGGCGGCGCAGTGGTAGAGTGCTCGCTCCAAAGGACTGGGTTCATTGGTTCGGTTCACGTCGCTGACGGCTTTTTTGCATTTTGTGATCTATCTTCGACGAGGACCTATAATCTCATTTTTAACGCATTTTTGAGTGCACGACTTATGGCGACTTGCATTTATGCTTACGTTTACGTTATTGCATTTCCGACTCCTCCGACACGACTTCGGTCGAAAAAAGTTTTTTCGCTGAAACTTCGTCTAGGGGCGTTACTTGGGGTGCTGATCGCGAATCTGACATCCGTTTTTCACGATTCGGTCGGAGATCAGCCATACCTTTAACAAGGGTGGTCCAGGCAGAGTCACCGACTTCGCTGGGCACTAGTTAAAAGTTCCGACTCCACCGACACGACTTCGCCGAACAGTTGTAGCAACGGTATGGGTGGTCTCCGACCGAATCGTGAAAAACTGATGTCAGATTCGTGATCAGCACCCCAAATAACCCCCCTAGAAGAAGTTTTAGCGAAATCGGTGACTCTGCCTGGACCACCCTTGTTAAAGGTATGGGTGGTCTCCGGCCGAATCGTGAAAAACGGATGTCAGATTCGTGATCAACACCCCAAACAACCTCCCTAGACGAAGTTTCAGCGAAATCGTTGACTCTGCCTGGACCACCCTTGTTAAAGGTATGGGTGGTCTCTGACCGATTCGTGAGGAACGGATGTCAGCACTCCAAATAACCCCCTAGACGAACTTTCAGCGAAAAATTTTTTTCGATCGAAGTCGTGTCGGTGGAGTCGGAAATGCAAAAACGTAAACGTAAACGTAAATGCAAGTCGCCATAAGCCGTGCGCTCAAAAATGTGTTAAAAGTGAGATTATAGGTCCTCGTCGAAGATAGGTCACAAAATGCAAAAAAGCCGTCAGCGACGGGAAAAGAACCATTGAACCCAGCCCTTTACAGCGAGCACTCTACCACTGCGCCGCCGCCGCTGCTGCCGTTGCTGATAGCCGAACCGCTGATTTCCGCCCAATATTGCGCCCAACGCTGATTGAGCGCGCCTAACACATGGAAGATATCGCGGCTTCCGCCGGCCATAACTCGCTTAGGAGGTCCATTTAGCAAATTCGGTCTACTTATCTGTGATCAGCGTCTCGAGCTCTTTCACGTGATATAGGTCTCATTCCGAAGTTCCATGGGAAGCTGACGGCATTCCCTGGTAAGATCCCTAAGCTAGTTGATGATGAGGGTAACTCAGCTATCAGTGATTTTGAAAAAGCCTCCATGCTAGCCACACATTTTAAAAAATTATACTCCGTTGATGCTGATAATGAAAGCTGGTCTGAGTTAGCCTTTTCCACTCAAAGTGCCTCACCTGATAGCTTAGTTTGGTTTTACAAAGAAGACATTTTCAAGCATCTGAGTAACTTACCGCTATCGTATACCACTACTCCTGATGAAATACCTGCCTACTTCATCAAAAAGGTAGCTGTAGCCTTAGTAGCTCCTCTTGAGCATATTTTCAATTTTAGTTACATGCACAGCGAAATTCCAAATCGATGGAAGATGCATTTGTCATTCCTATCCCCAAAAAACCACCACACGGCTTAATATCTAATTATCGTCCTATTAGTATCACATCAGTGTTTTCCAGAATATTTGAAAAAATTCTGAAAGTGGCTCTTGTAAACCATATAGAAGCACATGAGGTTATACCTAAGAACCAATATGGTTTTAGAGTCGGAAGATCGACTGAGACCTTGGTGGTATCTACCTTAGATGATTGGACCAAGTCACTGGATGATAACACTGATGTTGATGTGGTCTTTTTTGATTTCAGCAAGGCTTTTGATAAGGTGCCCTTCAAAGAACTTATTTTCAAGCTTCAAATTTTTGGAATTCATCCCAGAATTGTTAAGTGGGTAAAGAACTTCATCACAAATAGATCCTTCCAAGTAAAGGTGAATGACAAATTTTTTCGCACGTACTCAATAACAAGTGGCGTACCCCAGGGGGGTGTATTGTCACCGATTCTTTTCATCATCTACACTTCCGATTTACCTGTCTTAGTTGAAAGGCGTGGCGTTAAGTGCAAAATGTTTGCAGATGATATAAAAGTATACAGGAATATTACCAGTGAAGAGGATCACTTTGCCCTCCAATGTGCAGTTTCAGATGTTGCCGATTGGTCGGACAGGTGGAAATTACCTATCTCAGCTCCAAAAACTCGGGTTTTTCATCTCGGCAATTCAAATTCGATTAAACGCATTTACAGCCTTGGTGGTTGCAACCTACTCAATGAAAACAGTCTGCGTGATCTGGGCTTCATCTTAGTTTTTCAGAGCATTGCGAGACGATTGCAAAGAAAGCTGAAAGAGTTACTTACAAAATTTTTAGAGCGTTGTCTACAAATTCAAAAACTCACTTACTTCTTGCATACAAATCATATGTTCGCCCAATACTGTAGTATGGCACCACTGTGTTCAGTTCTCACCTTAAGCGCTGCATACAGAGGCTAGAATCCGTTCAGAATAGCTATACTAGAAAGCTATGGTTACGCTTAATTGGCTATGACTACACCTCCATTCCATCAGCGCCTGATCGTATAAAAAATATTCGAGCTGGAATCGCTTGCTATTCGTAGGAAGCGAAACGATCTAATTATGATTTTCAAGATGATGACTGGAAAAGTTGCACTCCCACTTACTGAGCTTTACACAGTCCATCATTCTACCACCAGGGGTTGTAGATCTAAAACTCATTATTCTACGGCCAAAAGTTGTGTTCGTGCCTCCTTTTTTACTCAAAGGGCCGGTTCTGAATTCTTATGTTTACCAAAAAACATACTTTGCCATCTTCGTTTAACCAATATAAAAAGCTCGTTGGTAGTTATCTTAAGACTCGCTAATTCGCCGTTTCTTGTATTTTTGTGTTTATTACCAATGTGTTGTCTTGCTGGTGTTTATTTCGTCGCGTGTTGTCATACACGTATAAATAAATAAATAAATAAATACTTCATGCATGAACCAATGTTGAGCGAACTGTTATTGATAACCTAATCAGTAGTATGCAAAACAGAATTTTCGATATGGTTGCAACAAAGGTGATGTGACGAAGTACTATTCTTACTTTGTCTGTAGGGACTTTTGTGATTAATCAGGTTTTTTATGAAGGGAACTTATATTTTGCACCGGTCTCCATTCGTTAAATTTTCAATAAAAGTTCGTGATTTCCTGCACTGATGAGATAACCTGCTTAAAATTCTTCTATAGAGGTTTTCGATAGTGAGGAATACGACGGTAACCGCTGAGCACAGGCAGCGGATCCTTCGGGTACTAATGGACCGAAGGATCCGCTGCCTATGCTCAGCGGTCGGGGGTATCTATAATTTTGCACCGGGGTGTATTAATAAGGACGATGCGATTTTTGTGTTAGCCAATTTCGTTTGATACCGTTTACTCACTCCAAAAGCGCATTGTGTAGGCTCAAGTAAATGTAGTAAAGTAAGTTCAACGACAACATTCGCCAGAGACAAAATAAAGGATTGAATTCTTTTAAAAAAGCCAATAATGAAGATATTCAATATCTTCTCAGAACCGTTGACAATACTCGTTAAATGGCAAGACATGAGAACTTTTCTCCTGCAAACAAAATCCTACAGAAGAATTCCTACAGAAATACGTGTGCAAAACATCTACGCACAAGTGCAAACCTTTGCGAAAAAACCGTTCACTCCATTTGTTCATTTCATTATCTCACAGGAATCGTCAGCCAATCAAATTGTAGAGTTATACGGCATTTTCAGTCGAAATTCAACGCTTTTGAAATAAATTTCAACGTTCTTCTGGAATCTTCCCCGTGTAACAACGTTGAATTTGATTTGAAAAACTTTGAATTTCAGCTGAAAATGGTATATAGTCGTGTCATATATGCAAACTGTGAGCTTCAGTCCCGAAGTAATCGAGGTCGCTGAACACGAATCTTAAGTTAGTTTTTGCAGTAACGGTTGCCATCAAGAGATATTAATCAAATTATCGATTTTTCGTAAATATCACTCAACAAGCTCGAAACTTCAGGCCTGAGGAAATCGAGGTCACTGAACACGAATCTGAATTCATTTTTTGATTTTCCGTCAAAATTTGTGTTTATTGTGCAAATTCCATAGAGTATTCAAGTGTATGACATCGATGACAGTCGTGGTCGCAGAGAACGCAAATGTGAAGTCAGATTTTGAAAATATCGACGAAGACCGGTCATACAATTGATTCGCCTCAACGAATTCCCCATAGAAAATCAATAGCTCGATCAACTTCAACCGATAATTTTAAAAACGAACTTCAAATTTGTGTTCAGCGAGATCGACGAGACCCCACGGCTGAAGCTTCGGACCGCAGTCGATCGCCATCAACTGCGGTCAGTATCGCCAATACGCCATTTCCCCACGCCAGTTGTGATGGACTGATGGAAACACGCACACACACACTACCCTTCTATTTATAGTAGGATATTGAATGCGTTTTCGTTACGGTGAGCTCCTCGACAGTGCGCTATCGAAAGCAATCGTCACCGAAATGAACGCCGCTCACAAAAATCATCATTATGCCACATTCGAAACAACCACGTATTCGAAATTCGAATATTATTCGAATTTTCGCACCTCGAATAATCGAATTCGAATAATTATTCGAATTTTCAAACCACGAATAATCGAATTCGAATAATTATTCGAAATTGCAAACCTCGAATAATCGAATTCGAATAATTATTCGAATTTACAAAACTCGATTAATCGAATTCGAATAATTATTCGAATTTGCTAAACTCGAATAATCGAATTCGAATAATTATTCGAATTTACGAAACTCGAATAATCAAATAATCGAAAGTCGAATTCGAATAAATTATTCGAATAATTATTCGAATTCGATTATTCGAGCACAAGTATAGTAGGCAGTCCATGAGAATTTTTCATTCAACCACTTTAAAATGAAGCGTTCAAAATGTAAACAAATATGAAATGCAGAAATCGAGGTGGTTATTTTTGCCTTTTTCCTTCAGACGAACTTCGTTTTAAAATGGGTTTAATTCAATTTATTTAATGCACTACACGTGCGCCCAAACACGGATGATCGAAAATAAGTTAAGCAGTTAAGCATGATAGCATCTAAAACCTAAAAACAGAAAACAGGGAAAACAAAAAATCTAGCAGATCTAGAATCCGGCGATAGGAATTGAACAGCAACTAAAGAAGGAGAAAAAAGTAGTTAACCGCATTCATCCATTTTCTTCTATCCAGTCAGCTATTGGCCAAACCAGCCAGATAACTTAACCAGATAACTCACTAATCCTATATTCTAGTCAACCTAGTCAACTGAAATACAGCCAATAATGGAAGCGTGAATATGCAAACTGAGCTTTGGAAGGGACAAATACAGACTGTTCCACGCCAGGGTGCTCCAGCGCAACTGACAATGTTATTCCAGTGCGGCTGTATGGTAGCTCCTCTTTAAGTTAAATACGCACGCTGAGCACTGGTCCTGGGGAAGCTGCTGCATTGAATAAAAAAGGAATACTCCACTGCACAAGCGCTGCTGTACCAGAGAACCGTTGAACGTTAACCTCGTGTATACGGTTACAAAGAAGAATGGGATCCAAAATCAATTGAAATCATCTACTCCACTCCAAAAACGAGCCTGAGGTCTAACTCATTTACTTGTAGAGCAGGCTCATTATTCATTTCTTTAAAAAGTGTAGTAGATTTAATCCCTCCATGTTTTCCTACTTTTCGACGCAAAGTTGCTAGACTTTTGTTACTAGTGGGTTGTGTGGAGTGGTTGTGTTTTTCTCTAATGTTTACATTATGTAGCATATTGAATAAATAAATAAATAAACAAATAAATACCTACATTGGCACCATTGCTTACTAGCATATCTTTGAAAGCAGTAATATGTATTTATTTGCTTATTTATTTTATTTTACGTATGTGAACTTTCGCCTCGCATAAAGGGGAGGAACAAACAGACAGCAACCAAATGCAGCTGTGAAAAACTCATTTACAATGAAGAGTGTCCATGTCAATTCTACAAAATAGTACATGCATGCGCATGACCATCAATAATGACGCTGGGAAATTGAAAATCCAGCTTTAGATGGAATAGAAAACAGTTTCGAAACGGCTTATAATGTAATGTGCATTGAAAAATCCTCAAGTTCTACTGTGAAGAACCAGGACAACACGAGGAAAACTACTACCACTTATTACAAGATCCAGCGATGAAATCTAGTAATGTGTGGCCGTTTTGTACATGTCCTTCAATTCGTGAACATATGACGGAGGACTGCGAAAATCTGCAAACAAAAAATGAAGGCGGCAAGTATCAAGATCGAAGTTGTAAAACTGCCGCTACGATCATTTCTCACGGTGGCTATAAAGTTATTGTGAAATCCATGTAAGAGACTTCTAAATTCCCTGAACATCTGGTACGGGAAGAATATCTGATTTTTTTTGCGAGTTAAGTTTTTAAGTTTTTTTAAGCTTATTGAAAAAACTGTTGGGGAACTAGTCCCGTCACTAGGTAACATTTGAGACCTATTACATATGTTTACATGTCCATAGCTTCGCCACCGCATGTCATTGTATGGTCAAATACGCATTCAAACCGCCTCGTAGATTGTCTCCTTTCGAAGTAAAATGCATGGCGCATCCCCCACGGAGGGACGCCATCCCTTGTCTTTTATTCTCTATGATTTTCAATAATTTGGTAGTGCAATAATGGCCATAAGCCTAAGTAAGGCTTTGAGATTTATAGCAGCTCAAGAGTAATCTGCAAGTGTTTCAGTCTCGCAACGCAGTGTTCCTGGAGTTACTCCAGTCTCTTGTTTGCATTCACGACAAAGAAATAGAGACCAGTCAAGACAAAGTGGCAACGGAGGTGAATTTCTAACAAATATTGTTGTCTAGTACGACAATGTTGGACTCAACCATGGTTTGCAGATATGCACAGCATCCGACGAAGTACGAGCTCTGTACGTCGATAATGCATCGTTCGAGCAGCTTGAGCAGATGATGCAGCAAGCACCGGCTTACCTGGACAACACGCATCCGCTGAAGTATCACCTCGAGCTGGTCAGGTTAGTACGCAGAAGCTCGTGGCAGCGCGTCCCTGACGCTCACCTTTCTTGCCATCATGCGGCGGCGTGCCAAACTCGTAGCGCTAGCTACGCAGCTCGGCGAATTGACGCGCTGCGCTGCGGCGGGAGTATAAAACTCGCCCAAAAGGCCCCTAAGGCCGGAGACAGATTATTTTCGTGCTGCACCACCATCTCGTCCATTTCGCTCCTATCGTTGTGGGTCGCACGCCCCACTGTGATGGGAGCTGCGTCGCGGACGAATCATCGTGATGCTGCATTCCGTGACGTGCCGGAGTGCAGCCGCAGTTCTCAGCGGCACCGCTCCGCTCAGAAATGCGATCCACTTTAAATCCTCCCTGCTGCGAGATAGGACTAAGAAATTCTTTTTTTTTTCGATGAAATGAAATTTTTATGGCGCTCCCAATGGCCGTTAACGGAAAAGCGGACGGCCATCATGACATTGCACCCTATGAAGCGGTCTCTTTCAGCGCCACAGTACGCCGTATTGCTACAGTAATTCCCTTGCGGCATCTCACCGCATCGAAAGCCGCCAGGTTTATCGCAACATGCCGGCATACCGCAAGACTCTGTTTCCGGCCTAAAAGAGGAACCGAACATCAACAAGAGGTCGAATCCCAAATCAAATGATGATACCATGCCTGTTCGGAAGATAATGGACGAGTTAAAATCAGGCTTGATGGCTCTCCCCATGGACCTTACAATACCAGCCTTAACTATTGGTCATTGGGCGGAAAAGGCGAAAGAAACCGCCTTTTCCGCCGCTTTTCTGTAACGCTCTTCAAATTGAGCGCATTGTAAATTGAAACACATATTCGTGATCAGCACCGAGCCTTCTTCTCAATGAGCTGCAAAGCGCCTAGCGAGCGCCTGAAAAACAGTTCAGTGACCTAATTCCTGGCGCGGTTAACCCCTTTCCTCGCGGGAGATAATTACACCCACAGCTCCCAAGAAGCTAATGAAGGAAGAGATTCGGCCTAGTAAAGCCTATTTTTACCTCATATATAGTAACACATAGTTCTCTGGATTCCATAGCATTTCGCGATCACAATGATGTACTTTTTTAACGGGTCCGATAATTTAAGTGCTATTATTTTCAGAAAATGTCTCCCCTTCGGAGGACTCAAATTTCGGCATGCCAAACCTGTGTGCGATTATACTCGTTTGTCCCGTTGATGGCAACAGTGGAAATCAAGCTGCGAAAGTGGGACCTTTGGGGTTAAATTGCTAGTAATTATACGCTGGCAAAGTTGCCCACATGACACTTCTTCGCAGTTAGCCGCACACTTTTCGCATGATTAAAGTGGACACAAAATCGTTTCTTTGAAGAAAGAAACATAGCTATTTGGAGACCTATGAAAATACCTTATAGAGCTCCATGGGTGAGATTTCGACTAGGCTGGAAGACAATTTGGCCACGTAGTTACAAAGCAAACTCAGCTCAAATGCTAACTGAGTGTCGAGGAAGAATGAAGCTATTTTAAGTTGGTTGAGGTCGACATCACTGCTTCCTCTACAGCGAGCAGTCTTTCAAATTTCGAATGAAGAGTAGTGATACCACACTTGTCTGAGAAGGATAAAATACTTGTACATCGACTGGCCACCGCAAGTCTTGGTATAGACCTGAGATGTACCATGGGTGAAAAAAATCAAAGTCGTGAGTTTTGAAGGGGCAATTTTTTGGAGGCGAATTCGAGTATTCTTTCTGGGATCCGCCACGCATCCAACTAGTATGAAAGCGTAGATACGAAATGGAAAATACAAGCATGTTAAATGAAAGGGGAAGGTCGTAGTTATCCAAACCTTGTTTGGTCTACGCCGCGTATTCTTCTCCACCCTCGTTTGGAGGGATCAATATGGTGCCGTGGCACCGGAAGTTGAAGACTCTAGTTCGGCGATTTACGGCGCCCTCAGATGGCGCGAGGGGTCACAGAGGCAGGAGAATGGACTGGCTTCGAACCAATCTGGGTCCCGACCAGGGCTATTGGGCATTACACTCGTTATAAACCGGTACAAACGAACGAAAATTTGAAATCGAACCTCCCTTTTAGTCAGAATTAAATGGGGAATGCTCTCATAGACTAATTTTCCGTTTTTGAAGAATTTTTCAAATGACACTCAGTTAGCATTTGAGGTGAGTTTGCTTTGTAACTACGTGGCCAAATTGTCTTCCAGCCTAGTCGAAATCTCACCCATGGAGCTCTATAAGGTGGTTTCATAGGTGTCCAAATATGTACATATGTTTCTTTCTTCAAAGAAACGATTTTGTGTTCACTTTAATCATGCGAAAAGTGTGCGGCTAACTGCGAAGAAGTGTCATGTGGGCAACTTTGCCAGCGTATAATTACTAGCAATTTAACCCCAAAGGCCCCACTTTCGCAGCTTGATTTCCACTGTTGCCATCAACTGGACAAACGAGTATAATCGCACACAGGTTTGGCATGCCGAAATTTGAGCCCTCCGAAGGGGAGACATTTTCTGAAAATAATAGCACTTAAATTATCGGATCCTTTAAAAGAGTACATCATTGTGATCGCGAAATGCTATGGAATCCAGAGAACTATGTGTTACTATATATGAGGTAAAAAATAGGCTTTACTAGGCCGAATCTCTTCCTTCATTAGCTACTTGGGAGCTGTGGGTGTAATTATCTCCCGCGAGGAAAGGGGTCAGCCGCGCCAGGCAGAAATTAGGTCACTGAACTGTCTTTCAGGCGCTCGCTAAGCGCTCTGCAGCTCATTGAGAAGAAGGATCGGTGCTGATCACGAATATGTGTTTCAATTTACAATGCGCTCAATTTGAAGAGCGCTACAGAAAAGAGGCGGAAAAGCCGGTTTCTTTCGCTGTTTCCGCCCAATGACCAAAAGTTAAGGCCGGTATTGTACATTCGGCTGTTCCAAGCTATCCTCTCAGGACACCGCATATTACTAAGAATTACGTGACCTAATAAGGAATGAGCGAACATTGAACTCGTTTAGCTCAGTTCGAATGTCCTTTCACGGACGACCGAGTAACAGTTAGAAACTAAATATTTTCCGCCCGTAAAAAGAACAGAAGAATACAAACGCAAACGAGGTTGTCCAGCCTACAATTGCACACCTCACTGATGTTGTTGGATACTATCATTCATTTTTAGGCTACTTGCTATGTGCACACGAGGGAAGAATGGTAGCACGGAGCTGAAGTGTGCGTCTGAGATCCCCATGGATCACATTGTACGAGTTGTGACATCGCCATCATGCCTTGTGGAGGTATATAAGGGTGACCTGAAGCTTATTCTTAGCCTACTGCTCTGAATATTCCATCGTAATTCCAGGTAAAAACAGCGTATTTCCAATTCCTTCTCCACTGTTACATCGACACGGACGCCGAGATGAAAGACGCTTATAAGGCTGAATACGTCGACGCTCTGTTGCACAACATGCTGACTGATATTCAGAAGGTTAGCTTTAACTGCTTTATCCACCGTCGCAGAAATATTTTCGTTGGTTTTAGCTGCACAGTGGACTGGCTTCAGCGTCATCGCCCAATCCCTCAGCCGCGCTGGAGCAATATGTCTGCGTGACCGTGACCGAGATTCTGCTGAAGTTCTTCGAGAAGCCCTACAGTGAACAGGCTAAGGTCGACATTCATGTGAGCTGCACCTTATCCCATGTTTTTGTACACTTCTAACCCTCGCACCTGTGATTGTGTCGGAGGCATTGCATTACAGTGAACTTGCCTTGGATACGATATGCCCAGGGCTAGGCCGCTTTTCTCCTTGCTCAGATGGCGCCCCAATTTTAACGAACGGGATAAAAATTGTAATGCCAAGAAGCAATACAATACTATTAAATATAGGAATATGGCACGAAGAACAGTATTAATCAATCCCTTTGCGAAATGCGCCACGCACTATACTTCTACGGACGTCTTCGAGCGGTTTCAATGCGTATTTGGCCATACAATGACTTGGTGGACCAGCCAATGAATACCCCAGTGTTTCATCTTCTCCAAATGACCGAACTTCTAAGGGGGGAACGCTTACATAGTTGGCGTGGGCGGAAAATACGAGCGAAGAACGTTAAATCGGAATGCAGAAGACTGGCGGCGCTCCTCCGATTGAATATTACAAACGAAAACATGAACCTCAGTGCTAGAAAAGGAGACTGTGCTTGTGGGCGCCGGTCTGGCCTTCCAGAAAAGATTTGGACAAAGTCGGTTTATATCCTTGATATACCAGCTGTTAGGAACAGAGTCTGTTGCGAATCGGTGGCCAAGCGAGAAAACACACTGCCACTGTTGAGCGGAAACCCGTTTTTGCCCCGAGGGTATACGAAGTAACCAAGGAATCCAAAACCCCTGGAGAAGGTAGGGACCCCATGATGTGAATAGCTCCGATAGACGAGGACCCTCGCGGTAACCTCTTACCCCATACACTGGACATCCGCCTGGATTGACGTACCATGTACCGCACGCTAGCCACGTGTGATCTACGGGCGCCCTGTAATGGATCCCGACTCTAATGAACGAATCCAGACCCCAGCATGACAGTCCGCAACACCAACTAACATACTAACCGGTAACAACAGCAACCAACATACCACGATGCACCTATATCTGCGGGTCACAACATAAATATAATAGTTAGGGGACCCATCTCTTCTTCCTTTTGGGCTGCACAGAGTAGCACGACACAATTTATTCCACACAGCCAGCAATAGACCTCATAAGAATACCACAGGCGAATGCTAGATAACATCAAGGAACACAGAATGGCATTGTAGGGCCGATCCGGATGATGTTGCTGTAATGGCTATCCGAGGCTCAGCGAGGAGGATGGCTGCAATGCAGCCAGCTGTGTTGTGGACGAGGGAGCGGCATCGCTCCACTCGAGGATTCCGGGGTGATGGTTAACCAAGGACGCAAAAGGTCGGCGCCTAGAGCCGCGCCCGCGCAGCCGCTCGACGAGCCGACGAAGGCAGAACTGAGTCCAGCAAGGGGCGGCGCAACGAGCCCGCGACGATCAGTAGCGCGGACCGGCAGGACCTCAGGAGCGCATCATCAGGGGAGTCGAGCGTTCTACCCCCTCGCCCCCTGGCCCGCCCACTCCCCAACCCCCTGGGCTTGATCGAGAACGGCTGCCTTACGAGATAGTGGAGACGCAGACATTTGCCACGCCTCAGTTTAAAGGGCGGGGGGTAGAACGCCACTCCGCCGCATCATAAGGGTCTCGAATAAGGCAGCTCGCCGGAGTTTAAAATTAAGGAGCGAGCCATCGCATTCGAGACAGTGCCTTCAATTTGTCTACGTCTAAAATAGGAGCAAGAGAAAGGCTGCACTTTGCTAGGTTCTGCTGGACCTTGCAAGGTTTTTGCCTTCCAATTCATCCAGCTCTGGCTTTGATTCAGCTAGCGTTCAAGATTAAAAGCCCTCCTTTGTATAACGCGGAACTGAAACGAAAACGGATTGCTGTCCCGACAAGCCAGATATGGTAAATAGATCATTCTAAGAAAGCGCCTATGGGCCACTGTAATGCGTACTAGTTCTGAGCTGTGCTGTGTATGTCTGTTAATAATGTTGGTGTAAATGTGAACGTGAATGTGAGTAAAAAAGAAAACTTTAAGTTTAGCTTTCTCTATTTCCAGGCGCACAAGAAGATGTTCACCGCGATTCTGCAACAGCTAAGTACACTGCACTCGACGTCTTTGAAGCGATCACAGTCTCCGAAACACTGGTATCGTGTCGATCAGTGTATAAAGAGGCTGCGAAAATGGGGTGGGTTACCGACTGTTGTCGCTCCTACCGGACGCTGAAGCCCTTTTGCGGAGTCTGGCACCTTCCTATCGTTACCACTTCTTCATTGTTTAGCAGAGGAGAACAAAATCGCCATACCAGCCAGCATCTCTATGCCACCGTTCTCCAGCGTGCCGACGGTGAAGCAAAGATGGCAGTGCGCAGCCAATTCTGCCAGATTCATCGGCCAGGTACGGCAATAAGATTGCCCATACCGTACCCTAATGCGAACTAGCGTAGAACTGCTAGCAAAGTGGACTGGCGAGGGACCATCTTAATTGCTCTCTGTCTCACTACTCAGTATGATTGCCCATTTCACCGCTGAGAGCCAGAAATCTCAGTAGCACGTTGGTATCACCGCTTTTCTGAGATTTCTTCTAGTAAAAGTCAAGTCATGAATTTAATCTAACGAGAAGTCTGTGATCGAGGTATGTTGGGGAAAAGTTGTTATCGCACCACCACGCAGTGCAGCCTACAAGAGAACGACACCAAGTGAGGTCACAGTGGCACTTTGGAGGAAATGTCTATCACGAGATGCCGCTTCAACTGCTAAACGCACCAGGAAGCACAGTTGTGGACCACTTTCAGTTTGTACTGATGGAGTTCTGCCGAAGTGGCCCGCAAATGTCGCGGCCGACCTAGCGATAGTGGCGCAGTGGATAGGAAAGCGGTGTGGTGGGAGGCAAGAGTTTATGGTTCGACTTTCTTGCGATGCACCTCCTCATCACTTCGTAAAAAAGGTCCAAAACGATCACTCGAAGCTTTTCATGTGAAGTCGCGACGATAGAGCTGGGAGACATACGCGATTCGTTGGCACGGTTGTACTTTCACGAATTCTGAGGCAGATAAAAATTTCGCCCTAATTTTGCGGAAGAAGGTCATTTGGGATGATCATGACTACACTATTTGCTATCGTAATTTATTTGGATGGGTTACTGTACGTTACTGCAGGTAATAATAAGTGAAGCTTGTTTGGCCAGGATCACCGAATTCGACCGAACTTTGCCTGGGCCGGATAGTTAACTCGCTGCTCACGAATATGATTTCAGTTTTTTGTATAACTGAGAAGTTCAGTAGCTGGGAAAATACGCCCGATGTTTCGAAGCGTGGTAAAATTGGCGGATTTGACCCACCACCCTTGCTTCGCCCATGCCTGCCGTAATATATCCTAATCGGTCGAGATTTTGAAAACTGATATCGTTTTCCTATCAGCACCCCTAATAAACTCGTTGGGTAAAATTTGGTCGGATTTGATAATCCTGACCTTACCGGCCTTACTAAACCACACCTGGTACAATCTACCGTAATCGTGCAAGATTTCGTGGCGGAATATCACACATATGGTCAGCATCTTATGTAATCTGATAGACGAAGATTAAGTGAAAACCAATAAGTTGTCTTCAGCCTGGCGAAGTTTTTCGATGCAAATTTCACATGAATAGTTTTGATTGGACGTGTTGGAATTTTCTTACGAAATGCAAAACAGCTGCGTTGCCAAAGAATCGAGCACCATTCCTGCATTACACCACACCGCTTCACTATCCACTGCGCCATCACTACGTGTTTGCAGTCTGTTCTAGCAGAGCGCAATCAAATTAAAGTAAAAACGGTACGATGCTCCGCTACCCAATGTTCGTTGTTAATAATGAACTCCTATTTAGAATCACTGTTTGAAGCTACAGCTCGTGATGTAAATCTCACCTGCGAGTGCCGCTGCTACCTGGTATCCTTCCCTTGCTAGCAAAAACCTCGCTGAAGCTACTTCTGGATTTTTTCTACTCATGTATTACCTTGTCGCTTGCTGGTGGTCTACTTGAGAAAAGCCGCTGTGTCTTTATCACAACTCGGAGCTCGGCTCGCACCGATCAGTTCGCCCAGCCTGCTGCTTGTGCAACCCCACACCTACCTCACCAACATTAACAAAGTCCTAACTTCATTCACTAAACCTCATGACGATGCATGCCTTAGCAAACGTTATCCATGCGGAATCGCGCCAACTCACTGATGATGCCCGGCTTTTCCAATGCACGACAACAGAACGACAAAGTGGCCAACGTCGTCACCTGCTATCACGTGAGTGTCTCACAGTCTTCGCATTCCCTTACTCGATATAAATTTTGATCCTATTGGGTTGATTTGCTCCTCTGCACCATTTCTAATCCTAAGCGTTCTGTATAAGAAAAACTACTTGAGTTATGGAAACCTCATCGATGTCAGCAAATTGAGTTCAACTTAATTCAAGCGTGAGCTATGGAAAGGGCTACTGGCTGCCTCACGAACTTTGGAGAAAGATTTTCTTTATTGATTTCTTGGATCTATCCTAATCAAGAGGGGGAAACCGTAAAGCACCTATTGCGTACGTCGCCTCTTGTCACAGAACCACATCCTCTGAATTTAAATGAAAACCCTCGCACTGTGGAACGGCAGCTGAAGTTCTCGTTCAAACTCAAGCTTGGGAATGGAAACGTAAACGACCATGCCCCCTCCGATAAGGATTGATCTGATTTTTCTATTTTCCCACTTCTCGCATTGTGAAGGACATCGGAGTGTATTTTCCAACCACCTTAATCCCACAGGAACCAAATCTTGCTGTGTTGACTAAACTGTCAATACCTCCCTTCTTCACGACTTTCATTCCATCGCCACTCTTTCCGAAACACCCCTGGTTTGACCCTACCCAGCTACTCATTGCACTCCTCCACATGTCACCAGCTGTTGTGTGTAAAGGTTATCAGAAAATTTCCACTATTTTTGCATTCTACCTAATAGTATGTCATCTCGCCAAAAGAAAGTATGGAGACGATTTATTTTGTGCATATGACGTCATAAAATATGTTATAATTGATACGTAGGCGTCTTATGGACAAATAACGAGAAACGACGGGTTGTACTATGTTTCGATTTTGGGAGAGGATTATCTGTCATTATTTCACTTTTTTGGGTAATTTTTGCATCTCCTAACGTAATAAGTTGTTGTTACAAGATGGGGCTTGAAGTTCACGCGTAGCTTTGTTTGCTGAATGAGATGTCCTATAAAGATAGAATTCAGTACTATGCAGTAGGGTTCGAAAAAATTCCAACAAGGCAGTCTCCAAATATCGGGAAATAACGAATACAATTTTCTGCCGATTTCTGTAGAATGTCATGGTACTACACATTTTTCTACCCGTTGAGCGAAATCTGAATCTTAAATATTGTGCTTTGTAAAGTTTTGAATTGTAATTTCTAAATGTGCTTAATGTTCTGGCCCTACAAAGTTTTTTTTTGAAGCACTCCTTGAATTGATCACAGAGTCGTAATTGACCGCGTGACTTGTCGCGGAAATAAATTTCTCCAGCAAAGGGAGCAAACATATGGAGGTGAAAGTGCAGTTTATGAAGTTTAGATCAATTATGTTTTTATACAGTAAGAAATAAGTTTTTCTGCATCGATGCATCGATCTTCGATATGATCAAGGAGGAGGATAGAATTTTTCATAGATTTTTTTTCCTGCAAGCAGTGCAAAATCAAGGCTCCTAATCTTATCGCCTTCTAGAGGTACATATTGGAAAGAATTGATTTTTTTGCTTTATATTATTAACCAATGCTTCTATCGTTACCTGGTAGAAATTCATCTCTATATGTCGCCTACTTTAAATGGAAGAATTGTTTTTAGGAAAAACCATTGTTTTGAATACGCCCTCTGCCCTAACCACAGTAAAGATCGCTACAGATTTCGATCCTTTAATGTATAATAAAGAATTATATTACATTTATGAGGTTCAACCCGTAATATTTCCTGTTCCCGTTGCAAGTGAAGCCTACCTAGGTGGGACCGGCTGTGGGACGGTTGATGCCATACACGCCGTTCGTCTTCTGCTAGAGAAGCACCGCGAGAAACAGAAACCGGTGCATTTCGCCTTTCTGGACTTGGAGAAGGCCTTCGACCGCGTTCCGCGGGAAGTGATATGGTACGCGTTGCGACGACATGGTATCCCTGAAGAGCTTATTGAGTGGGTGCGCATCCTCTACTCGTGCCCAATAAGCCGAGTGCGAGCACCAGCGGGCACCTCGATGGAGATTCCAATCTCTGTCGGAGTGCACCAGGGGTCTGCGCTCTCCACACTGCTCTTCGTGATCGTCATGGATTCAATTACACGCGATCTCCAAAGGGCAGCTCCTCGGACGCTGCTGTATGCCGATGACGTCATGCTTGCATGCGAAGACAAAGCAGAGCTCGAGCGACAGGCACAGGCGTGGTGCGATCGCTTAGCGTTGTTCGGACTCAGGCAAAACGTCAAAAAGACGGAATACTTGACGACGGATGTGAATGTGCATGGATCCATTAAGATCAATGGTACTGAGCTCTCACCAGTTACATCTTTCAAGTATCTTGGATCAACAGTCACGTCCGATGGCAGTCTAAAGTTGGAGGTGAACGCAGTGTGAGTGCAGCCTGGTCCAAATGGCGTTCGTTGACTGGGGTGCTTTGCGACAAGACAATACCTGAGTACCTCAAGTCAAAGGTGTATAGAGCAGTCGTCCACCCAGTAGCGACGTACGGTGCTGAGTGCTGGCCCGTGACGAAGGAAATTGAAAGCCGCCTCAGTGTAATGGAGACGAAAATGCTAAGGTGGACGGCTGGAGTAACGCGATTGGACCGCGTTCGCAGTGAAACTATGCGACAAAGGTTCGGTGTCGCCTCGATAGCTGACAAGTTGCGCGAAGCACGTCTACGATGGTATGGAAACGTCCTTCGCGCTAACGACGACACCGTGATTGGCCTGAATCTTGAAGTCCCTGGAAAACGGCCCAGAGGACGCCCGAAACAACGTTGGCTAGATACGTTGCATATGGACTTGAAGTTAGCTGGTGTCCACCCCGACCAAGCGTTTGATCGGGAGAAGTGGCGTCACCAGACCAGAATAGCGGACCCCGCCACCAAGCGGGAACAACGCTATTGAAAATGATGATGATGATGAAGTGAAGCCTACCTTTACGATCCGTGTAAGCGTAAAAATTCAAAAAGCGCTCGAGAAGTTTTTTTGATGTGTAGAAAATCTTGTATTTCCTAAAAAAAACTTAAGCTAGCAAATGGCATCGGAGTTTTGTCGAGTACCATTTCAGAGGTGTCGCTGGTTTAGCTAAAAGTGTGTATCGTGCCATGACGTCCTATTAAAGTCGGCAAAATTTCGAAAACATTTTATTGATTTAAAAATTGTTCCAGAATTATCTTTATTTTTAATCGGAATATAGTCATTAATCAAAACTTCATAGGATCCGATTTCATGGTCGTAACATGACATGTTCAAAACCACGTGCAAATCTCTAGTACGTTGTCGATGGAGATGTCTTATTAAGATACGAAAAATTTACCTCTTAAGTTTAAAATCAAAACAGGTAAGAAATAAAACTGGAATGGAGAAAGTGCGTGGTATCAAACTTTTTATAGAAGCGAAGGGGGGAGGGGTAGTAAATTTTGTACACATCCGGGGTCAGGGCAGCGAAATCACGCCGCGCTGACCCTGGGTATGTACATAATTATGTTCTAAGACTAATGCTTCTGGGTAGATTCATTTACAAATCCACTCACTGGTTTTAAATTATTGCACCATTCCTTTACGGCGATTTTCCTCAGAATCGGACCCCAGCCTGCTCTTCCCCTCCACTCGGTCTTGGAACTTAGCACATGTTCCGTAGCTTTTGATAGGAACAGCAGAAGTTTAATTTGTTTACACAACTCATTCTCTTCAGATGATGATAGGCGAATTCAAATTCTACTTGCTGCCGCTGCACTCGGCCGAGGGCAGTGTGTTGGTAGACGTGCTTCACACACCGGACCTGCTCTTTCCTGTCGGATCATCGTTGCGAGAGCAGTGTGCCAAAGGCGCTGTGGTTACAAAGTGAGTACCAGAGATCGAGGTATTACGTAGTCATCACAGTCGATCCTACTGTATCTAACCTCAATTGTCCTCACTACACACATGTTAACATATGTTTTATAGGCACGTATATAGACTTCAGGGAGTTTGGATTTCAAAACCTTGAAGAGATTGTAAATGCGATAATTTGCCTTTTTCACCAAAACTCCAACATAGATCACTGGTAATATTGTAGCCTAAATCTCAAGCTTCGTTTTCTCTGTTGAGTGGCTCGCCATTAATTCTGTATGTCGGCATCCGAGTTTGGTTTCTGGGTCCAATCATCAAAAGACGAGTTTTTTTCCGCTGAAAGTGGCAATTCCCATAATTCAGCTCAACGATTAACGAAGTCAATCGCTAACTGAAGGGAAATAAAGTCTTTAGGCCCGTCAATTCGCTTGTAGATTTTAACGTCGTCAACAAATACATATTGCACTTAACCATTAAATTATTGTTGAAACCTGGAAGTTCATCGGTGTACAACAAGAACAAGAGTGGAGAATGCACTCCGCCTTGCGGAACACCACTTAAGGCGGGAAGATTTTTAGAGAACTCACGCTTAATCTTCACTTGATACGTCCTACCGGAAAGGAACTGCCGAGTCCAATTCATTATCATGGAACACTATCAATCGAATGAAAACGCATCGAGCTAGAAGACGGCAAAGTGTGATTCCTCGATTTTTCAGTACATTAGAAAATTTGCTGCTTATTGCACTCTAGAATGATCAGTAAACCACAATTTTTCCTTGATTAATAAAAAATTCATAGAAAAATTTGTTCTGCTTTTTGACTTTTTGGGGCAGGTGAGTTAAACATTTCAAAGAAAGTCGTAGCAAGTGCTCCTTGGGCAAGACCTTATTCCAACGGTTTTTGTGGGTCTCTAATTCCACCTGGAAGACGCTTGTTTTGATTTGTAAGGAGTTCAGTTTGATTTCAAAAGTGTTAAACTTGCTCAGACGAGTGTCGAATTTGATTTGAGAAATGTCCAATTTTCTCTAGTGTGATTCGAAAACTGCACAGTTTGACATGGAAGTGGTATAAAGGATAAAGGATAAAGGACGGCGCTACTCAATCCCTTTTGGGATGCGCCAGCGCATTCTACTTCTACGGAATGTCGTGGAGGCGAGTTGAATGCGTACTTGGCCATACAATGACTTGCGGTGGCCAGCCGATGAACAAGTCAGCGCTCTATCCTTCCCAGACAAGTCTGGTACCAATTCACCGACCACGAAGGGATGGAAGGCTCAGTTGGTCTGGGCGGGAAATCCGAACCAGGAACCTGGTATCCGGTTCAGGCGACAGTCAGTGCCTCCTCCGACTGCTCTCCACGCGCCCTGGAAATGGTACTAATTTTTAAAAAACTTTAAAAAAGCTTGAAACTGAAAATCAGCGGCTTCTTTCCTGCCACAGGACTTCTAATAAGGCATGCGAGTCATTCTTCGAGTAGACTGACAAATGTAGTGACTTTGGCATGTCGCTGGGCAACTTGCGTGTTCTAAAGGAAGACCTGGTTGAACCAGATACGATCCCGGATTCGATATTAATCGTCCGCATCTAATACTCTTCGTACACTACCGAACAGTGGTGCACTTTAAGCCCTCTGAGCAAAAGGCGGTACGATTTGAAAGAAGCGGACTTGTAGACCTGATAAAGCTGAAAACACAATACATGACTCCGCCCCACGGCTTGAATCTGCGAAACATCGTCTACTGGAGCAACCGGTCATTCTACTTGAACTGCTCCTTAGAATTTGGTCTCAGCAAAATGTTCCAAAAGATCCGGAATGTTTTGTCGCAAACTCCAGATTTCAGGCTGATACAGCACTGCAAGACACTGATGCAGAACAAGCAGGACAACCTCTGCACACGTGTGCTTCAGACCTTGTGTCGAATGTGCAGCTGCACGAAGCAGAACTTCAGTGAACAGGTGCGTCTCGGTTGTCATCTCGCTGAATGTCTTTCCTATGCTCAGCTTCAAGCCGATTTTTGCATATCTTTGTATGGCTCATACCTCTTTCACCGTCTAGCCGTCTTCCTGGCGTCGTAGTTGCTTCGCAACAATTTGTAGAAAATAATAATGAAATACGCAGTCTTGGATATCTGTAATGTGTGTCTCATTTCATTACATTCTTCTAACGATCAACTGTTTACAGTCGAAAAATGTTAGTGACATCTTTTTTGACAGTGGTGCGCCAAATTTAGGTTTTTACCCTATTAGAAAAGGTTGGCTTCGAACGAACTTAAGTTTATTTAAGCCGAAGGTGGCTGAATACTTCCGAACTAGTAAATATGAGACTATACTTCCATCTTGGAAATGAAACTAGCACTTCAGATCGAAATGCAATTGCTGCTTAATCCACAAAACTTATACATTGTGGAACATACACCATTTTCACGTTAAATTGGATACTTTCTAAATCAAATATGACACTCGCCTAAGCAAGTATGACACTTTTGAAATCCACGTGAAGTTCTTTCAAATCAAAACGAGTTTTTTTTAATAGAGGCTCTCCGAGACGGTTAGAATAATTTTTGGTCGAGGAAAATTCAGTGTGACTTCCCTTAAAATTTACCAGTTTACCTACCTTAGCGAATCAACATGCTGTTTGAAATTTAATTAAAAATTATCTTTCGTGAAAAAATAATGAAAGAAATTTTATCTTAAAGCGTAGGAAGGCCGTTATCATATAGGGCATTCGTAAAAGGGATCGCTTCAGGCACTCATCTAGATAGTCGCGATTTTCAACCAATTTTTAGTGCAAATGCTTTCTTGAAACAGCGATGTGGGGATATTTATTTTCTACAGCTATTTTCTATAAACCGTTAACGTTTGGGTTTTTTTAAAGATTCAATGACAAGCGGATTTCTCGCTGTAAATCAAGCAAATCAAGTCTGCTACTTAGTCGAGTGCATGGCGCAAGCAATCGCTTCATTTAATGCATCAGATAGGGTTGATGCCTTCCTAGGCTTTCGGTGCATGACGCGAAGATGGGCGGCATTGGGAAGGGAGCGCGTCAGCCAATCATAACGAAGCAGAGTACCGAGCAACCACATCTCAACCGATCAGACTGCTGACCGTCTACAAGCCCTATATGAATGACATGCGAATTCTGTTTGGCTGCAGCGTTCCCAATTCCCAATATGCCCATCTTCGCGACATGTACCGGATTTTCAAACAAAATTCGATTGATTATATTTTTGTTGAAAGAAAAAGAAACATCTCACAAATTTTCAAACAATGTATTTATTTGTTGGGGCAGGTGAACTAAAAAAAATCAAAAAAAGTCGTACTTAATGCTCCCTTAGGAAACAATTTTTCTAACCGTTTTGAACTGTCTCTAATTTAATATGGGAAAAACTCGATCGGACTCGGAAGATATTCAGCTGTTATAGTGTACTTAATTTAAAAAAAAAACGTCAAACGTGCTATGAAGAGTGTCCAATTTGAATCGGAAAGTGTCCAGTTTGGTATGACAATTCTATGTTTCGATTTTATGGCACGAAAAGCAATTTTGAGTAATACTAGAACGCTCGAGTTTTGCGGTGCTTCCTATTGGAATGGTGTTTGAGAAACTAGGAATTTCGAATCATTGGATACTTTCATAAAATTTGGGACAAAATATTCCAAAATATGTTTTCATTTTTGAGCTAGACTATAGGACGCACTTGAACATAGAGGTGATTTAGGTGGGAGGGGGTGAAATGCATCGAAGATGCCCACCTCTGTGGAAGCAGAGTTCGTGGGGATCTTGAAAAACCACATATATCTTCGTCTACTTCTGTAACGTCGCCTTTATCACCAGTGCTGGTCGACGTGCAAGCGAAGCGTCGAATAAATTAGTCTTATGCTTTCACGCTACGATTCCACTTTTTCGCCTGTAGCACAGCTTTAATTTTGGTTTTCATTCAGCACCCGCTGCAGTTTGATGTTCAGCTAGATGACGATGCTATGCTGGATTTTTCAAACGTAACACGATTTTGTTTTTCTCTCCGAGTTCTGTTACCGAGAATCTGATCTATTTTCCGCTTCCTACGCTCCCGCATTTCAGTGTTCAGTTCTCAGCAATCATTCGTTTCCCACCTGCGCAGTTACGTAGCGATGTATTAGGTTGGAAAAAAACTCTTCATTTTTTCAAAGATTTATTACTTCACAACTACAATGTCAAATGAATTGAGATAAACTCCATTTTGTTCCACTACACTTCTCCAAAGACTGGGTACTGTTCTAATTCCTCTCGTTTAAAGGACCGCAGTTTTGGAGTCGTATCATTGCTGAATCCAATCTTTGAGGTCTTCATCCGTTTCAAAATATTTCTCTCCAATTTCTTGCTAGAGAGCACGGAAGAGATGGTAGTCGTTAGGGTGAGGTCAGGACTATACGGTGGATGTGGCACTACCTCCCAGCCCAGCTCCTTTATTGTTTCTCTTGTGAGTCTTGCAACATGTAGTTTTGCACTGAGTGCCTGACAGGGCATGTGGAATACAAGCTCCATATTTCCATGCAAAGCCAAGATCCTTCAGATGGATTTCCACTATCCTATAAGACACTTTGAGGTTCTCTGCCAGTTGACGTGTCGTCCGCTTATTATCGGTACGAGGAAGAGTGAGCAGTTCGGTGTCCTCCAATTCAGTTGGCCCTCCTGACCTTGCTTTGTCCTCGAGTGAATCATCTCCCTTCAAGAACTTTCCGAACCACTCATAACAGGTGCGATGAGTGTTAGATCCCAAGCCACATATATTGTTAATTTGGTCGGCTGCCTGACGTGCTGTAGATCCTTTAATGAATTCATGAAGAATTAAGGTGCCGAAAATGACCCTGACATTGAGTCCGGAGGTTTGGATAGATAACGAAGTGCTAGAACGGTCTTGAGATGTGTCCGCGTGCGGACTTTCCGATCAGCCTAATAAATTTTCGGATCACTTCCGGAGCTATTTATTTTATGCGCTTGGAAGTTTACAGTAGTATTAGGTTGGAAAAAAGTCTCTTCATACTTCGAAAAGTTTCTTACCGTTCTCTTCGTAATCACACTAGCCAGTATTGATTACTGATTTCACAATCCCATCACCTTCGGCAACGCGACAGGAGGTACACCCGCCCCCCGCTGGGGGGCGTGGCGTCAAGAGGTACACCGCTGTTCTGCGGACCGGAAACTTTTGTTTTGCGTGCCAAAGGTTTCGTAAGGCAGCCGTTAGACGCCGTTAGTCGGTGAAGTCTAGGGGGTTGGGGGTGGGTGAGCAAGGGGGATTAGAGGAAGATCGCACGCCTCACAGCAGGGGGCGGGTGTACCTCTTGAACGTCCCCCATATAATCGCCATTGTCAGTCAGCACAACGGTCCACTTACTGGCCAGATCAGCGTCTCCCTTTTTCCAGAACTGGGAACCGGGAGTCGAAGAAGTCGGCGACCCCCCAGGTTAAGACTTCACTCGAATATGAAAGCACTCGAATATTCGAAAAGGATTTGAAGGCATAACTGTACTGTCGAATAAAATATGTAGAGACAGCTGTGCTCGGCGGAATAAGTCTTGGAGAAGGATGAAGCTGCTGACAAGTGATCCAATTCTAGAAGGGAAAGTTTGATCTTGCACCTAAATTTTTATTCATCTGTGGCTTCACTATCATTTCATTAAGAACTTCTGAAGGCTTGACATCAGTACAGTCGAGCACGAAGATTCGTTGGTTTTTCGATCATTCCTTTATTAGTGCTAAACGATCAAAAGATGCCAATATTACTCTTGCCTATGCGGTTACCTTATGGGCGCGTATAGCGCAGTCGGAGGAGGCGCCGACTGTCGCCTGCACCTGATACCAGGTTCCTGGTTCGGATTTCCCGCCCAGGCCAACCAGCACTCCGAGGTCGATGAATTGGTACCAGACTTGTCTGGGAAAGATAAAGCCCTGACTTTGTTCATCGGCTTGCCACCGCAAGTCATTGTATGGCCAAATACGCATTCAGATCGCCTCAACGACAACCCATAATAGTAGAATACGTGGCGCATCCCTGAAGGGATTGGATAACGCCATCCTTTATCCTTTGTCCTTTATACAGTTACCTTTTCTCTGAGTGTTTCTCCTTTCCTACCTCTTCTCCGAAAAAATTGATTGGAAATTAAATGTTTGTCTGATGGAAGTGTTTGGTAGGGAGCGTTCATCCTACGCTCTTTTTATCAAAGGACCTAGCACGTAGTCCTACGGCCTTTCAGCAATTCCTGCGATTCTGGTCCTCTAGGAGCGTTCGTTGTTATTAGCGCGACGCGTTGCCTAGACATTACAATCGCCCCTCAGACTTTTTGACCACTAGAATCTCCGAAGATCTTGGTCTTCTATAGCCTTCGATTCTATTTGTATTATGTGGTGTATGGTGGGCACAAGCCGGCTGATCGTTATTTCCAGAAAGGGCGGTTTTCGATTCGCAGTCATCGATTGGTACGTGACGTCCACGACTTACTTAGTAGCTATCGCCTTCACTAGCTTCTAATTCTGTAGCATTCACCGTCTTCTCTACATTCGGTGTTCGTAGATAGAGCATGTGTGGTGTTTCTAGTTTCGTTCATGGCACTGTGGAGCTTTTAGACGCTTTTTTTCAGTTCGAAAGGGAACCACCTGTAGCCCTTCGAAAAATCTTCTCCGTTTTAGGGTCAACAGCTACGCTTGAAGTTGCTGCAACGATATTTCGGACCACATGGACGGCTTGAACGACACCAGACGCTCGCAGATGGACTAGAGGGACTGAAATGTAAAATTACCGTTTTCTTTTGGAGCCAGACTCCAAACCTATATGTCAACTGTTGCAGCAAGTAGCCACCAGGAAAAGGAGTTCGAAATGCGGATCGAAGAGCGCTCACTGTACGACATCCAATGTCGACTGAATGACGCTGGCGCATCCGATCTTGTCATCGACATCATCACCAATGAACCCAGTCGCGAGATCTTCATCAAGGCGATTCATCTGGCCAAAGCTCTTCTGCTGGAAGGAAACGATAGGGTAAGTCTTGTCGCAACATTGTCGCATACAGTATACCATCTTTACTTCTAATTGAACACTTTTCAAATCAATTTTGACATTTTTTCAAGCCAGCTTTGAAAGCAAAGCGGCCTTTTCCAAATCGAAATGACCTTTAGCCCGGTTAAGCTACAGACTTATTAAAATAGTTAGAACAATTTTTTGTTCAAGGAAAATTTTGTATAACTTTCTTAGAAATTTTGTAGTTTACCTCTCCCTATAAGTGTAACAGTTTTATAAAAAATTGTATTTTCAGAAAAAAAGTTATAAATCAAAAGCAGAAAAAAGCAAGCGTGGAGCGCATTAAAAGACCAGATCGCGCCATGCACTCAAAAACCATCAAAATGAGGATGTGCGTCTTTTTTACAGTTCTTTTTGTTGCATCGTTGAAAGGTGTCAAACTTAATGCAAACAGAAATTCTGCTATTAATCGAACAAAAATCACGAGATCATGGAAGAGGCCATGGCGCAACCTTTTTTGGCACTAAAAAATGGCAGATTCTCTGCCCTTTAAAACAAGCTTTAAACCATTGCTTATTCAAAAAAAACTTAAAAAAATATAAAATTCCACTCAATGTGTTTACCTATTAGGTGAGTTAAAACATTAAGGAAAATTATACTAAATTTTCCTTGAGCAAAAGTTATTCCATCCTTTTTGGAGAGTTTCTAGCTTGATTTTAGAAGAAGCTCATATCGATTTAGAAGAGTTTGCTTTGATTTCAAAAGTCTTACGCTAGCTTAGAAGAGTATCCGATTTGATTTGAAAAGTATCAAATTTGACATGAAAAGCGTCTTATTTGATTTGAAAAGTGTCCAAAATGGTATGTATGCCAATTTCTCGTAAAGTTGCGCCCTTTGCAAATCAAACAGGGCTCTCTTCTGAGCGAGTTTTTATAATTTTGATATCAAACTGGACATCTTCCAAAGCAAAACAAGCATCTTCAGTAGTTTGAGCTAGAGACTCTCCGAAAAGGTTAACATGACTTTCTGTTCAGGGAAAATTTCCTTATGGCGACTTTCTTTGACTTTTTTTATTCACGTGTCCCAATTAGTGAGCACACTATTTGGAATTTCATAAAGTATTTATTTTTAATAGAAAATAATTATTTAAAGGCTTTTTAAAATGCAAGACGGCAGCAATTTTTAGTTCTAATAGAGACGCAGGTTGACGTTGCGACTTTGACATGATTGATAGCGAAAATTTCGCCTACGTGGAGTTACACACCTGTTAGCGGTACAGTAAAAGTAGTCGTAAAAACCTCCAAAATCTGTTATTCCGCTCACAGCAGATCTTCTACATCGCTTATGCTTCTTTTCAGGTGCAACAATCGTTCTACAATCGCTTGAAAAAGAAAGACGCCCATGAGCCTTTCTTCAAAGCGATATCTCACCGCATTCAAACGGCTCAGAATCGCCTGAAGAGCGACATGATGTCATGCAACGAGAATAAACCACGAGGAGGCAAGCTATTGTTTTACCTCACCGTTGTTTAGAATTTGGAATGTCTGCAATGTTTAGGAGCCTTTAATTATTCCTTGGGTTAGCCACTGCATTTTTGTCTGTTGAGTTTCTTGAGAGATGACAATTTGTTGCTTTGACCGTTGGGTATCCGATGGTTTCGTTGTAGTCATAGGTGAAGGAGCACTAACAGTTTTCGGCACCATGATGCTCATCGTTCCCAATTTTCACTTTTAATACACTCACTTTTCAGCACCTTCAGCTAGCGCGAGTAGACGATGTGAGTGATCTTTCGGTTTCTCCTTGCTTAAATTCCCATCACCGAGTCCTGTCATGTTCATTTTACCCTGGTTCTGGATCATAAGCACGCTTCAACCACCCCTCGTTATACATATTTATGCCCGAATGACCGATTCGAATAACTACTCGAGTGAACGAACTCGAATCAAGCTTGAATATTCAATATTGAAGAATCATGTTTTTCGAATGTATTCAAATTCAAATAACCAAAAAAGTCACGCAGGTTCGGTATAATGGAACGGCTTTATTTCGGCCTGAGGTTTTGATAGTTCCGTTGTTCTCGAGGGCTTGAAGTTTGAAATCTAAGATCAGGCACTCAACTCAGCAATTAATCTGAGAAGATAGGGATAAAGGATAAATAAAGGACGGCGTTATTCAATCCTCTTTGGGATGCGCCACGCATCCTACTTCTACAGGATTTCGTGGAGGCGAGTTGAATGCGTATTTGGCCATACAATGACTTGCGGTGGCCAGCCGATGAACAAGTCAGCGCTCCATCCTTCCCAGACAAGTCTGGTAGCAATTCATCGACCCCGGAGGGATGGAAGGCTTGATTGGCCTGGGCGGGAAATCCGAACCAGGAACCTGGTATCGGGTACAGGCGATAGCCGGTGCCTCCCCCGACTGCGCTCCACGCGTCTATCTGAGAAGATATGAGGAAGAATCAAAGGAAGTAAGGCTTGGTCTCCGTTTCGCACGGGTCCTTAGACGAAGACCAAGCATAGAAAGCACTCCTCCCCTCTGTGTTCATCAGTAAGGGAAGGGGAGGAGCTACCTATGGTCTAGGAAATGAGGGTATAACTCAGTAGCTTGTCGTTGAAGAATCATTCCAGGTGGTGGAATAATTCGGGAAGACGATTCCAGTAGTAACGCACGACAGCTAGATGAATGAAAAGGCAATGAAAGGAAAGGCTCATGTTCTAAACTTGGCCAGTTTCAACGAATTTGCAACAAGGTCAAGACGAGTCCCACTGAAACAAGCCTAACTCACAGTTGTTCCACCAGCACTGAGTGGAAGCTCAGCTATATAACTACCGTAGAGGAACTGAGACCCACCATGTGCACATTGGTAATAACGTTAAGCGTACAAAAGTGCTTGGTATCAGGTCCCACGCAACGGGCGAACGACCAAGAGTCACTGGTTATCGAAGTGTACTCGTTTCGGTTGTTCTTCGTTGGATTACGGTCCAGAAAGCCACTAGAGCCTTCTGGCTCCAATATATCTTTCAATTATTATAACTATCCAAATTAACAATTTAACAGAATAAAGGATAATGGACGGCGTTATTCAATCCTCTTTGGGATGCGCCACGCGTTCTACTTCTACGGGATGTCGTAGAGGCGTGTCGAATGCGTATTTGGCCATACAATGACGTGGCCAGCCGATGTACAAGTCAGTGCTTTATCCTTCCCAGACAAGTCTGGTACCAATTCACCGACCTCGGAGGAATGGAAGGCTTGGTTGACCTGGGCGGGAAATCTGAACAAGGAACCTGGTATCGGGTGCAGGCGACAGCCGGCGCCTCCTCCGACTGCGCTCCACGGACCCACCTAACAGAATAAAGCATAAATAACAAGAGCACAGACACTAGGTAACAGTAGATTTAACCGGATTCGAAGTGAGCTCCCTTGTCGGGAATAGAGAGGTCCAAACGCAGGTGAAGTGACGTTTTCGGCGATGGGTTGTAGGTCATCTGGAGACAGTCGGTTCGTCTTCCAGCGCAGAGATTCCTTCATGGACTCCAAGCTGTGGTGTCGCGTGGCACAGACTCTGGCCTCCCTAATGGACCACAAGATGTGGTCTGTCGGCATGGATCCGGGTAGTGTAGTGACCATTCTAGACATGATGAAGTCCGAGAAATTAGCCTTGCACCACGCCTACATGGTCTTCGCCCTATGTGCAGGGGCAGAGTTTTGTTGAAACGTCCACTGCGCATTCCCGAAGTACAGCTGGACTAAGGGAAGTACCACAGCCTCGACGTTTCGTCGGTGCGCATCTTTCTGTTGGCACAGATTCTGCTTAACCATGACCGCCTGCGGATTTTGACGATGTTCGACGATGGCGGAGTTGGTTAGAGCCTCTGTAGACCAGATCCAGGCCATTGTGAAATTGTAAACTGTGATCAGCTTCTTGTCCGTGGACTGTATTCGCTCCCACCGAGCTGCGACTCACAGATTGAGTTTGCGGTATCGATGGAGCCGTTCGCAGTTATCCTTTTGTCCCTCAAGAGCCGGACTTCATGGAAATTGTGGCCGAAATTCAGGTTCTTCTCTAACTAAACAAAACACTGACTTGAGACTGACACCGATACCGCGGGCAATTTTTCTTATGTAAAGTCGCCTCCGACGTGGGCGTCCTCCCGACGTTTACAGAGTAGTGTTAGTAAGCTCCGCTTTTGCTTACCATTAGCTGCTAGGTGTTCTCCGATGCGAACTCTTACGACACACTCACGACAGTGCCCCTTCCTGTTGCACCTATGTGTAGCTCGCCATTTGCTGGGCATTTTTATTGGTGGTCTAATCATTAGCCGCTGTCAATCTTGTCAATCCTTTGAAGGCACCCCTCGTCACAGTTTTTCTGGCGCGCCGGTGCCGTTGATTCACGATGGCGTCGAAGACCTACTACAACACAAATTCAGCTTGCCGTGCAATAACCGTTTGTTCTCCCTCTTAATCCTCAGTGTGTGTGTGTGGCTCTGTGGTTTCAACATCATCAGCTAAGTGCACAAATGGAAGCATTTGGGGAGTTTCACGGTCGTGGCTCACATTCGTAAAGGTTTTAAGAGAGTGTCTAGCCGTTCTCAGGAGGGTAGTGCCGTTTTATTTTCGAGTGCTTTCATCCTTCTTACTTGATCCTTCTCACTCTGTCGGATCTTCACGTCAATTTCGCTCTTTTGAGAAAGCTGTGAACGAAACGCCTTCGTATAGGTCTCGCAATTTGAAAAAAACTCTGAGCCGGAGCCAAAACTCCTGTGAGCAAACGTCAGCCTTCCATTTCTGCACATAACTGCTGTGCTCTTGAACTGAACTTTTCACTATGATACTATCCCGGCATGAACTTCCAGGCTTCTTTTCCTGTCACAAAATGCATGTATTTTGTTTCCTTTCCTGGTGAGCAATTCCTTTGTCGAGCATGTCAGTCGGAAGATAGCGATGCTGTGAAGTTCGATTTCAATACAGTACCTGTAGATTATACACCACCTCCATGTTACTCCTCACCAGCTCTCTTCCATCTGACATGGTGGTTGTGCTTCGATGGGACCCCAGATTCAAAGGACATCGACTTCTACTTATCCTTTCAGAGATAATCGAGAATCCATAAATGTTTCAGCATCTACCGTACTTACACCAGTGTCCGCAGAACATGGCACCGGCCCAGGGGCTCTATTCCACGCCAACCATATCCGGCATCCGTCACTTTCCGAAATTTCCAACCACTCGCACGAAATGACGGCGAGCGTGCCGGATTTGACGCCCTATCAGGACGACGATCGGTAGGTTTGCAAGGCCCTACAACGACCGAGGAATATTCGCCGCCTTATGCGGAAATATTTCTTCAAAATTCTGAGTTTTCAAGCTGCTTCAAACGTTTACAAAGAAGTTCTTTATTGTATTTATAGTCAATGCGCCAAAGTAGGCTTTTATGGATGGAATTTCCTTTACTGACGTACCTAACGTCGGAGCTGTATCCTACCTCACCAAACATTTTGACCAGTCCAGAAAAATTACATGTACTGTAGAAAGCACCGCAAGCATCGCATGAAAATACGGATAAACTGATGCTTCCACCTAGCAAGGGAGTAGCGACCTGGCAGAGTCTGCCCTTCCAGGTGCAAGTGTTGTATAGCGGGAGATGTCTAAAAACTTACAGTATGGGAGCGCTAAACACGTTTTCATATCCAATTTAGTCCTCAAAAAATACCTAACTTTGATGCGGCTAGAATAAGCCTGTCAGAAAGAAAGGAGATTCAAGTGAACTCCCTACCATTCAATTCTACAGCTTACGCCTCACCTACAGGAAAACGCTATGCGTGATTGGAGGGCTCTCTAAGCCGCCATTCATTCAGGATTTTTGGTACGTAAGCCGCACAGCGGGGGCACGGGAACGCGCCGTTGCACCTACCGTATTCGCGACAGCCAATCATGTATCCTTTCTGTGCGGCTGAGCCTGATTGGCTGCCGCGGTTACGGCAGGTGCAACAGCGCGTTATCGCAAGTTCGCCACATGTAAATTTTCGTGAAAGTCCATAATGCCAACATGTCGCATTCTATTCTCGTTGAGATTTCTGTACCTAATGCCAAAACGGTACTTCTGTCAAAGGACAGCCGTATGGACATGCTACACAGTTTTCTCACTAACACCTTTTCGCGTATCTGGACGTAATTGACGTATTTCTTTCCAACCAGCCCCGTTTAATGTTCTGATTACCAGAGAAAATGTTTGAACCGCGCAGCGCCTGTTTCGGAGCAAGAAAATTCCAGCAACCGGGGTATGTCTGCAGATACGCCGTAAGAAATCGTGGGATATCGTAGTATCGTGAGAATATCCCTTTCCTACAGTCAAAGAAGGGCAACATGGGCGATCACCTAAAGTTCCGAAATTTTGTTCAAATCCATTCCAGCCAAGTTTCACTGCTCCCGAAGAGGGTGTAGGACGATTTGATATTCGATTGATCGAAAGCAGTGGTACAATTTTATGGGGGACGGTCAGGAGGTACACCCGTCCCCTACTGGGGGGCGTGCGATCTTCCTCTCATCCCCTTGTTCACGCACCCCAACCCCCTAGGCTTCACCAAGAGTCTAATGGCTGCCTCATGAAACTTTGATACACAAAACAAAAGTTTCCGGTCCACAGAACAGCGGTGTACCTCCTGACGCCACGCCCTCAGCAGGAGGCGGGTGTACCTCCGGCCGCGCTGCCCAATATTATTATACTTTGAATAGGGAAGCAAAAGCGACACCTTTCTTTACATGCCATTTTCACGTAAAATTGAACACTTTTCCAATCAACTCAGACACTTTTCACGTCAAATTCGACAGGGGTTCTATTTCAGGCCTAATGAAGCTCTTCCTCCTGAGGTTGCAATCGTAGAGCCGATTCTTCGAGTGCTGCAGTTGCTCTGTGAAAACCACAACAATCTCCTTCAGAACTTCATTCGTAAACAGTCCGATCGAACCAACCACAATCTGGTCTCCGACACGCTCAGCTTCTTGGATACGGTACATTTAGCGCAGCAAGCGTTCATACTCTCTTTTCACTTCGTTTTCTTCAACACTTTAGCAGGACGAGGAGAAGAATTACGCTAATGACGTGGATGTTAGGTCGATTTTAGGTTTGCGGCTCAACGAAAGGAAGTCTTGGTGTGTTTGGAGAGATTGGAGAACATAACTTCAGCCTCATTACCCAAACGCTGGCCACTCTAACGGAGTTCTGTCAAGGACCATGTCATGAGAATCAGGTGAGTGTGTTTGTGCGGGTTAATGGCTGTCTAAATTCCTGACTGGGCGCATGCTAACGCATCCGGGCACCCAGTCAGGAGGCGCCGGCGGCCGATTACAGGATCTTGGTTCGTGTTTTCCACTGAGGACGAAGTGTTCCACCACGCCTGGGTCGGAGAATTGAGAACAGTCTTGTCTGACAAAGATGAGACAATGACTTGTCCATTAGCTGACCACTGCAGGTCATTGCATAAACCAAATACGCATTCAAATTGCCTCAACGACATCCTGTAGAAGTAGATTACGTGGCGCACCCCAGAAAGGATTGATTAACGTATATTAACGATTGATTCATTACTGCTTCTGTTCCGCGTTGCTTCTCTTTTTTCTAGGGGTTTCTTATCTCACCGAAAATCAGCTAAGGTGGCTGTTCTTGTTCATAGCCTTAGAATTTCTTTTGAGTTTTCGTTTTAGGTGTTAGGCTTCTAACTTGTACATATAAGAAGGACAACTTTAAACGCACTACTTTGACCTGACAGCGTAGGTTCGTTCTATCATTTCCTTCCACTACTAAGTTGAACCATAGCAGTTTTTCATGCTTGGCAACTATTGCATGGCCATATCTACAGGTGTTGCACCTGCAAACCTTAGGATAGGCTGCGCTAGTAGGAAGAGCTATCTGCACCCGCTGAGTCGTGCAGATAGAGGCGAAAGGGAAAAGGACAAAGGGCGTTGATCAGTTCATCCGGGGTGCACCGTGCATTCTTTTCGTACCTGAGTTTGAGAAGTTTTGGAGGGTTGGAAGGGAAGAAATTTCAGTGCGTAGTTGGCCTGGACAACCACTCGTGTCCAGTCGATAGACAAGTGAACGCTTTTTTCGGTCTTGGACGGTCTGGTACCAATTTGGCTACCCCGTATACATTGGATCCGATCGAAAACCTCGGATAATTGGATAATTTGGATAAGGGCGATTTTGCGGACCCCGGATTTTTGGATGATTCGGATCGGAATATCCGAATCGGATATCCGAAAATAATTCATTCAATGCAATGGATCCAATCGAAAATCTTCGCATAATTAGATGACTCGGATAACGACAATTTCGCGGACACCGGATTTTTGGATGATTCGAATAGAGATATCCGAATCGGATATCCGAAAATGATTCATTCGGATCCAATATATACTACCCCGTCGGGAAGGAAGTCTCGGCCAGCCTAGGCGGCACTCGAACCAGGAAGCTACGTTAGCGAATTTTGATCCCACTTTTAGTGTGAAACAGCTTTTAAGAGAGGGATTTGCTAAAAATATTGGGATATTGACGAAAAGGATAGTTAAGGTAGTTGTTCACATTCCTGGTCGAACAAAGAATGCCAGAATATCTATGATGCTAACTCTATCACGTTACAGAACACAATGGCAATGCAGGAGAACGGTCTGAACATCATCATATCTCTTGTGCTGAACGACATCAAGCCATTAGCTGACGACCACATGGAGCTCGCGTTGGAGATTAAGGTACGGATTACCGGATCTATCCTAGTCGCATCGCTAGAGAAGCGTTACAAATGAAAACAGTGTGATCTCCTCGGGCTTGGGAATCGTCGAGAAGGATCTTCTCGTGGGTTAGCTAAGGGAGTTGTCTTTGGATATTAGTTTGCTTTCAGATATACCACCGTTGTCAAAGGGTCAAAATGGGGTGCATCCCCACTGGGATAGATCCTACCCTATCTTACATCTAATCTTCTTCTTCTTCTTCTTCTTCTTCTTCAGCGTTCGTCCCGCATCGTAGCGGGGTCCGCTAGTCTGGTGTTATGACGCCACCTTTCCCGATACAGCGCTAGATCAGGTTAAACACCAGTAATCTTCAAGTCCGCATGTAACGTATCTAACCAGCGCTGCTTCGGGCGCCCTCTAGGCCGCTTTCCTATAACCTCGAAGTTAAGGCCTATCTTGCGGACGCTGTCTTCCTTTCCACGCAGAACGTGGCCGTACCATCGCAAGCGAGCATCGCGCATCTTGTCGGCTATCGGCGCGACACCGAACCTCTGCCGAATAGCATCGTTTCGAATGCGGTCCATGCGCGTGACTCCTGCCGTCCAGCGCAGCATCTTCGTCTCCATGACGCTGAGGTGCGTCTCAACTTCCCTGGTCGCAGGCCAACAATCAGCGCCGTACATCGCTACTGGTCGGACGACTGCTCTGTATATCTTCGACTTCAAGCGCTCCGGTATCTTCCTATCGCAGAGCACCCCAGTCAACGAGCGCCACTTGGACCAAGCTGCACTCACGCGTGAATCCACTTCAATCATCAGTTTGCCGTCAGACGTGACTGCTGATCCCAGGTACTTAAAGACCGAAGTGCGTGGGAGCTCGATGCCGTTTACCTTGATGGAGCTGGACTCAGTAACGTCCGTCGTTAGATATTCGGTCTTCTTCACGTTCAATTTGAGTCCAAACCGCTCCAAGCGATCACACCAAGCTTGCACCTCTCGCTCGAGTTCATCTTTATCTTCGCAAGCGAGCATTACGTCATCAGCATAAAGCAACGTCCAAGGGACGGGGTTCTGAAGATCTCGTGTGATGGCATCCATGACGACAACAAAGAGGAGTGGGGAAAGCGCAGAACCCTGATGTACCCCGACAGAGATGGGAAACTCGAGGTTCCAGCTGCAGCTTGAACTCGACTCTCTGGACAAGAGCAGAGAATTCGCACCCACTCTATGAGCTCTTCAGGAACTCCATGATGTCGCAAGGCGTACCATATCACTTCACGCGGTACGCGGTCAAAGGCCTTCACCAAGTCGAGGGAGGCGATATGCACAGGCTTCTGTTTCTCACGGTGCTTCTCTAACAGGAGGCGGGCGGCGTGTATGGCATCAATGGTGCCACAGCCAGCTACGAAGCCGCACTGATTGCTGGAAAGCTGGACGATGTCACGAATTCGTCCGTCGACAATTCGCTCAAAGATCTTCATGCTGTGCGAAAGCAAGCGAATCGGGCGGTAATTGGAGCAGTCTGCAGGACTGCCCTTCTTTTTCCAAATCGGAATAGTCGTACTTTGGCGCCAACACTCAGGCACTTTTTTCTCCGCCACAACCTGATTAAAGAACTTCGCCAACCACTCAGCAGGATGCCAGTACTTGGACTTCCACAAATCAGCTGCCACGTCATCGGGCCCAATCGCTTTGCCTGGCCTCATCTTCTTCAAAGCCGCTTCAATCTCCTCCACGGTGATCTTCTGAACGGGGCCATGGGTTGGAGCCGTTGAGGGGATGGCTGGATGAGGAAATTCTATTGTAGAAATTTCCTCAAAGTAATCACGCCATCGCTTCAATGCCTTCTTGCAGTCCATAAGAAGATGGCCGTTCTCATCATTGATGCCGAAGAACTTCTCGATGTCCTCGGTCTGACGATGGCGATTCTTTGCGAGTCGGTACAGATACCGCTCACCATCGCGCGACTCGAGCTTCTCGTTGACATCTCCATAATGAGTGGCTTTTGCAACAGCCACGGCCTTCTTTGCAGCTTTCTTCGCTTCTTGGTACTTCCGCCAGTTATCGGCAGTCTTTTCGCCGAGAAACACGTGATATAGCGTCTTCTTCTCTCGAACTTTGGCTTTCACGTCATCTGTCCACAGCCAGGCCTGCTTGTCGACCTTCCGTCGTCCAGGCTTCGTGATGCCGAGCTCCGACCGTGCTGCGTGACGAATCGCGTCGGTGGCCTTCTTCCAAGTTTCGTCGACAGTCGTGACTGTCGGTAACCGCACGCGAGAAATCACAGCTGTTTCCTTCTCTTTCATTCGCCACCACTTGATTCTTGGTGCACCGCATCGCTCGACCTGCTTCAGCCTCGGAGGGGCGATCTTTAAAGTACAGATCAGCGGTCGATGCTGTGGGGCGACCGTCTCATACGGCACGACCTTCGCGTCTGTGACAAGACTTCGATCTCGATCCTTCACAAGGACAAAGTCTATCTGAGTCCTGGTGTTCCCGCTATAGAACGAGATGAGGTGGGAGTCACGCTTTCGAAATACGGTGTTCGCGATGATGAGGTTATGCGAGTCCGCATACTCAAGAATTCGCTCACCATCAGCGTTACGTGCTCCATATCCGAAACAGCCGTGACAGCTGCGACCATTTTTCGCAGTCCCCACATGACCGTTGAGGTCACCTGCGATAACGACGACGCGTTTGCGAAATACGGTGTTCACTATGGTGAGGTTGTGCGATTCCGCATATTCAAGGATACGCTCACCATCTGCGTTACGCGACCAGTAACCGAACCCACCATGACAGCCGAACACGTCTTTCGTCGCGCCGACGTGCCCGTTGAGGTCACCAGCGACTGTGATGACATCTTTCGACGGTACCTCTGCTGTCTTCTCATCAAGCAGGCTCCAAAACTCTTCCTTGGCTTGATCCGAGCAGCCAGTCTGCGGAGCATACGCTGAGAAGAAGTGATAGAGTCGCTCCTTCGCGGCGACAATGATCTTCATCAATCGGTCGTCAAAGCGCTCGACGCTTACAATCGAGTCACGAAATCGTTCGGAGACGATTATTCCGACACCACTGGTGATCCTGGGACTTCCACATAGAACGGCCTTGAAGCCACGTCCTATGTCCCTTGACTTGCGGCAGGACCACCTCGTCTCCTGCACAGCACAGAAATCAACTCTTCTACGCTCCAGTGCTTCAACCAACTCGCAGCGGCCCGTCAACGTACCCACATTCAGCGTGGCCACGCGGGTCCTGCTTACGTTACGGAACTTTCGGACTAACTCAGTTGCCCCCCGATGCCGTCCTCGCATCAGGGACCCTCGCATACTTTTCACACTCGCCGGGCTTTGCGAGTGCGCGTCGGCTCCCGCGGACGCCGTAGCACTATCTCGATAAACCTGAACAGTCATACACCATGTGATATGACATGGGTCTTTGTAGGCCGGCCTGTCACAAGGGCCTGTCGCCTGCAATCGAATGCCCGTGATCGGCTTAGCTCGCAGAGCGAACAGTTTCCAGTGGCACCACGTGGAGGAACGGACATCGCCACCATCCTATCTTACATATAATGCTCTCTAAAAAATTTGTCTTGTGATAGAAGTTTTTAAAGAGGAGTAATGCTGTCCTGAGTGATTTAGAGCCAAGCTTCCAAGCTACTGCTGGCAATAATGGAGTCGCGCCACGACAGTGAGAATGCCGAGCGGGTTCTGCAGAATATGGACAACACCGACGGAGGACCACGACAATTGGTGAGTTTGAGGTAGTGTTAGGGCCGTGAACATCCAGCGAACAAGGTTCCTCGGAAAATTGTCGATGGTTCATTGACATAAATTATAACTAGTCTAGGACACTGTAGTGAGCTGAGTACAGAAAGTATGTGCAGTCGTAGGTGTGGGGTTTACGCAAAACCAAGATTAGCGGTGTTCAGATTCGTCTCCTTTCATGAATGAAGCCCTTCGAGTTTCATGTTCGGATTGGTCTTTCTGAGCTTATGTGGATCAAGGAACATCGACGTTGCTCAACTGTTTTGAAGTGCGCCATTCATTGTGCTTGAGCGAGGCTGCCGAAGCTTTTTATATCGCACATGATCTTGCACGACAAGTGGTTCGAGATTTTACCACTTGCATGACCTTTCGAACCGAAACGTATTCTTCTCAAACAAAATTAAACGCTCTTCGAAGCAAACTGAACACTTTTGAAAACAAAATGATGCTTTTCCCAGTCACAACAGGTGTATTCCTGATTAAAACTAATGCTCTTTTTGAGAAGGTTGGTATAAATTTCTCTCAGGAAATTTTAATATGGTTTTCCTTAAAATGTATAATTCACTTACACCAAAAAGAGAGTACTGTAGTAACAACTGAATCGCAGTTTGTTTTTAGGAAACCAATTATTTACAACTTATTTTAAAGTGTAGAAGAGCAGCAATTTTTAAGTGAATTACAACAAGAGATATGTAGCGCAATGCACATGACTGGTAGAATTGCAACCCTGCTCTGAGAAGTGAGGATGTTCGCATTTTGCAATTGTTTCATTGTTTTTAGTCCTTAACTACATGCTGTTATAAATTTCGGAAATCGTGATGTTCCGGATGAATTCATGGCGCGATCATTTCATATAACGCGCTCAAAATGGTTGTTTCCCTCCACATTTAAATAAGCTTTAAAACACTATTTTCCTCTAAAATTAACATTCTATAATATCCCAAACACTGTATTCTCCTTTTTGGGGTACGCGAGTTATACGTTTGTTTCGAAATTAAGAGTATTCCGACATTCTTACAGAATAACAGAATGGAGTTGTTTTGGGTGCAAGAAGCCATTTTAGTAGAGGATTTTAGTAGTATTTATATCCTGTTTTACCTCTAAGCCCTATACAGGACATAACTACTGTGTTGCCGTCGGTGGCCCCGCAGGCTGAGGTGTTCCTCTGCGCCTTTGGAAGCTCCGTGTCGCTCCACGGGCACCGGAGGGTTCCCGGATCTTACCTAGCCCCGCGGGACTCACACGTATTGCCACAGTCGCACGTATTGCCCAAACGTATTGATCCCTCTCCAGCTGTTGCGACTGCCTCTTCCCCTGTCCTCGAGCCACCCGGCTCCTCAGCTCCCACTCCGCTGCAGGGGGACAACCCGGACCTAGGGGAACCCACAAGCAACAACAATACATGTACACACAATATCCTATCACCCGGTCTCTCTATATGGTGTGCGTGTGGAGAAACCGGGTGAAGGGACTCACCCGGTTTCTCTACACGCACACCATATAGAGAGGCATGAGATTTATTAGCACTTCGCGTCCAGTAGGCATCCACAATACGACGAAGAAGTAGAGAATAGTCAGGCGTCCTCCATGGCCAACGTGGTGAGTTCTCCTGAGGCCGCGGGGGTGAGCGTGAGGCTCACCAGACCCCGCGGCCCTCTCCTGGCGCCTCTGTCCGTAGTGTCAGCAGCGAATATCGCAGGGGCGACTCCCCGCGGTAGACATCCGGAATCGTGAGCAGGCGAGAGGTCGGCAGACCTCGTCGCGGGAGCGCAGGGACGTCGAATGGCCGCGCGCCCGTCGAGACGAGGCGGCGTGGGCCGATCAATGGTGTTACGTCACCAATTTTCCCATGCTCCCAGGCCGATCGAGGGTGCCTCATCGGCAAGCTACCGTGGGAACAGCGCGCCCGCGACATACGAAGTAAAGAAGCGAAGAATTTCTAGTTTAATTTGGAATCTGCTCGTTTTGGTTTAGATGATGGGCAATCTGGTTTTAGAGGTTTCCAACCTGCTTTCAGATTAAATTTTGTTAGAAAGACGCCTAACTTGCCTTGAAAAGTCTACATTTTGACACTGATAATTGTGTAAATCATGGCTGAAACCACTGTGCTGCAATTCTCAGGAAAGTACTTCTGTCTCAGCAGCAACACACCTTAGGCTCAATGTGGTCTGGATTCAGGTTCATGCTCTCACGCAAGCCTATGAGATGGCGCACTCGAAGCAGTACGAGATCGTGATGATGCGCCGTGAACTCATGCAACGGGCCAATCTGCAGGACGGACCGACAAGTGTCGTCAGCCCACTCATAAAGACCGAAGGAGGTATGTAGCGTTCTTACGTTTTCAGGCTGCTCCAAAAACATGGTGTGCTGATGCAATGACTCAAAAATGTTTGCTTTTTCAGTTATAAGAAGGAATTCTAAAACAAGGAGGTACACTGGAAGTGTGCAAACATGGTGCAATCCCTGGGCGTAATGAAATAATATGCCGTAAAATTTTCGTTTTCCTGTAGTCCAAAAAAAATGGATGAAATCCGTTTTATCATCAAAGGGTATTATTGTCCGACTTCTCGTAGGAGTTATACATTTTTTGAACGCTCTGCTAGTTCTAACCGTCTTCACCAATAGACTTCTCCAGTTTTCTTTCTTTTGTTATCTTTTATTTTCCTCAGGATAATCTTCTTTTTCAGTGACGCTGCCTGAAATTTCAGTCGATGCTTCTGGAACTGTGTCCATACATGACGACGTCAAACCAGACATGAAGTTTGTGTGCGATGAAGCGTCTACCGTGGATCCTAAGGAGGTGTGGTAGTTCATATTTCCTTTGAGGAAAGAAGTGTTTCAGCCAGTCGCTGTATTCAATGAGCTGTACAAGCGCAGACGTAAGACGCTGATGAGTTATCCTACTGTAGTCATTCGCACTAGTTAGAGCTCATGGCACATCATACCGTAAGGTAATTGAGCCATAAATGGTCTTCCTCGACATGGATTCGTAAGAAATATCATTGACTAGTGATGAGAAGAAATAGAAGGTGTTCAGGTCGGCCACAACATCTACATTCTGGCTCATCAGCTGGCAAGGCACAGTCCAGAACTGGCTCAGTGCCTTGATCCAGATGACGAGAAGAAGTCCGTCCAAACGCGGAATGCACTAAATTTCTACAAGAAACACACGGCCCAAATTGAGGTCTGATCCCACTGTTGTGGATTTAGCAGCGGCTTTCTGAAAAGGGTTCACACATTCCAGATTGTTCGACAAGATCGCACACTCGAACGGGTGGTCTTCCCTATCCATGAGATATGCTCATTCCTAACTAAAGAAACTAAGCAGACTGTATATAACAACACTGAAAGGGACAATCAGGTAAGAATTCTTAAGTCTTATTGTACCTGATAGCCTTCTTAGGAAAATACTTCTTATAGGGGTCGAAAGTTACTGAGTTCTTCGACCAATGGCCCGCCCTCTATCAAGAAATGAAATGGCAGCGTAAGCTGCAAGGTGTGTTCACACAAATAATTTTGCTTCAATTTTATTGATGTCGTCATTCGCACCCAGAATTCGAGTATGAGGGACGAGGTTAGCGCTAAGCAGCGTCATCGGGTCGTGCCTGTTTTGAATACGTTTATGTGCTACAAAGTAGAATGTGTGGCTCATCCCAGACGATTTTGACTAACTCCGTTCTTTGCCATTTATCCTTCATCCTTTGTCTTTCACCGTCTGCAGATGTTCAGTGACTTATTTTCAGACCGTCCATATTTGTCCGCCTGCACTCAACGTCTTCGACTATGGGGTCGTCTAGCTTTCCTATTTGCCGTACTAGTCAACATTATTATTGCTCTGTATTATCCATTTGAAACAGCTGACAGTAAGTGCAACATAGATTCGAGAAGAGAGATAAGCACTAATTTTCTTTCTTTTAGCGGGTCTCTATGCATCTAATCCTTTTATGTACACATCGTCTGTGATATCTATAATTTTCCTCTACTCACAATGGGACGAGAAGTGAGTTTCGTTCTTACATTCTTTTATTTACCTTGCTTTGATAGTTTTACAAATTCACTTCAATTCGCATGCGGAGAGCTTATCAAGTCTGAGAAAACTCCCCTTCCACTTCAAATATCCTGACGCTTGACCTTTCGACCACGATCTTACTGACGATTTATAATTTTTTTACTTTTGCTGGTACGAATGACTAATTATGTAAGCGCTTGACTGCTTGACATGTCTATTGGAATCCTTATCCGACATCCTCCTTTACAGTTGTGCTCGAATGTACCTATTCAAATAGACATTTTGATTTGAATTTGAATATTCGAATGCGATTATTCAAAAAAATCGCGTTTTCGAATGTATAGGAACCCTTCCGAATATCCGAAAAAGCGCGTTTTTCGAATTTATGGGAACAAGTGCTCCGACACGCCTAACGGCGTATCTCGCACTTGCGCGCTTCGCGCGACTTTGCAACATCACTGGCCTAGGGAATTTTTTTTGTAAAACTTGAAATACGCTAACATCTAGGATTTGCTGCGTACTTTGTTGGCATCAAGCCGTTCACCACTTCCGTAGATTCATCATAGGCACCCTCTCCGGACCGTCCAGTATATATTGGATCCCAATGAATCATATATCTGATATGGATATCCGATTCGAGTAATTCAAAAATCCAAGGTTCGCGAAATTGCCCGTATCCGAATAATTCAAAAAACCGGAGTACCCGAAATTGTCATTATCCAAATCGTGCGAAAATCCGGGGTCCGTCAAAATAGCGTTATCCGAATCATTCCTTAATTCGGAGATTTGGTCGAATTCAATGTATTTAATGAAAATCATTTTCGGATATCCGATTCGGATAACCCGATCCGATTCATCCAAAAATCCGGGTACGCTAAGGTGCCGTTATCCGAATCATCCAAAAACCTGGGGTCCGCCAAAATAGCGTTATCCGAATCATCCAATTATCCGAAGATCTTCGATCGGATCCAATGTATACCGTCCAGTAACGCCATTGGTTTGTGCTGCGCAGTACTTCTGCCATCAGGTTGCTCCTCCGCAACCGTTCTCATTCTAAACAGCTTGGGTCACCGGATGTCGTTGACACCCTTCCAAATCCGGACACCAGGTTCCCCTAACTCGCTTCTTCTTATTGGATCTAATTGCTGGCCCACCTTTACTGGTCTTCCCCTCCCCCCCCCCCCCTGGTCCCAACTCCTGGCCCACTTCCTTGTTTTCCGAGCGCCCGCTCGTCACACGACGTCGGTATCACCTCTTCTGGCTCCAGAAGCTTATAGCACGACGAACGACCTATCTTCTGGATCCAGGCGCTCAGAAAGGCTCGCAGTTGCCGCTGCGTAGAGCAGGAGGAGGCTACGCTTCCTCTGCTGCAGCAGCATCTCATGTTCAATTCTGAATGCGATCCCTCGTCGTAGGACGACGATGTCTCCTTTTCTGACTCCAGACGGTTGTGGTGCGACGAAGGGAACCCGCCTTCTGGATTCGGGGACTCAGAAACGGGCGCAAACGCCGTTGTGTCAAGCAGAAGGAGGCTGCGCTTCCTCTGCTGCAGCAGCATCTCATGTTCAATTCTGAATGCGATCCCTCGTCGTAAGACGACGGTGACTCCTCTTCTGACTCCAGACGGTTGTGGTGCGACGAAGGGAACCCGCCTTCTAGATTCGGGGACTCAGAAACGCGCGCAGACGCCGTTGTGTCAAACAGGAGGAGGCTGTGCTTCCTCTGCTGCAACAATATCCCATGTTGAACAGCAAACATTGCCCGCGCGAGGTACGCAGAGGCGTACCTGGCGCGGGTAAAGCTTTCCGTTCAACATGGGATAATGCTGAGTTCTGCATGCGTCCGGTCATCGTACGACGACGATGTGACCTCTGCTTCCTTTCTTTTCGATCTTCTGACTCCAGACGGTTGTGGCGCGACGAAGGGTACCCGCCTTCTGGATTTAGGGACTCAGAAACGGGCGCAGACGCTGTTGTGTCAAGCAGGAGGAGGCTGCGCTTCCTCTGCTGCAGCAGCATCTCATGTTCAATTCTGAATGCGATCCCTCGTCGTAAGACGACGGTGTCTCCTCTTCTGACTCCAGACGGTTGTGGTGCGACGAAGGGAATCCGCTTTCTGGATTCAGGGACTCAGAAACGGGCGCAGGCGCCGTTGTGTCAAGCAGGAGGAGGCTGCGCTTCCTCTGCTGCAGCAGCATCTCATGTTCAATTCTGAATGCGATCCCTCGTCGTAAGACGACGGTGACTCCTCTTCTGACTCCAGACGGTTGTGATGCGACGAAGGGAATCCGCTTTCTAGATTCAGGGACTCACAAACGGGCGCAGGCGCCGTTGTGTCAAGCAGGAGGAGGCTGCGCTTCCCCTGCTGCAGCAGCATCTCATGTTCAATTCTGAATGCGATCCCTCGTCGTAAGACGACGGTGACTCCTCTTCTGACTCCAGACGGTTGTGGTGCGACGAAGGGAACCCGCCTTCTAGATTCAGGGACTCAGAAACGCGCGCAGACGCCGTTGTGTCAAGCAGGAGGAGGCTGTGCCTCCTCTGCTGCAACAACATCCCATGTTGAACGGCATACGTTGCCCGCGCGAGGTACGCGGAGGCGTCGCAAGGGGTTCCATGAGAGTGCGTGTGGTTGCGCGAGGCGTATCTCAGCCAGGCTTCCAACCTGAGCGAGATACGCCTCATCGCCTACAGGGCAGGGAGCTAACTCAATTATATAGTGGTAGATTTGTCTCCTAGAATGTATAGGAATCCGAATATTGAAAAAATCGCATTATTATTCAGAAAATCGCGCGTCTTTCGAATGTGTTCGAATTCCAACATTCTGAAAGTCGCGTTTTTCGAATGTACTCAACTTCGAATATTCGAAATTTGTGAGCATTCGAAACCAGTGGAAAATTCGAAAGAATTTCGAGAGCACAACTATTAGGCTGTAACGAAATAAATGGCACTGAACCACTGTAAATTTAAACACTTAATATCTCGGCTTGTAGGCAAGTTTATTAATCGGAATAAAAACCTTCTGATTCTACACATCTTTGCCAACGTGACACAAGCTTTTTTATCCCAGTAGCACAAAAATCAGAAGTTCTGGAATTGACGAAATCTTCGAAGGCACTTTCGGCATCCTGTTGGTATTTGAATATTTTCCCTTCCAAGAAGTCGCCAAGATGCTTGAAGAAATGGTAGTCTGTTGGGGAGCGGTCGGGAGAAAACGGAGGATGTGGTAGAGTTTCAATGCTCAGCTCATTCAATTTCTGCAACGTCATTCGTGCTACATGGGGGCGAGCATTGTCGTGCAGAAGGAGAACTCGCCTTCGGTTTACCAAGGCCGGCCGGATATCCTTCAACTTTTTCATCATTTCTTCAATTTCAATGCAGTACTTCTCTGCCGTGATGGATTCACCGGGAGGGAGGAAGCTGTGGTGAATAATTCCCAGCGAACACCACCATACTCTCACCATTACTTTCTTCTGATGCAATTCCGGCTTCGCAAAAACCTTGGGGCTCTCATCGCTGTCCACCCACTGTGCCGATCGTCGCCTGTTGTCGTACATTATCCATTTCTCGTCACAGGTTACGATGCGATCAAGGAATGGGTCCGTTTCGTTCCGTAGAAGCAGTGCGGACGAGATCTCATATCGTCGGTTTTTTGCTCCTCAGACAGCTCGTGAGGCACATCTTTCCAGCTTTTTGGTCTTTCCAATTTCCTTCAGATGCCGGGCAGCTGTGTTGTGACTGACGCCAAGAACCTTCGCTATCTCCCTGGTACCTTTGTGTGGATCCTCCTCTACCACATCTCTCAGCTTGTCCTCATCAACATCACTATGCCTCCCACGACCTTCATGTTCTTCCAAGCTCTCATCTCCATTCCGGAACTTCTGATACCAACGAAACGCCGTCCGAATTGTGGAACATCCTTGACCTAATGCGGCGTTGATCTTCTCGTCCGCCTCCTTAGCTGTAGTGCCCAGCTTGAATTCATGCAAGTAAATGCCTCGGATTACCCTTTTGTCCATCTGCAAAAAAGTCAATAAAACTCTAGAGTTTTCCCACTTTTACATAGAAAATTTGGGACTCACCGGTAGAGCAAAGTTCGCGCTTCTAAATGATATGCCACATGTTACGGTTTGTTCTTGATCAAACGCGTAAAGACGCGCCAAATAATGGCGCGAGCCAGTGCCATTTAATTCGTTACAACCTAATTTAATCCTTAATACGAGACTCAATTAATTGCTTTATTGTTTATTGCTTTTTCTTATTTAAACTTTGTATTGTTGACCATTTGACAAGGCATTGTTTCATCTCGCACTGTCAGATATCTTGGCCGCTCAGACCTTTCAAAACTAGGGCGCTCTCTTGACTGTATACCTATGACACTATGACACTATACTATGACATATAACACTCCATACTGCTATCAACTTCAGGCTAATTGTCGTTTGACCACTAAATAACTTATTTGCTTTGCGTAACTTTTTATATAAATTTGTATTCGAAAATATGCCAGGTAGCTGTTTAACAGTTTGGCCGCTCCTTGAGTTCACTTGGTGTGACGATTTTGCTATTTCAACGTTTCATTTTTCAGTGTAGCTTCGATTTCCTTCTGGAAACTTGGAATGAACTTTCTCCAACACTAATTCATTGTCTTCCGAACATTCAGCTTCAAACTAGAAACTTCGCTAATGCAAAGAGGCCTTTCCTGACATTGACTGCTGCCTTTCTCAGCGAATAGTGAATCAGTAAGAAGCAGAATGTTGCATGTCAAGCGCGATTCATCGGAAACAATTGCAGAGGTCTCAAAAATTTAATTCAATAGATTGAAGGATTTCTCACAAAATGATCCTGTTTGTAATAGCCAATTTAATATATAGTGTTTTGTGCCAATTTTATAATGTATCACGTTTTGGCTGATAAACATTCTTCTTCTTCTACTACTTCTTTTTAGCAGACGAAGTACAAAATCGCTTTGGAAAGAAAGCAATTTCCACTTTAAGCAAGACATGAACAAGCCGCTTTTGTTAATCTTTAAAAAACCAAAAAAACTTTGCTGTGATCTTTTCTGCTTAACTGATTTTGTACCACTTTTGGTTCAATAAATCTTCCATTTTCTAAACTATTTTAAAATGGACGATGGGGCATGTAACAATTGTCCACAAGAGCGTTAGCAGTAAGCGTTTAGAATTCTAGTGTTATATCAGGGTTTTATAACAATCGATAATCGATTTTTCAGCTCATCGTTGGCGAAGAGTTCGAATATTATCACGGCCATAGCGGCAGTGATGTTCAGCATTGCAATATTGCTCATATCGCTGCTAGGTGTGGTGCCGGCGCTATATCTAATAGGATTTGCTCAGGTATCCCTGCGTTATTTTTAGCCTTTTATTGTTCAATTTTTTCACCAGCGTATTTGTATGAAAGGAGTTGAATTGTTGGCAAAACTTGGAAATTGGCAATTGTTGGCAATTGTTGGCAACCAGGCGAAACTTGAATTCTTGCTTCCTTTTTATCCCAATGGCAAGCCTTTTATCTGCCGTCTTTGAAGTGCCTTGTGTCCTTTTCCATGTGGATTTTTGACGTTCAGTTTTCGAGATTTCGACGGGCTGCACTTTAAATGAGCATTGCAGCTCATCAACAAGTGCGTACATTTGGTAGCATACGCCAGCAACAAGGGTCTCGAGGATCGACCGTGGTCGGTGCGGATGACTGATAAAGAGCTGCACTATCATATTCTGTACCTCGTCGTCTGCTGTCTGGGTCTCGTAGTTCATCCGATGATCTACAGTATATTGGTGAGTATTTGGGTGTGAATTAGAGCAGTCGGAGGAGACGTCTACTGTCGCGTGCCCTCCGAATCGAGGCTCTTGGTTCAGATTTCCCGCCTAGGCCAATCAAGTTTTCTATTCTTCCGTGACTGGTGAACTAGTACTATAGTTGTGCTCGAATGACGTATTCGAATAGATACATAGAGAAGCTCAAGCTCTCATCAGCGTCAGAGTTCACAGTTTATTCACGTTGATTTTCCGAAGACAAACTTCCCTTTTCTTGAGTTTCAAACCGTGTTGTCATTCTGTGATTTGGCTCCACGGACAGACGAATATCCTGATCGGAACCGAACTTCGAGATTTTTGAAGAGATTTCACCTCAGACTACTGACTGTTTAGGCCTGGTACTGGTCTTCTCCCTAGTATTGAGTCCTGCGAAATCGCTGGAAAGGCGTCTGTTGGGTGCTGACCACGATCAGTAGATTCAGTAGAATACAGAATAGAATCTTCCACCAGACTGCCCCAAAGCAAAAAGGTCCTCAGGAGGTAATTATCTCGAGGGAGCAGGGAGAGGCCGTAAACCGACCGTACTCCTTGGGCCAATACAGTAGCCATCAGTTTACACGATTTTGATCTAAAAGTTAGAAGCATAGTTTGCACATCATCGGATAGGAAATCCAATCGCCATTGCGAATATGACATTCTTTTCAAAAATGGGTGCTTTTGAAGAAAGTTATAACAAAACGGCGCTTCCTCGCATAAAACGGCGCAAAAATTGCGGCTTTGCGCCGAATGGACAAAAGATAGGGCTGGTATTGTATTTGAGTGATTTTCTTTCGAATGTGAATATTCCAATACAATTTTTTAAATTGCATTTTTCGATTGTATTCGAAACACCAATTTCAGTTATTCGACATTGTCGCTAGCGAGGACACTCTCCGGAACGTCATCAGTTCGGTGACGAGAAACTGGCAGTCCATCATACTCACCGGTCTGCTGGCACTGATCCTCGTGTACATATTCTCGATCATCGGCTACACATTCTTCCAAAAGGGTAATGGGTGGCCGTCCTTTTTGTAAGTTGTTGTCGGTTTGTCTGAAGTGTGTTTTGTTCAGATTTCGCGCTCGAGATAGACCCCCTAGACGACGACTCTTCGACTACAGTATTCACAAAGAATCCGAATCCGGAGACGTGTGATGCAGACGGCGAATGCCCACTCGTTCAGGTGTTGGTGCCGAGGGAAACGGCAGAGGACAGTGAGTTACTGCGGCTGTGTGGCACGTTGATCTATAGGACCCCTACGGATTTTCAGATAGCAAAATCCCCTCGTGCAATACTCTGCGGATGTGCATCATCACGACACTGAACTGGGGACTTCGTAACGGTGGCGGCATTGGGGACGTGTTGAGAAATATTGCGCCACATGTGGGTTCTACGCGGTGTCACCTTCCCAAGTTTTACTATCAGATGAAGGAATATTCACTACTTTTGGGTTTTTTGCAGGAGAAACTCTTCTACTACCGTATCGTCTATGACTTGTCGTTCTACGTCGTGCTCATCGTTATCACCCTGAATCTGATTTTTGGTGTGATTATCGATACATTCGGCGATTTGAGGACAGAAAAGAACGACAAAGAGGATGTGCTCAAGAACAGCTGCTTCATTTGTGGACTGGAACGTGGAAAGTATGTACTCTCAGTTTCTCTCCACACAGTTCTGCATCTCGCCAAATTTTTAAAAAAATTTCCGTAAACTTTTGTCCACATAAACTCTTTCAGAGGGTTGGCCAATAATGTATCACGAGAGGACTCATTTTTGCGATCTCGCAGCTGAGGAGGGGCCACACTGCTTGCATTTTCTTGCTTTTCTAGCGGTGTTTTTCCCCTTCCGGGTAAAGATAAAGGATGAAAGTCGGCGTGAGTAATCCCCTTTGCGGAATGCTCCACCCATCCTGCTTCTGCGGGATCTCGTGGAGGCAATTTTAATGCGTATATGGCCTATGCGCTGATTTGCAGTCGCCAGCCAATAGTCCATTCCTGTTGCAAATCGGTGGCCCCGTTCGCAAGGGGTGCATGCCCCTGTTGAACGAGGTCCCCTATTCCCCCCGTGGTGCTACGAGGTAGCCAAGAACCCAAGACCCGGGGGGGGGGGGGTACAGGGAGACACCATGATGTGAACAGGCCACGCCCCCTCTTCCCTGACAGAAGGAGGCCCCGCGTGGTAACCTTTAACCCCTCGCGCTGGACAGCGCCTGTATTGACGAACGCCCGCACCATACGTGAGCCGCGGCTGCCTACGGACGTGCTGTAGTGAACCTGGACTGTGGTGAGTAGACACAACCCCAAATATAACCCGACACAGCATAATACCCAACAATACACAACAATGCCCCAACATGAGATAACCCAACAGCATATATAAGCAACACCAATACCGAAAATGTGCTATTAGGACTCTCACCACCCTCCTCGTCGTGTGCGGCACAATAGATATAGCCACGGTTTATTCCATATATCAGCATCGCACAACCAAATAGAATATAGGAAGTGAATACTAGATAACATGGACGAATACAGGATAGGCGGCACCGCTCCGGCTAAAATGACTGAACTGGCTATCCGAGAAGTTTGCAAGCCCCATCCGAGCTCCCCGTCCTCCCTGGAGCGCAGCCGGCTGTACTGCATGGTGAGGAACGGCAAGGCTCCCGAGATGACTTTAGAAGCGGGCTCGAAAGTGCGGCGCCCCAGAGCCGCGCCTGCGCAGCCGCTCGACGTGCCGACAAAAGTATAGAATGAGCGAGGAGCGGCGCACTACGGTCCCTGCCGCCGGCCAATAGCGTGCGCGGGCAGGCCGGGCGCCTCATTAGGGTTCCTAGCGGATACGGCAGCTCGCGGAAGTTTGAATTTAGGGGAGCGAACTATCGCCTTCGCGACAATCCTAATCAAGTCTGAAACCAGTTCACCGACCTCGGAGGTATGGAAACCGGCCTAGGCGGGGAATTCGAACCGGGAACCTGGAATAGTGTGCAAGCGGTGACTCCTCCGACTGCTCTAACACGCACCTTTTTATCCTTTATATTGTCGATAGTGCTGGCCAACATGCTTTTAATTGACTAGAAAAATGTGAGGGCAACACGCTTTCATTGCAACCTCTATCATTGAAACGTGATTCACTTGTTCAGGTTCGACAATCGCCCTGTGACCTTTGAAGACCATCAAGCCGAAGAACATAATTTGTGGCACTACCTCTACTTCATTGTTTGGCTACAGATAAAAGACGAGACGGAGTTCACTGGGCCGGAAAGCTACGTGGCACAGTGTGTGAAGGTGAGAAATCAGCAGCGCTAAAAAGGATCAGCCGATCACAGTCCTTTTTCCAAACACATATGTGCCAGTTGCTAAATAGAAGATGGTTTTAACTCAGAATTATGGAATTAGCCTAAACGTTGCGGAGGGATGTTTTCAGAAAGGTTAGCATAAGTCCGATGTTTTTTTTTCGGTATTACGTTAAGTGGCAGCAGCTATGAGCAATGTAAAAAAGGATGCATCAGCGGTATTGTTTTTCAAGCTGCTCCTTTGATACGAAAAATAGCGCACAAGTTGCTATTTTAGAAAACAAACGCTATATTCCTGACTAGAACCTCTATCAACATACCTAGACAAGTATTGGGCGAATGGCATACTTTTCCCTTATCTCCAGCCTACTGTTCTAGCGTGCTCCACGATAATATTATGTTCAGTCAAACTTCATATTCGCGATCAGCGCCTCAAATAGCCTTTGTTATCAAGGTTTGGGTGAACTCTGCGGTCTTGATATCTCGCTCCTTGCTTATCCCTATCTACGATTTTTATTCTATCTACTATTCCCAACAGTAATCGGTCTAGATCCCAAAACGATTACCGTGCCGTGATCCGGTCACCAAGTAACCACCTAAGGAAGTTTATGCAAGGAATGCTTTTTATGAACTCTAAAGCCGTGAACGTACATTAGTGCCCAAAGTCCTACCATTATTCCCACATATTCAACTCAACGATCTCGTAGAATTTGTTAGTTAGCCGTCACATCGAGATCTAACATAGGCTCTACTTCGACCTTTCCAAAGGCAAACCCAATCCATTCAGGACCGCAACCTGGACTGGTTCCCACGAATGCAGGCGATTTCACTGCAGGACGGCGACAGCGAGACAGATCAGCCTGAAATCTCAGCGATTCGCGAGCAGCTTCGTCAACAGAACCAGTCTATTCGCGATCTCACCGCCACCATCGACGACCTTAGACAGGTGATGGGCGGAGTGCTCCAGAAGGGGCGCCTGACGCCGGCATCGTACTGAACGATGGTTATTTTCAGTTTATCCTCGAATTGAGGCCGTAGGAGAGAGTTAGTTAGAGGATGAGGCGGTGGATCAGGTGGACGTGATCAATGCCACACGTTGTTTGCGTGACACTTGACGATATGTATGTGATTGTGACTGAACCAAAACGCTGTTGTGAGCCCTAACAGTATTCGTCGCGTTCTCGTCAGACTTATGTGAATTCACTTCCTTCGTTGAGTTTCACCATGTTCTTGTATTATTTATATGTACATAAATTAAAGTGACATTAAGAAGACATATCAGGAGAAGAGAATAAAGTTCTTCCATCACTTAGTTCTACAGTATGCTACTTGTCTCACTGTCGCACTCTACCACTGAATCCTACATTCTCAAATGTAGTCCTAAAGGGCAGAGCGATGCGCTCGATTATAGTTTAGTGGTCGGATAAGTGCTCATGTCGGACGAGGTTTCTGGTGCAAGAGGAGAAGAGCTGCTGTGACGGAAAAGAAGAAGCTTTGATAGCAGCCAATCTTTCTACTTTAACTAGATTCCTCTACATACCTTTGAACATATGTAGACATATGTGAACCGAAATCAGGATTCTGCTAGAAGTATGAAGGATGGCGTTAGTCAACACCGTTTGGATGGACCACTCATTAATTTCCATCATACAGGGTGTTCCAAAATAACGTGACGAAAGTTTGACGTTCTCCCAAGCGAATGTACTAATCTGCAGAATAGCGGCAAAAGCGCCATTTTTTTTGTGTGTGTCTTTCTGTCCATGTTATAATTTTTTAATGTTATATTTTGCAAAACCTACGGTTTTTCTCAAGATGTCAAACCATCGCACTGCGATTTTGGAGCTCCATCGTCAAGGAAAGCAGCAAAGCGACATCGTTAACCTGCTCAGTCGATTCTCTCCACAGAAACTCGTTGATATAGGGACTTGGCCATGAAGGTGATCGTCCAGCACAAAGAAGAAATCGCACTGTCAAAAAGCCGCAGATCCGGAATATCATTGAGAAGCGAAAAACCCCAAATCCGAGGTCTCCTGAGAAAAATCGCCCGTGATGTCGGTGTCAGTCTCACATCGGTGTATCGAATAGCCAGAAAGAAACGCGGACTGAAGCCCTACAAGTTCCATAAAGTCCAGCTGCTAATGGACAAGAATAAGCGCAAAAGGCTCTATTGCTGCCGACAGGTTAAACTGCGGTCCGCAGGTCGCGGGTCGGAGCGGATACTTTTCATGGACGAGAAGCTGATTCCCGTGGAGTAGGCTCACAACCCCCAAACCGGCAGTATCTGGTCTGGAGAGGCTCCAGCCACCTATGCCAAACATTGTCAAAATCCGCTGGTTCATGGTTTGGGGAGGAATCTACAGCAACGGAAGGACCCCTGGTTTTTGTGGACGAAGAAGTAAAAAGTAAATCAAGATGTGCACCGACGGGAAATCTTCGAAGCTATTGTAGTTTTCTGGTTCCAGTAGCACTTCAGCAATGCGCAATGAACGTTCCAACAAGTCGTCGTCCCTGCACACAGGACGAAAAGCATGCAAGCATTGTACAAGGCCAATTTTCCGGAATCGTCATGTCTGCGGAATGGCCACCGCAATCCTTGGATCTCAATCTGACGGACTAAAGCGCGTGATCCATTTTGAAGGCTAGGGTCCTTTCCAAGCGTCACCACAGCCCGGAGGCCCAGAGGGAATCTCTGCGTCGGGAGTGGGAACGACAATCTCCAGATGACCTATGTACGGCCCATCGCCAAAGAATTCACCAAACGTTTTGACTTCTATATTCGCTCCAAAGGGGCCACCTCGATTCCGGTCGAATATAATGTTGCCTAGTGTCTATGCTGTTGTTATTTATGTATTAATTTTTAAACTTAACAGTTGTTTTATAGTTATAATTTTAAAAACCTTCATCACGTTATTTTGGAGCACCCTGTATTTTCTACTTCTGTGGAGCTAGCATTCTACTTTTACAGGACTTCGTGGATGCAATTTAAGCGCGTGTGTGACTTATTAATCGACTTGTGGTGGCCAGTCGATAGAAAAATCAATGCGCTATCCTTCTCAGACCATGGTACGCATTGCGTCCCCTCGGGTTACTGTGCTTGCGTACGCGGAAATCGCGGTGGGACCCATGTGCACCGTAGTTCTTGGGTGGTACCTGGGACAGTACTTGGGCAGTTGGTTTCCGAAACGCGCAGTACCTCGGCAGCACACCTCTTGCAATTGTTGGACAGTAGCGCGTGTCCAACCAATGGCCGACGCCGACGGGAGGAGCGAACGCTCCTGCAGTACTTGCGCTGTGGCAGCGCGACAGGAAGTACACCCGCCCCCTGCTGAGGGGCGTGGCGTCAGGAGGTACAGCAGCTGTTCTGACGATCGAAAACTTTTGTTTCGCGTGTCAATGGTTTCGTAAGGCAGCCATTAGACTCTCGGTGAAGCTTAGTGGGTTGGGGGTGGGTGAGCAAGGGGGATGAGAGGAAGACCGTACGCCCTCCAGCAGGGGGCGGGTGCACCTCCTGACCGTCCCCTTTGCGCTGTACCTCCGCTGTACCTGTCGGTTGGGAAAGTCATTTCGCAACAGTGCATCGGCAGTACCTGGTGCAATTCCTGCTCCGCCACATCCCCGCCCCACTGAGCAATCGCGATCGAGGGGCGGTCCCGCAGTATATACTGTCGAGCGACAGACCTTTCAGAAAGGGCGGAACCTACCTCGCAAGTACTTCCGCACCGCCAGAGCAGTTCACCGACGCAAGAGGGATGGGAGGTTTGGTTGCCTTGGGCGGGAAATCCGAAGCAAGAACCTGCTATCGAATGTACGCGACAGTCGGCACGTCTTTCGACTGCGCTAGAACGCGCCGTGGTTCAAACTGTCTAAAATAATTGACAAGAAAGGGGTCCTATTATAATCAAAATGGAAACATAAATAATCGTTAGTGTTATCAATGTATGTTATGCCACACGAGCTTTTTAGGTGAATCCTTATTAAACGGGGTTTGACGGTGCAGTCGCAGGCCATAGACCTTCATTTCCATGAGGTTCCATTGGAGTTTTGCATGTTTTTGAAGATGGCGCTGAAGACCTTTGGGGGTACACGGCACCCCTTTGCTGCTTCTTCACTTGTGAAAGGGTGAGACGTGGTCACGAACCCTATGCAGAACTCTTGAAGTAATACGAAGAATGGATAGGAGTCCCATGTCTATTCTGTCTATGGTCGGTAATCGCTTCAGTTTCAATAAAAAAATTCACAACACGAGGATTTTTATTAAAGACTATTACATTCCCAACTTTCTATCTCATGCTAACTATTAATTAACCTGGACGATAACGGAGTCGATGAATATCGTTGCTGCATGTTAAGAGATTCTTGGATCTACGTAAGATCTCTTTCATCGTGATTTTCTTGTCCTACCCGCAGTTTTTCTCTTGAGTTTGACTACTCTTTCTGCTTTGTCCGACGACGGCTTGGTTCGTACCTCACTGGTACTCGTTGGCTTCTAAATCATTGGATCAAGGAAACAGATACGGCGACACTCAATAAGAAATTGAATCTGTTCCACTTACCGTGGTGGAAGCAGGCTTTGGGGCTAAGGCAGTCATAGTTTTTCTAGCAGCTGGTGGTGGGTGAACTGCTGGCGGAGGAGGCGGAGGCTTGCTAACGACTGGCGCGGATGGCGTGCTCCATTTCTTCGGAATTGCTGGTTCCGGTTTTGATTCTGTCGTCTTTGCCACAGGCGCTTTCTTTTCTGCAGTCATCTCAACCGTTTCAGCTGTCTTGAAATGCTTCTCGACGGCGGGTGGTTTTTTCTCGCGCGCTTCCGCCTGCGCCACAGCTGGTGGAGTTGGTTTCGCTATCGGTCTCAGATGAACTGGTGCTTTATCCTTCTGAGGTGGTGGGGGTGCTGATTCGTCCTCGACAATCGTTTTATCCTCTGTTACGGGTGCTCGTTTACGTGCTTCGGCTTCAAGCTTTGCTTGCTGTTGGCGCTTGGTAAGCACGTCGCCGCCCCAAGCTCTTGGCACATATTCAGGGTGAAGTAGCATAACATCGAGCAGCACGCGCTTCGCCTGAAAGAAACGACTTGAGGTCTAGCTCACGTTAACAACTCCGCCGATTGGTCGACGAAAAATCAGTGAGAAAAATGACTGCTCCATATGTGAAATAATACTATACAGAATCATTTCTGTAGTGTGTGTTTTGCAGTCTCAAGTGCATATCAGGCACGTAAATCCCACGGCCCTTCGTAGACACGTCTAACATCCACCAGTCGTATCTATTTCTATGCTGGAGCCATGTAGAAATGACTATTTTACATTTCTGACAGAGAGATGATGCCCTCCTGCTCATACTCATCACATCGGTGGGTCAGAATTAGCTCTTAAGTATCACTGTCTGTCATCCGTTCTGAAAACGGATACCAAATTAGAGTAATACCAAACTTTAAACTGCAATTAAACAAAAAACGGCGCTATTGTACTTTTACAACTCCACGGGTCGAGGAGAGGTCGAAAAAAATTCGCTCAAACTTCTCCTGGGGAGGGGTTATTTGGGGTGCTGATCACGAATCTGACATCTGCTTTCGAAAATTCGGCCGATTACGGGAGGTTACGGTAGGTACGGATGACTAAGGCTGCCAAGGTCATAATCACCGATTTCGCCCAAACTTCGCCTAGGTGGAGATTATTTGGGGGCTGATCACGAATAGGACATCAGTTTTTTGTTTTACGCTGGCGTACGGTAGGTTACGGTAAGTACTGCTGGCGTGCTTACAGCCGCATCGGTAGTCGACAAACAAACCTAATTGTCCGTTACTTAAGTATTTCTGAAGACAACACCAAAAATAATCTATTATCAACGTTTCCCGTTACAAACTGAATCGATGCCGCCACAACTGCTGTGAAAAAGTGAGATACTTCTTCAGATATTCAGCCTACCACCAGGAATCCATCCTGAAGGGTTCCTTACCCATAACAACCGCACTCTAGCGCAAAACGAAAAACAGATGTCAGATTCTTGATCAGCGCCTCAAATACAATACCTCCCGCGTCGCGCGGTCAAAAAGACGGTTGGTGACGGAAAAATCCATCGCAAACCGTCGCATAACCATAACTCCTCAAATTTGAAGTTGTTTGAGAAACTGTTGGCACCGTTCGATTCGTCTCCTCGAGGTCTACACAAACATATATAAAACCTTAAACTTTGCCAGACCACCGCATTTTCACCGTGGGTGGCCTAAAAATGACTGCAGCAGGCTCCTGAGATTAGAGCACCTTTTTTTCCAGTAAGTGCATGTGACGTGGAGTGTTTTGAGTAGGTGCGAAAACGCAGGTGAGGTTTGTGTGACGCATTTTTTTTTCGATTTCGGTGGACCACTGCGGGAAGACCCGGCGAGCAAGCGGCCTTGAAATGCGTACGCGAACAGAGCGCCTAAGGTACTTCACGATGACGTGCTCAGAGCTCCTTAGCTGCCTAAACTACATTACCCTCAGTTGCCAACCCTAAGCGGCGGAAGATAGCGGTTAGAGCTTATTGCGCTCTTACTCGTCCAGATTTGGGTAATCGACACTCACAATAACATCATTAGCTTCCCCACGAAACGCTCTATCGAACTATTCTTATGCTTCTCGACGATTTCTCGAAATCAAATTTTTGAAAATTTCACATCGAGGGCGTAAGCGCTCCAGGCCGAGTCTGCGCGAACGATGACGTCGTCGAAAATCGACATTTTCGAAATTGGCCAAACTTTCTCGTCCAAAATCATCTAGGCGTTATTTGGGGCGCTGATTATACCCACCTGGGGCCGGATTTATCAACGACTTACGTGACTTTAACGGAGAATTGTAAGCTTATCAAGCGATATGGTGAGCGATAGGCCGCGTTATCTGAGCTTCTAACGCGGCTTGTCGCTCACCATATCGCCTGATAAGCTTACAATTCTCCATTAAAGTTACGTAAGTCGTTGGTGAATTCGGCCCATGCGCTCCGAGCCGCTGGCTGCAGATGCATCGCGGGCGTATAACCCCAAACATGTGCTGCGCCGTATCCCATTGTGACCCCCTACTCCTTGGGTTTAGCGAGTTGGCAAAAAATAAACACATTTTCATACTAATTGATGGGTGAGGATTCCCCATATGGCTCGCCCCCCCCCCCCTCCCCGTTCAGACATACGCTTTAGACCCTTCCCTTGTAAGTCCTCCCTAAACGTCTGAAGGCTGTCATTTGTACCATGACAGGTCACATCGAATGATATCCCCTTTGCTTGCTAACTAGTGTGTAAGTAAAATTTTGAAAAAGTTTCGTTGTTTCCTAACGAATTCCGCGTGAGAAATTGAATTTGAATTCACTTTTTATTGAGTGACAATATTGATGGCAAACTCCGTAATTATACATGAAAACTGACTATCTATAGGCTTTATCGCTTTAATGTTGAGGCCTTAGCAAAGTTTCAGCAGCAGGCGAAACTCGGACCCGCACTCATACCTCAATTTCCGAACCAGAAAGTTCTCCACGGCTTGCAAGGTTATAGCTAGCTGAACGCCGTCAGTGGCTGCGGGAATTAGAATGGTACGCTATTGAGGACCTCACGTCCACTATTACCACTATTATACGAGCCGGCTGTTACGTTTGAACGGTCAAGCGTTCGAGCACTCAAAACGATTTCAACTTGAGTGAGAGCTTTTTGCAGAATGAATGTTAGCGCTTGTTTGCACATCAGGAATGAGGAATGAGGAATGAGAAACTTGAACACAAACCTTAGCTGTATCAAGAAGAAAGATTCGAAGTTCGTTGTCGACGAAGTCGTCGAATAAATCCGGTCGCATTAGGATCACATCAATTGCATACGAAAGCGCTTTGTCTATGAGCATTACAATCTGAAGTTAAAGTTGTTTTTTTAGTGAGCAGTATTCTTCCCACATTCTGAAGTTGTTTTTGGCGTCCTTAAAACCTGAAAAACTCCACAGATAGAAACTTCTAAATAAGAACGCTTAAATCACCGTTTGAGTTGGCTTCGGTTCTGTGGCTTCGAAAAAATTGCACAACATTGTCTTCTCCTGATTGTGAATAGTGTGTTCAAGGAGCTGATTTCGTTGCATGATGTCCAATCCACGTAGCGCAACGGTTTCTTGTTGAGGCGTCTAAACCGCAGTGCTTTACGAAATCATATTGCCTCCGTCCATCTCCAACCAGCAGTAAGAAACAGAGTTTCGAAGAGGACTCGTCACCACAATACACCAACAACCGATCAAACACATCCAATCGAAGCTAGCAGAAGCACCTATCGAAGGATTACTGCACAGCCCGTTCTACTTAGGATACGTCTTCCGACAAGTAACACAATTTAACGCAGTTATATTAGGTTGTAACGAATTAAATGGCACTGGCTCGCGCCATTTTTTGGCGCGTTTTACGCGTTTGATCAAGAACAAACCGTAACATGTGGCATATCATTTAGAAGCGCAAACTTTGCTCTACCGGTGAGTACCAAATTTTCTATGTAAAAGTGGGAAAACTTTAGAGTTTTATTGACTTTTTTGCAGATGGACAAAAGGGTAATCCGAGGCATTTACTTGTATGAATTCAAGCTGGGCACTACAGCTAAGGAGGCGGACGAGAAGATCAACGCCGCATTCGGTCAAGGATATTCCACAATTCGGACGGCGTATCGTTGGTATCAGAAGTTCCGGAATGGAGATGAGAGCTTGGAAGGTTCTTGGCGTCAGTCACAACACAGCTGCTCGGCATCTGAAGGAAATTGGAAAGACCAAAAAGCTGGAAAGATGGGTGCCTCACGAGCCGTCTGAGGAGCAAAGAAACCGGCGATATGAGATCTCGTCCGCACTGCTTCTACGGAACGAAACGGACCCATTCCTTGATCGCATCGTAATCTGTGACGAGAAATGGATAATGTAGACAACGGGCGACGATCGGCACAGTGGGTGGACAGCGATGAGAGCCCCAAGGTTTTTGCGAAGCCGGAATTGCACCAAAAGAAAGTAATGGTGACAGTATGGTGGTGTTCGTTGGGAATTATTCACCACAGCTTCCTCCCTCCCGGTGAATCCATCACGGCAGAAAAGTACTGCATTGAAATTGAAGCGATGATGAAATGGTTGAAGGATATCCGGCCCGCCTTGGTAAACCGAAGGCGAGTTCTCCTTCTGCACGACAATGCTCGATCCCATGTAGCACGAATGACGTTGCAGAAATTGAATGAGCTGAGCATTGAAACTCTACCACATCCTCCGTTTTCTCCCGACCTCTCCCCAACAGACTACCATTTCTTCAAGCATCTTGGCGACTTCTTGGTAGGGAAAATATTCAAATACCAACAGGATGCCGAAAGTGCCTTCGAAGATTTCGTCAATTCCAGAACTTCTGATTTTTATGCTACTGGGATAAAAAAGCTTGTGTCACGTTGGCAAAGATGTGTAGAATCAGAAGGTTTTTATTTCGATTAATAAACTTGCCTACAAGCCGAGATATTAACTGTTTAAATTTACAGTGGTTCAGTGCCATTTATTTCGTTACAACCTAATATTTTCGCGAACCTACCAACATACCTTTACGCCAACGCAAATCAGCTCAGGTAAAAACGATTAGAACGTTACTTTAATATGGTGCAGTGCAATTCGAAAAGGAACTTTACGATCAATACCATTCTCATTTGAGCTGAACATTCGTTCCATGTAGAAATTGAAGAAGAACAAGATGCTGGCTCTGCCTCAGTCAGACCTACCCTTATAAATTTTCGCACATAGTGATCAAGTACATGAAAGGTAGCGAAAGAAATTAGAACCTATCTCTTACCGGAAGACTGCTTTTATAAGAAACACCAGGGAAAGTTGGTTCATATGCAAACTACTCTTTTTCGTTTGATCGCACCTAACTCACCGCTGGTACTCTCAATATCACACGCATTTTTATAACACTTTTTCTCTTTGTATCTGGAGTTATTAAATACCTGCTACCTGTTTTGTTGGCTACATATTTCATTTCTTTTAACCCATAGTATGGAACTATAGGCAATGGTATGCACAAAAATAATGAAAAAGACCTAATTCGGTTAGAATGTCGAATTTTTCCTGTCTTTTCATGCGCAATATGACGTGGTACGATTTATATAAGCTGTTATAAAATAGAGTACGGAAAATTTATGCAGCTGAAGTTTTCACCATTCTGGCGAAAGGTGTCCGCGTCTGCCAGAGCTCTGGTTGAACAGGAGGTTGAACCTAGTCAGTACAAGGAATACCTCAGGAGTACACAGTGAAGTCTTCGGGGACTCACAGGTTACGCATCTCTCTGGGTCACGGTAGCGTGCCGACGCCGCCGTCGATCACGGTAACATGACGGTTGTTGAGTACGCCTCGGTCGACGTTTAGCAGATGAACAGAGTAGAATCGAGCAGAATGGGTGGGCAATGTAGATTTTTTACGCCTTTTGCCTGGTTTGTCTGATTGTCATGTATTTTCATGGTGCTGAATGCCTGAGAGAGGGAGGGGCGTTATAATACTCCTTAGCGGAAGGACTAGGCATCAAATTAACCTTAATCACGCGCTAGTAAAGACTACACATATTAGCAAACAATATAATAAGCAAAAGAAAACTCATAGGAAAAGCAGAAAGAGAATCTAGGCTGAGCACAGCCCATGAAGCTCTCGTAGACTAAGAAGCGGGAGAACAGGAACTTGATTGTTGAAAGAAATATTGAGGAAGGAATCTTGCAATTAGCGGTGCATCTGACTGCCGTTTTTTAGGTGTTCAATTGCTCTCACCTTCACGAAATCTGCTCCGCGGCAACAACACGTGCTCTGCTCGACTCGCATCATCTCGTCATAAAATCTTCCCGAGACGGTCACGGTACCCGATCATCCTACAGTAATCGAGCGCATTGCTCCTCCTTCTACAATAGTGGGAGGAGCCTAACTTAGCGTACCCAAGAAGACTGATTCGGTTGTTCGCGTAGGCGAGGTACAGACATCTGCCTAACTTAGCAGAGCACACCCACCCAGGTTAACCTATCTCCAACTAGGGGTGGCTTGTGGACGTTCCTCACTTGCACTAGAAAGGCTAGCATTAATTGTTGCTCTTTAGATCAGCTCATGTTTCCTCTTTCTCGTTTAATTCCAACTTGCAAAGTGAAATGGTGTTGAGACGATTAGTTTCCCAATACCTCTTCGGCTTTTTAAGGCTCCGAAAAAGAGAAGGTGATAACGCGTATAAGCGTCACGCATAACCCGGAGCAAATCTGTTGTACCAATCTAGGCGAACAGCTTGAACCAGCTTCTTATCATCAGAACCCACGATGTCAAGATTCATAGGAAGTCGGACCTGGACAAAGACGTTGCTATTTTGCACTTGAGCTACAAGACTATGAACGAGGCAAAGGGTGATGCAGTCGATTGTCTGGAAAGATGCAGCGTGTGCAGATGCATGCATCATCATCCTTTTTCACCTAGCACGCCCATCCCAACCTTATTCGCTCTTCTTTTTTCCTCTCTTAAGGCTCCAACTGGACTCTCGTTTGTTCGATGGTCCAGTTGGATCCAGATCTTATGCAAGCATTGAGCTACTACCGTCCGCCATTCCTTTGAAGACTGAACCACACATCGTTTTGTGACCTAACTTAAGCAGCCCACAATAATGTGCGGGTAAGCCCTCATATAGGGCAACGTGCATCCGAGCAGAATGCAGACCCAAAAAAATCTGCGGGTCTATCCTAATCCGGGGGGGGGGGGCAAATCCCGATACACATCACACCTTAAAGATGGCGAAAACATCTGAACTCAGAAAAACTACTTACTTTAGAGGAACACTGCAAAAACCGAATAGTGCTAACAATCGCTGAATCCGGACCATGACTTTCTCTTCTTGCCGGTCACATATCAACTTCAACATACCTAGTTATGGGTTTCCATTGCTCCAATTTTTTGGAAATTACAATATTAATGTGGCATATTAGTGATTTCATGTCACCTCAGGAGTTTCGTAAACGAGCATAGCAGTGGCGTGTAAAAGGTATATAGGTACATACGGGTTTCTCGTCCTGCGCTTGTTGCTGCTGCTCTTGCTGATCTGCTGCAACAGTTTTCTGCAGGAAAGCGTTAATCGATGTAAGCTCCTCTATTTTCTGAAACTGGAGTCCACAGAAGTTATTAGTAATAGGTTATCTAGGATTCAGAATAGCTAGACAGTAGAGAGTTCCAAGGAAAACTTTTTTTAAAAAAAGATTTTCCAAACGTGCCTTCTCCTTTTCTCGCACCTGCTTCTTCCACTTCCTCATCTGCAGCTTCAATTTGCGATTTGCCAGTTCAAGTTCTTCGATCCGAATAAGCAGTATCCTCAAGTCTGTGGTGGACATATCCTAAGAAGAGAGTTCTACATACCGCGAAACCAGGTCAAGCTGGTAAAGCATACCGAGCCTTTACTCTGCTCGTCTTTTATACATCCGGCCTAAATCATAGTGTGTCAGTGAAATGAAATACGCGGTTTTGAAGTTCTTTCTTTGATACTGTTCCAGTCCGCATACTTTTGCGCTCACGACGCTTAGGAACGCTTTTAACGCTATAGGACGAATGCTTGCTCTCTGGGAGGCAGGCTATCGCACGCACCAACTTTCAAAGTCCTTGGTTCGGATCCCACACAGGCGAAAAAGAACTACATGATTTAGTTGTGAATGAGTGCTGTCAATAGTACCAAATGCTGGAAAAAAGCTCCGTGACAAGTAAGTCTAATAATAAGGGACTAAATCAAAATTTATAGAAACAAGCAGTCAAGTGGTAAAAATGAGTGCAATTAAAGAAAGGCTTGTCTGCTAGACAATTCAAAGAAAGGACTCATATGGGGCAAGACTCATATGGCTCGGAAGTGGTAAGCAGCAAGGCCAGAAAAACCATCATTCAGCTTCAACAGAACGGTGCTGCTGAAAATCGCAAACGGTGCCACCGAGCTGTACTCTCAAGGTAGGAGATCATATTTTTCGTGTGTAACAGCATAAGGCGTGCTTTCTGGGTTGGCCAAGGTTAATCTCAAAGTGGGGTTCCCACCAAGGCTCAGTAAAGCATAGAATATAGCCATTACAGAAAATGTTTTCTGTTGTTCTACTAACGAAGTTTTTCAGGTTGCTCCTATCTCTCATACAGAGTGCAGATTTTACAGAAAGCAGGCAGATACATCTAGTTTGTCTCGCAGCACTTGTAAACCGATATATAATCGAGTTTGCCCGTAATTTAGGAGTAGCTATTCTTGTTACGGTGTCTGCCAACCAACTGTACCTTTAAAGTTTTTCGTATTTGGCTATCCCTGAATTGATAAACCATCACTCAAGATCGAGATATGCCAACAGATTCACATCGACGTCAAGCCAGCTATGTCTGAGAATACAATGATAACAAGAAGCACCGAGTTTTTTTTTTTCAGGAGAAGTTGCCGAAGATTAGCTTCTAACGGACAAGTCGCAACTTATGGAGAGGCATCGAGTTCTTAATTATTTACATTGAAAACAGTTACGTTACGTGCGGTCAAACAGCGCTGGTGGTGTAAGGCGAACATCGCTGCCCGGAAAGCAGAAGATGCGGGTTCGAGTCCCGCCTGGCGCAAGAGTTTTGATCGCAACAAAACATCCTGTAACAGCATATAGCCTCTCTACCAGCCTCTCCAGGCTTAAGCAAATGTGTTAAAGTATTTACATCGAGCAGAATTAAGGAAGGGACATGCATTTCAAAGGGATAGCTCGTGCCGAGCTAGTTTAGTACAACAGAAAACAAAGGAACCACTGAACAACGTAGAAGAGCGACAAAACCATCAACTTTAGACTGCAAAAAGGCTAAAAAGCCTTTTAAAACTTTGGTTTACCGAGCCGCTTAGGAAGCGGAAAAACTAAAGCTTTTCACTTGCGACTACTCATAGTTTGCTTCCAGCTTCGACAGAAAATTTAGGACTGAAAAAACATCTAGCTGTTGAATAAAACTCAGGCGTTATTATTGGTTGTCTCTTGTATTTTGTGAGGTTTACACTTATCCTGCATCCGAAAGGGCTACTTCTACAGCACGGCATTATTTCGCTTAGTGCTCCAGTGCAATATGCACCGTTAGGCGTCTTGTACTCGTCTGAATCGAAAAACAAGCCGATCTATAATACTATCTACTTTGTCTAATATTGTTAATTAATGGTTAAGAAAACAGTATCGCGCTGGCAATGGACACCGCAATGGAGCGCATGTATTGTATCCCTACAACGTGGTGAAGTGAAACCCTGCTCCTGGTGTGCGACCTAGGGTGGTCCATTACTTCTTTTTCAAATCTTTGTGAGCGGTTTGGGTTCTGTCCTGACGAGGTACTGTGCCGGACTTCAGGCGTGACTTGGAAATGGTTGTCGGACTACGTGCTAGGTCTTCGATATGATTCTGCAAAGCTTTCACTGACAAGGCAATCAACTCCCATTTATTCTTGTGACAGCCCAATGCTTTCTATGCTGGACGACAGTTCCGCTGCAATCGAGGGATTTCGCGGGAACAGCTACCTCGTTTTTGCTTACCCCGGAGTTGTTAGGGATAAGTATGTTACCGCTACTTTACATGGTGCAAAGTTACAACCTTTCAAACAGTGTATACATTTTTTGAGCCACCCTGTATAAACGACATTTCTTCTTTGGATAAATGGTGCATCGCGCGTTCAGGAGTTGTCACCTACCCTGCGCTTAATATCTGCGATTCGCTCACGGCTTTCGAAATTTCCGGACTGCGATTGTGAATTGTCATCCACCGTTTCCTCACTTCTAAATTGTCAACATACATCAGTCAAACAGTCTAAGACTACGAATATACAAACGGCGTGCTTGAGAGTTCTTTTTAACATAACCAACGTTGTGGAATTCAATTTAAATGACGATTCTTTCAGTTGATGTTTTCATAAAAAGGCCTCCTTTGTCTTGAACGTTATACTTACAACATGATCCGTTTAGTCGTAGTGTTTTTAGGAAAAACTTATCCACTAAGATCTCACAATTCTGCAAAAGACTTCTCTCCTTTATCAGCACCACGAGCAGAAACCTCGCATGGGTCCTTTTCTTCTTTTACTTTCTCCTTTTGTTTCCATCTGAATTAGCCGTCTTTGCTCTGTAGTTCTTTTTCTCTATAGCCCAGTAAATAGCTCACGGTCAAGCATTAATCAACTACGCGCATCTTTTAGGCCTATGTCATGCCACCGTTCACGCCGAGCGAAGCCTGATGATAAGCTCCTATATTGATCGCGCGAAGCGATGAGTCGATATGGGAGCCTATCATTAGGCTTCGGTCGGGGAGAGCGATGGTATGACATAGGCCTTAAGGTCCTATTAATGAAGGCTCTATGATTCTCAGGGTTTCACCTTAGTTTTGCCGTTCTCATTTTAGTCGCAGCGGGGCGAGCTACTGCGTCCACATTCTCGAATTCCTCTTCATCCTCTTTGGCTCTATAGAACTGAAAAGAGATTATGCGCGTTGTTTTAGAGGTTTAACAATGCAGTAACGGCATTCTCAAGAAAATCTTCCAAAGTGGTTTCGCTTCCACATGCTTCATATATGCTCCACTTGCATACCTCTTGATCTTTTTCTCGTATTCCTGCAACGAAGTAAGTAATAGAGGCTTCAAAGAACTCGGAGTCCTAGCAGCCTTAACCCAAGAATTTAGATTGCAGTTTTAAATTATGCTCGAAGCAACTCGCATGCGCAGTTTTTGTAATTCATTTTATAAACATTAGCAGTGGATACTATACCGGAGCGGGCATAACCCGCTCCCCGCGCAAAGCCGGCATGTTCATTCGACGCCTGCACCGACCGTGAGCGGGTGCGCTCATCCGCCAGCTTCTATCCAGTTCAGCCGGAGCCAGCCGCGGGGCCTGGCCACTTCGTCGTCCCGGTTTATTGTGGCATCGACTGCCGATCGGATGGAGGGCCAGGGCTGAGGGCGCGGAGTACACAGTACAGTGAAGCGCCCGGCCCCTCTGCGTCTCTCTCCACTCCACTTTGTCCGCTACACTCTTATTCTACTATTGCGTCATCGGATATCGTGTTGTCTGGTATTGCTTGTATTGTTGTGGTTGTCGGTTTGGTGTTTGCTCTGACTGAGGAAGCTCCACGCGGGGTCCTCGTGGAGGGGCAGGGCGCTCAGGGCAGAAGCCTGTGCGTGGCCCTCCACGTGGACACCGCGTGGGCAGTGGTGTCAATGCCAGGCAACCAACCTGTTCAACGGGTAGTGTCTCCCCAGTATATACTGGCTGCAGCCCAGGGCTGAAAGGGCACAGTTCAGTGGGGAGTGAAGGGATGGACCAAGGGGATCTTCAACTCAGGAGTGGCACTTAAGGGCATGGGACCATACACCTTCTCGGGGTACTCGGTCTTGGCAGCTTCGGGTGCCCCATGGGGCAGGTTGTTGTCCCACGTGCTAATGGCACAGCCGTTTTTCACTGGGGCCGCCGACTTGCAACACTGTCCGAGCCGTGATGCAGTTCGAAACAGTGCCAGCTTTTCCATCATTTCCTTTTCTTGAATAGCAGAGTATTGCAAAGAATCGCATGGTAGGTACGAATTGCTACCAGCCAATGGCTTTTGCTGCTGTGATTTCGCGATCGCTTTAGGAATGTGGATTTGCTTGCCTCTATAATTTTTTCAGTGCAAAGGCGTAGAGCAAGACAGTAATACGATTCATGTAAGATATCGTACGTCTGTTTTGCTTGTGTACTTGTCTTTTCAGCTTTTTCTTTCTCGCGTTACATGGGGCTGATGTGCCCTGCCGCTCTTCAGGGGGCTACATTACATATCTATCTTAGTGCATATGAAAAGCACTGAACCACATTATATTTTACCGACAGAAGGATATTCTGCTCATTGCTACTAAGGTAAATCTCTTACCTAGTACAATCATAAAATAAGCAAATAGAGCACCCGATCAGAGGAGAGTCTCAACAGCTTCAGCAGTATACAAACACTGCTCCACTGGATACAACACCTTGACCAGTACACGTGTCGCAAACATGTGATTTTGCGCCCCGACATTGAACGAGAGTGATCTGGCTTCGACAACCAGCAGAGATTATCCACACACGCAAGGTCATTTACTAGGGCATAACCTCTCGTGCTGCCACGAGATAAAGTTGCCTCCCAACACCGGGAAACAAAGTCATCGCTGCATTGACTAGAGGGAAGGATTCTGCATTGGAGGCGTTCAGTCTGTCTTGCAATATGTTATTTTCATATGTGTATTAACACTCGCCTTTTTAAAGACGTCGTTAACCTACCGTATTTAAGGCGAATACTACGCCGTTTCCTTTCTGATGCCGAAGCATCCGTCTCATCAATCTGAAAAATAGTGATAATTATAACAAAACATGGGATAGAGTTGTTAAACAACCATTCTGCTCGACAACATGGCATGGTCGTGTGCGATGTTGGGATCTAAAAATGTAATTTAGTGCACACCACTCAAATGCGATGTTCACCTATGGCTATTACGAACCGTGTGCAATGTAATAAATTTCACGATGATTTTAACCTTCCTGTGGGTTCCGGAAATTTCAGCTTACCTCCTTTCCTAGCCAGTCGTTCGCTCTTCTGCACACGTGACGCGGAGGATGGTGGCTTTGAAGGGGCACTTCGAGCTACTGCAGGTGGTGGTGGGGTTTGTGGAGGTTTTTCTTCTGATTCTTCTTCGTCCTGTAAAAAAAATTTACGTAAGCCGCATGGCAAGCAGGAAATTTTGTAGTGTATTATTAAATAAATTTAAGGGATCTATGTATTTTCTACAGGCTTACGCCCTACGAATAAATTCTTTACATGTCTGGAATGCCTTATGTTTATGATGGTTCTCAAAGCGCTTTTCTCTGAAACCATATTCATGAAACCTACGATGGATTCTCCGTCTTTTGTGGGAATCATTACTGCCTACAAGGGAGTTATAATAAGGAACGTTTCATTGCTGATGAAGGACAAGATGCTACGCACCATTTAAAAATGTTTCCTTTGAAGACGAAAGTAACAATTAGTAAATGTATAGCGTCTAGAGCAGGAAGTCTTCAGGGAAAGGTTCCCAACCCATGGTGAGCTTCTGCGATACTAGTTTGGAAGGATGTAGGGCCTTGTAAGCGGAGTCCAGAACTACAGCTAGTTTTCGCTGAACGCTTTTTTAAAGGCCGTAAAAACAGGTGTGAAGACGTGTGCGTAACAGTCACCAATCCCTATGACAACCTCCGAGGTGTGCCTCAGTGGCGCAGTCGGTAGGTGTTCCGCCTCATAGGAGCACACCGGTGAGTTCTTGAGTTCGAATCCGAGTACTGACAATATTTTTGCACATATTCCCATGGCGTCTCCTATGAGGCGGCACTCCTACCGACTGCGTCACCGAGGCACATCTCATGGGGTGTCATAGGGGTTGATGAATGCTGCACACACGGAATCAATCAGGTAAGTTGGATCGAAGTTGGATCTGAGTCACATGCAGTGGTTCACCTTTGGTGTTAATCGCTGTTGTGACTATTTGCTGTTTTTCTACTAGGCCGCTGTGCACACGTTTTCCACCTCTTCTTTCGGTCTTTGAAAAAGCGCCCAGCAAAAACTAACTGGAATACTGGACTCCGCTCACACGGTCCTACGTCCTGCCAAAATATCATCACAAAAGCTCACGCTGAGTTGGGAACCTTTTCTTCTTAGTACTTGAACGGCCCTGGGTGACAAAAACCCATCTGAGAACAATTCTCTACCCCGGTACGACGGCACAGGGCTCCAAGGCACGGCCTAATAAAGGGTTCTTCGACATCTATCCCTCTTATGATGATGAGAATTTTCATAAATATTCAAACAAGCAGGCCTATAAAAGCCTGTTCCTAGATTGATTTGAATTCAATTCTTTCACAATGGTTTCTAGTGGGTGTGCTACAGCTACTCGTCGACCAAACTGAGCGAGACTAACCGAGAGATTTTTTACGTAGCGCTTCTTTTTCCAGAACCGATGGCGAAATGCACTCATTTAAGCCAATATCAATAATCTTACTCCTGATTTCTCGTCCTGTTTCGATGTCTGGAACAAGCGAAACATTTCTCGGAGTTTTCGACTATGTCTGTCATGTGCCATCGCGGTCCTTCTATAAGACGAAATCATTTATAGAAGCAGTTTGTGGACATCGCTCATTACATTATTTACTTTTATGTACTGGCACAGAACACTGCTAATGGAGTAGCACCGTGAAATTGTGCACAGAAGTCTTGAAGAAACCATTATCTCTGGAAGTGTTGCTTTCGACTTTCATTTGGTAGCGGCAATTTCAGTATCATTGCATGGGGTGCTGGCAGTTCTTTGCAAGAAAACAGATCGTGGAGGACGAAGAGGAAGGGCTGGTAAACTGAGAGAACGCTGACGCTGACGCGGAGGACACTGTATTATAAAAATCCGACTCCTGACTTTGACGCGGTAACCCATTGTTCCATTGACTGAATTACAAAACCCAATCAGAATTGGTTCCCACCGTAATCCAGTGTGCTATAGCCATTATCACCTCCAAAGATGGCAACAACCACCAATACAAAGTGCGGTTGTCCAGAATTTTCGTATCTTGTCGGCTGCAATATGGTTGGTTGTAAGAAATAAAGGCCAGTGCACATACCTATCCAAACCAACATCCTAGTGGGCAGGACTGGCAGGCATGCACCAGCAAATTTTGGTTGATTTCTATAATTCAGTGCAACTTAGCGCCTAGGTCTTCGATTTTATTGTAACACCAGGTCCTTGAGGCATTGCAACAGGTGCCCTGATGGTCCTACCCTGAATCATTTTATGCCTAGGTTGCGGAGTTGCTGCCCTCGCTGCTCTTTTTTGTCTAAAATTGCGTTGCATACGTATGTGCACTGGCCTTTACTTTTCGAAACCAACCATATTGTAGCTGAAGAGATAGGAAAATGCCGGACGACCGCACTTTATATTGGTGGTTGTAGTGTACACAGCTTTGGAAGTGGTATTGGCTATATCACACTGGATTACAGTGGCAGCAAATTCTGGTTGAGTTTTATAATTCATTCAATGGAACACTGGGTTACGGTGTCAAAGTCAGGAGTCGGATTTTTATAATACTCTCACGGAGGACAGCACAGATTTAGGCAGGGGAACCGACTCCAGGGTGTGGTTCGAATGACGCACCCGTGCTAAAATTGCCTACATCCTTGAGCTCACTCCCTTGCCGAATTCGGAAGCAGATAAAACACGGGTCTATAATCGAAAAGTGGAGATAAGACTGCGTTCACATTCGCTGCATGTCGCTACTCTACGCTACTCGTCGCGGCTGCCCGCCGCCGCCCATGCTGACCAACTACCACACCATCCCGTTCTCTACGTTTTTTTTTCTGCTCAGTTGCGCCTGTAATGATGAAGTACGATTTTATCAAGTTTAAATGTTCACTTCCGGAGAAATTGTGTTCATTTTCCTTTTATGTCCGTCTCGCCAGCTATCCTTTTCGCAAATTTTCTACCATCCCGAACCCGTGTTGCGCCGAATCCCAGCTATGGCGCTACGCTTTGTAGTCTGGGATCCCGAGTTTCCTTCAGTCGTTGTGGGATTTTGGCAACTCTACACTTTGCAGCCGACTTCCATAACTACTTCATCTGCAGGCGAATGCAAGCTCCATCGTTTTATTACCATATCATACGTCACATTCAACATCACATTGCCACAGGTATGGTATAACCTGCAGCCTGAGCGCGCTCATTTATTTGACTAGTACAGTCCATGAGGATTAGTAAAGCTTGCACAACGTGTTATTAGTTGTCGCGTCCTCTCCACTAACGTCCGTGACACACCGAACGTACCTTCGATGCAAATTAACGTCCAGCTTGTTGTAGTGGATAGTATTGAATGAGGCACACCGCTACGTCAAGATTCTTGCATAAATTGCTGATAAGCCATAAGCCATAACTTTACCCACGAATCATAAACAAGCAGTTTGTTCATTGTTTGAATCATCACGCTACAAATACGCAGAACTGGACTTCGCAGAACAGCGTACAGACAGGCGCAGTTTGAGATCCAAGATACTTGAACATTGAGCTCGAGCGAGCGAAGAGCCATTGCCGCTAACAGATCCAGTGTCAATTACTTCTGTTGTCAAGTACTTGCCTACTTACTTTTTAAGGTTTAGCTTGAGCCCGATCATCGCCATATAGACACACCAAGCTTCGCTTGTGCTCAAGTTCAACTTTGTCTTCAGTGGCCTGCATTAAGCTGCCTTCATACAGCATCATACATCGAAAATATTTTTCAGTGTTTCGGAAAGATGAATTAGCTACAAAATTGAAAAGGATTGAAAAAACGCAGTCTTGGGGAGCACAGGTCCAGCAAGGAAACCTTTGATTTGCAGGCTGATAGTTGCACTCAACTTTATGGGCAAGAATAAACAATGCATGCTTGCTCAATGTGTTCTTGGGGTACATTCTATACGATACATCGTATCGCTCTTCTTCTATGAATATTGGACCGCTGCTCGCCTTTATTGTATCGCCACGCGGATATTGGAACGGTCTTGAAGAAGTCAATATCACCACCTACTCAGACACTCTGGCGGGTGGACCGCAAGCCAACTGCCGGTCACAATCTCGACCGCAAGCGGTCGACAAGACGAAGTGAGCGGTACTGTCCCGAAACGTCTGCCGTTTGCCCCGAGATATCCGCCGTTCCACCGGCGTTTGACAACCTTAACGCCTGCTGTCCACAACCACTGATGGTCTGCGGTTCATAACCACCAATATAGATATGACTGGAGGTTCACAACCTCTAATGTCGATAGGACCGGCGGTCGACACAGCTTGTTTAATCATGGCGTGCTGTTCATACGATTCCCGCATCTAAGCTGACCATATGCTGCCTTTTGGTGGTGGTAACCCAATCTGTAGAATGTGCTACCACCTCCAAACGCATAGTGGACGCTAGCTGAGGAGCTGAACCGAAATGCGGGAATGAACTGCAAACCACTATGGCAACTCAAAGTTCGGTCGAACATGTCCTTTACAGAACATCTATCTTCACAAAACGTACTATATTATTTGACAAACGAAACACGAAAATAAATATGACAGACAGCAAACACAACGCATAAATCAACGAAATGTAGCAACTAATAACTAACCTAACAGGAGACAAAACGGTTCAGTCATAGCTTGGACGGAGCCAGAGGTTCTTAATCGCAACATCAGCTTGCTTATATTTGGCAAAGAAGCTCTCTAGACGCTTCACGATGAGAGGACCCACGTGCAAGTTCAGATTGGATGATGGCGGGGCATGAAAGAGGAAAAAATCTAAATCTGCCTTATTCCCAAAACTAAGAGACAAGACAGGATCATAAAACGTCTGTTCCGATGTTGTACCTAAACACATCTTACTAAGATTGTGGTAGAAAGTTGGTTTGAAGGTGGGCCCTCAACTTCCTCAGTTGGTTGACGTAAACCTCTGCCGTCACTGTTATCCCTTCGTCCAGCAGCTCCCAGTATTCTACGCCAAGAACGCTCCACCAAATACATAGCATCACCTTTCTCACGTAAAGGTCGGGTTTCGGAACGTTCTCTGCCTCTCCAGTTGCGTCAACCCACTGTGCACGCCGGTGATAATTAGAATAGAGTATCCACTTCTCATCAAAGGTGACAAGGTTGTCCAGCCATCCGTGGGTACGTCTGAGGGTAAGGAGAGACAGAGTGACATCGGCTCTGCGATCCATGTCATGTTGTGTCAAGTCGTGAGGTACCCAGCGACCCAATTTTTGCACCTTGCCAATCGACTTCAATCCTCGTACGACTGTTGAGTGACTAACACCAAGAGTGCTTGATAGTTCGCGAGTGGTTTGGTATGGGTCCGCTTCCACTCTACTTCGGAGGCCATCCAAATCCAGTGTCATCGGGCGCCCTTCTCGTTCATTATCTTCAACGGAGAATTCACCAACTGCAAACTTCGAGAGCCACTGGTACACAGTACTTCAAGCAGCACTCTCGTTGTAAACATCCTTCAGGCGACGATACGATTCGTTGGCATTGAGGCCAGATTGATGCAGGAATAACATGACGTGCCGAATATGCGTCTCAGTTGGGATGAATTGCTTAGCCATAATAGCTGGCGTTAACAACGCAGAAGTAAATGTTAGGAACAGTTTTGTAGCCCTTTCCTTTCTCTATCGATTGATCATTTACGCATTGATAATGTTAGAAATTTGGCGGGGAAATGCGCTTTCAATTCAGGAGAGATCAAATGTCCGAGAACTTATGCACCAACCTAATAGAAATGCGTCAACTCCGCCAACCTTGTTTTCCGGATAGACTCAGTTTCCGAGTTCCTAGTCCGGAGGGGGAACTTTAAAAAACGTTCTTGATGCTAATTTAGTAAGAGTGACTCCCTCACTTCAACTGTATCGAGAACGGATCTTCTTTCAGCAACAGAGCATACAACACCAGTAAAATAGAAAACGGCTAAGACGCATTCAGTCAACCTTTCACGCACAGACTAGCCAATCTAATTTTAGGTCCCAGTAAGTAGGAACTATCATTTGAAAACGTCCCGAAATAGCTCTCAAATGTTATATATTTCCATTTTTTATGTTATTTATTTTGCTTCGTTAGTGCAGTTGTTTTCTACGGAAGGAGTGAGTTCACATGTTTCAGTACAGAACCCGTACAGTTCTTATGTGATCTTTTAAGAGCGCCCACCACCTACTAGGGTTGCAGCAGTAAGTGATCATACTCCTTCGTAAGAAGGAAAACTTCCATATTCATAAGTAGTGGTTTCACTCATCATCAGTACAGCACAAGGGTAGAACACGTCTATGCTGCATAAAACTTTCATCTTTGTGCAACACAACATGCCGTATTCGGGTGACTTACATGTTGACTCGCTCCTTCGGAGCCACTTAACACCGAATATTGTTGACTGAGAAGGACAAAATAAATGATGTAGCTGTGGACTTACGACCTATCGCCGTTGATACGCCGATGATAATGATCTCACCTTAAGCTAGCTTGTGAATCGCGAATCAAAGCGCTCCTTATCAATCTGTCTGTGCAAACGGCGATCACTCCGTGTTTGTTTCGAGGCAAACGCAGGGTATTACGCCCATGCCACGCACCCGCCGGACGTCCGCCGTTTGGACGGCCAGGTTGATTGGGGGCGGTTCGGTCTGCGGTTCACTCGATGGATTGTCTGAGTATATATAAAAGAGTTTGTCCGTCGAGTGATCTAATCTAAGTGAGATACGCCGCATTCGCCGCATCACCCATAGCGAGAGCGGTCGAATGATCTAACCTAAGTTAGGTTCGCCGCATCATCCATAGGGAGAGCGGACGAATGATCTAACCTAAGTGAGGTACGCTGCATCACCCCCAGCGGGAGCGGTCGAGTGATCTAACCTAAGTGAGGAAGGCCGCATCATCCACAGCGAGAGCGGTTGAAAGATCTATCTATCTATCTAATCTAATAAGTGAGGTTCGCTGTATCATCCACAGCGCGGTCGAAATTTCCCATTGAACGTGGGAATTGCTGCAGCATGGAAAGCGCATCCTTTTACTGCTTGACACAACAGCACTTACGCGCGTTCCTGAGCGTCCAGACTCAGAAGCCGTGCTGCCGACTTCGCCCCATTAGCATAAGAAGACCACTAAAGGGGGAAGAGTATAAGGGGGACTTCGAGGGTGGAGAATAGACAGCGACCAGGAGGTAGCGACTTGGGGGAAGCATCGGGATGGGGGGGGGCGATAGGGGAATCAATGAAGCATTAAGGAGGGACCAGTAGAGAGTTAGCAATCAGGGGGGGGGGGGAGCAGTTAAGAAGATCAGTAAGGGGACCCATTACCAATAAGAGAGTACGGATTTAGAAGATGTGACATCGATGATACGCAATGGGCGTTCGCTCGCCGTCGTTGTGTGTGAGCGTGGGAGAGCTACTTAATTGGGGAGAGTATTAACGAGGATCCCTAGAGGGGGGGAGATCGACCAGGAACAAGGGACCTGGAGGCGGAACCGGGACGGGGAACCAGCAAGAAGAAGGGAGCCGTAAGAAAATTTATAAACAAGGAATCTGCCATATGCGCAGCTTCTTCATGCTCGACACAGCGGCAACTGTGCGCGCTTCTGACCCTCTACATTCAGAAGGTGGGTCTTCTGTAGTGCTGGTTTCAGAGGACAGGTCCTCTACGCCGCCCTAGAAGCATCTGAATTAAGGAATTGTGTCACCGGCGTGCAGGCGCTTTCAGAATTCAACATGGGATGCTGATCTACAGAGGAAGTATAGCCTTCTTCTACTTGACAAACGGCAACTACACGTATTTCTAAACGTCTCGATTCAGAAAAAAGGTCTTCTACGTAGCGCTAGAGGCATATGGATTATCCTAGGAGGTAATTTCAGACAAATTCCTCCTGTTGTGCCAAAAGCAGGACGGTCCGAAATTCTGAACGTTTCTGTTGAGAGCTCCCCACTGTGGCCTCATTTCTTTAAATACAGATTGACTGAGAATGTGAGGGCGTCCAGCGGTGGAATCGGTTGGTCTAACTTTCTAATTCAACTTGGAAACGGAGAGCTCCAAAACGATTCCAATGAAGTGAAAGTGCCCGACGATATGCTGAGCTCTGTAGATATAGCAGATGAGATATTTGGTGATATAGTGAGCTTATGTCCGCTGCAGTCGGTAGAGCGATTTTGACGCCTAGGAATTTCGACTCTTAGGAGATAAACAACAAAGTGCTTTCGAAACTACCTGGGCAGGAGAAGATTTACAGAAGCATAGATGAGGTTATGAATGTTATGAATGACGAAACTGAAGCTAACAACGACACAGAGTATTCATTGGAGTTTCTAAACAGCTTGACACCCCAGGGATACCCGCCACATGAACTCCATCTAAAGAAAGGAGCAGTCATAATGATTCTGCGGAATCTTAGAGTCAACCAGGGTCTATGCAATGGTACGCGACACACCGTTGAACATATGGATAGGTACATTCTTGGCTGCAAAATTGCAACTGGAGCGAACAAAGGACAATACGTCCTTATTCCTAGAATAATATTCTGTCCGCCTGCCTATGACACCTCACCGTGCAGATTTAAGAGGAGACAATTTCCTGTGCGTTTGGCCTACGCAATGACAATAAACAAGAGTCAGGGACAAACATTCAACTAGGTCGGTGTATACCTCACCAGCCCAGTTTTTTCTCATGGTCAACTGTACGTGGCGTGCTCACGTGTTCGACAGAGATCCCATCTGAAAATTTGGCTACCACCAGGACGGAAGACTATATCAAACGTAGTATTCACCGAGATGTTTGAGTAAAAATTAAACCATTTTCGTTGCGCTATGTATAAATTTTTTTTTGAATAGCAAATTCGTTCAATAGCAAATTTCGCCCGGCTGCAGATGATGAGGCGTATCCCACTCAGGTTAGAACACTCGACCGCTCTGGCTGTGGATGACGCGGCGTATCTCGCTTAGGTTAGAACACTCGACCGCTCTCGCTGTGGATGACGCGGCGTATCTCACTTAGGTCAGATCACTCGACGGACAAACTCTTTTATATATATATATATATATATATATATATATATATATATATATATATATATATAGGTGGTGATGTAATTGGGCATACATGTGCCTTCTTGGAGGGCGAATGTACACTGGGTAGAAGATGACCTCCTAGGCTATTTGCGCCAAACCGTGCTTTCGCATTGCGAACACAAATTGGGTGGATGTTTAGCGATGGTACTGAATGGAGACATTAAAGCTTGAGCGCAAAGCGGCTCAGGGGGGGGGGAAGGTATAGGACAGCCCTACATATTTTGTGCTGTACTAATCGTAAGCTAAAAATGTTGTGAAGCACTGGAGCCAGATTCATGAAGCGGCGGGAGCGGGAGACATGTGATACCATCTCTCGCCTCTCTCTCCCGCTCGCTCTCTCTCCTGGTCACTTCTCGTGGGAAGCCGGGAACGTTCGCAGGAACGTTCATGGCTCCGGCTACTGGTGTGTTCCAACCCAATGATGAGAGCTGACCAATAATGATGTAAATGGGCAAATATGTGCCTTCCTACCAAGGCGGATAACCTGTCACCTTTCTCGTTGATCATCGACTTGCTCGAGCGGGCGCCAGCGGCGTCTCCATCCCTGCCTGTCTCGTGCCAGAGTGCTCCAATGGATCCTCCTGCCTACTCCCCTGCTGTCGCATGTTCCGAGAAACAGTTGTTCTCCGTAGTCGTAGGCGGCGTGTGGTGGGTGGTGTCTTCTCGTCTCGGTCAGTCCGATGACGTCGTACATGATCTTCCTGGCTTGCATCATCAGGTCCTCGATGGATGCTTCCGATGCGAGCGTGCGGGCGTTGTAAGCACAGATCGTCATCCTAGTCCTTCTCAATTTGCGCAGCCTGGTAAGGCCCTGAGATTTTAGCAGCCTCTCGTGCTCGTCCTTCCCATCGCTGCAGAAATGGGGGCCCTTTGGGATCAGGAGAATGAGGCTATGTCGTGCAGGCGAAGAACTCCGGGCAGCCAGGCAGACTGCCCGAAGGGACGGGGTGAGATCTAAGGCGGCCTCGAATAGCCTTACATGAACTCCCAGTAAAGGCCGATAACCACTTAACATGACCATCACCCCCACTCCCACCCCCACCGTCCTCCCCCCCCCCCCCCCCCCGTCCCCCTTCAGCCGCGCCAAAGCTAGTCATGGCTAGAGCAACGATGTCGGTTGCAAGAGAAATGCAGGGTGGACACGCAGCTCTCTCCCTCGATACTTGAGCCTCTCTTCTTCGAGAACAACATAACAATAAAACGTTTTATTAGCTGTCTCAACAACCATATCCTGTACGTACATCAGCCGTAATACATATACTATTCCATAGAAAGGCAATAAAATTAGCAAGCATGCTCTTAAACAATATCACATATTGCGAGATTCGGTGGGCTATCATCTTTTAGGTTTCATCACACGTCTTATTTGCGGAAACCAATTAACAATATTGAGGAGGTGAAGCACAACGATGACACCAGCCGTTCCAAACAACACCGCGAAAATAACCAAGCCCACATAGACCCAGCACATTCCCTGAAATATCGAAATGTTAGACTCTTGTTTGCTAATGGATGAATGGTTGACAAGCTTTGTGAACCTATCCGAGTTGCAAAGCAACCCGCCGTATTTGAAGAATATGTTTTAAAACAAATATTTAATATTTTTAAATGTATTCTTCTTCTTCTCCTTCAGCATTCGCCCCGCTTCGAGGCAGGGTCCACTCTTCTGGTATAGTGACACCACGTTACACGATCAAATGGTTGATCGGAGCGGATACCAGATACCCGCAACCTTCAGGTCCACATGCAACGTATCAAGCCAACGCTGATTCCGTATCCTTCAGTCCGTTTTCCGGACACATCTATGTTAGCGCCAATCTTCCTAACAGTGTCACCACCCTCGCCCCACTTCATCGCCAACGCCAACGCGGCTTCATTATGACTTTTGTTATCATTATCAGTTTCGGTGCAATCCTAGTTGGTGGTGGCCACTCTTAAGCGATTTCATAAGAACTGAAAGTGTCCAGTATTGAAGCATATTGAGCCTATCACTCCTTAAAAAACAACTGCACTAACGAAACCAGGATAAATGGCACTAAGAACTTGAGAATATATATTTGCAAGCTTGGTCGGTATGTTTGCAATTGATTGGGACGTGGAGTAAATTGTCCAGTCAGTGTCCAAAACGTTGGTTGACGGTGTCTTGGCCCAATTTTATTTTATTTTACAGATGTTATCTGTTTTAGCCCCTTGAAATTGATCCTCAAAAATATAATAAAAGGGTCCTCACTAGATTCGCACTGAGAATGATTCTTCTTAGGTTCCCCTCTCCTGACTTGCAACTGTGTCTAACCATTTTGGAGAATTGTGTTTATTTCTACACATTTTGTTTATTTCTACATTTCTACATTTTGTTGCCCATCTACTATGTTTCGTTATATCAGAAAATCGTTTAAGAGTGGCCACCACCAACTAGGATTGCACCTCAGTTTCTATTCTAGATCACCGACACGATCAGCTACAGCACAGAGAAGAGCTCTGCCGGCGGCAAAGCGGCTGCTCAGGCAATAAAGCCTTGAAACGTTACTGCCGCTGGCGCTTTGGTGGCGCACCGTTTACTGCCAAGGCGGCGCATCAGCGGTACGTTTTGGCATCGTTGTGCCTTGCAACTTGCTTTGCACGAACGTACGCGTCAGTTTGCTCAAATGTGGGAAATTGCACGTCACCATGCTCTACTGCTACGCTCAAATCGGTCGAAGCCGATGGGCCGCCCCCCCCCCCCTACCTTCTTCCCGTCATATCGCTGCGCTGCGGAGGCCTTAATACGTTGACGACGAGAGCGATTTTCGCGTGTTTGGCCCGTGGGACGAAGCGCGCCGCACAAAAGGAGACGACTATCGTGACCCAAACTTCGTATAAGGATAAATTTCGGATGCCAAACACGACGCTAGTGTTTCTCTTAACAGTTACGGCCGGTTATCCCCCCCCACGTCGTTAACTGGGGTGGTCGTATCCTACTATATATAAAGCAGCAAGCGTGTGTGTGTGCGTGCGTGTGTGCGTGTGTCACACTGCCCGTCCGTCCGTCACACCTGAGTTAGGGCGCGGCAGCCGAACACGTCGACGACCGTGCATGGCGAGTCGCAGACGTGCCGAACACGTCGGCGACCGTGCATGGCGAGCCGCAGACGTGCCGAACACGTCGGCGACCGTGCATGGCGAGCCGCAGACGTGCCGAACACGTCGGCGACCGTGCATGGCAAGCCGCAGACGTGACGAACACGTCGGCAACCGTGCATGGCGAGCCATAGACGTGCCGAACACGTCGGCAACCGTGCATGGCGAGCCGTAGACGTGCCGAACACGTCGGCGACCGTGCATGGCGAGCCGCAGACGTGACGAACACGTCGGCAACCGTGCATGGCGAGCCATAGACGTGCCGAACACGTCGGCAACCGTGCATAGCGAGCCGTAGAAGTGCCGAACACGTCGGCGGTACAAAACTTCAGGCCTGGGGGTAATCGAGGTCGCTAAACACGAATCTGAAGTTGACCAATCGATATCGATCGATATTATCGATTTTTTGAGGATCACGTTCAACCGGCACGAAACCTCGGCCCTGGGGTAATCGAGGTCGCTGAACACGAATCTGAAGTCGACCAATCGATATCGATCGATATTATCGATTTTTTGAGGATCACGTTGAGGAAGATCAGCCGATCCATCTCGATTAACATAATGGTCAGAAGGCCTAGGGAAGAATAGGAAACCCGTAGCGGCCATGGCGTCCTATTCTCGGGGTTTGGGGGCGAAGCCCCCAACCAGTCGTACGCGGCCGCTAGGCCGCCGAACGACTGGTCAGGATATAAAAGAGACGGAAGGAATGGGTCCGATGTAGACAAAACTTCGTCTAGGAGGTTATTTTGGTGCTCATGACGAATCGGACGTCCGTTTTTAAAATTTCAGCCAACTAGCAAGGGTATGTTGCGATAGGTATGGGTAACGCTCACCAGCGCAGCTGTGTTATTAAAGCAGAGAAAGTAGGGAGAATTCAAAGGGGAAAAAGAGAACGGATGAGGCTGCTAAGGAGAGAAGCAGTAATAGGAGGTTAATACGGAAGTGGAGTTGAACGCATTTCTAAACAGCAAAGGTGGGATTTGTTTCAATCTTCTCGCATAACTCCTACACAGAATTTGGGGAAGTCGGTGGTCCTGACACGACTACCGATTAAAAGGGAAATCGGCCGCAATTGTCGAAATGGACATCGGCATCGTGTTCAGCATCCTGAGTAAGGTTTTTGAACGAAGTTTGGATGGGCCGGATATCTTCTTGTTAAAATAATAGCCGTCGCGCACCATTGCGCGACATCGTCCCACGGGACAGACTGGCTGTCGCGCACCATTGCGCGACAGTGTCGTCAACGTGTTAAGACGAGTTTTTACCAACACTTCCGTGCCGTTTGACCTAGGCCCCTGTCGCTGCGCTGCAACTTGCATTGCGGATACGTACGTGTCGTTTCGTGTACAATGGAAAATTCCACGTCACCATATCCGACTTAATACGGGAGGTCGAAGCCCATGGACTGCCCCCCCCCAACTCTCATTGCGCCCCGAAACGAAATGAATGGGATAAGCATATAGAATTAAGCAAGCTACACCAACCTAGTCTCCCATATAGACTCAGTTTCCTAGTTCCTAGTCGGGAGACTGGGACCTAAAAAGACCGTTCTCGATGCAATCTAGTAACTGAAGACCTGCTTGCTAGGTCTGCACCGAGAACGAAAAATCTTTGGCAGGTATAACAAATAGCAACAGTACAATAAAATAAAAATTAGGCTCAGACGTAATCAATCAATTAGCTTTCAATCAATCTTTACTCATACACATACATGGGAAATCCCACCTCATCATGTCCGACGCTCAAGGCGATCAAAGCCCGCTCAAGGCGATCAGAGCCCATAAGCGATAACCATTATACCTAACCACTTGCTACCGTGGCAATGTGCCAGCGGCTGCTCACGTGATTCAAGAAGTCGCAGTACCCATCTTCTCGAATGACGTGAGGAAGCGCTGAACGACGCTAGGGCAGGGTCTCTTTGGCGTGTGCGATCCAAGCTGCTCGTGTGGAAACTGCTTTCGTCGCCCAGGGGAGCCCGCAGCTGGCGCAGAACCAGGCGCTATTCAAGCGCAGAACCAGGCTAGAGAAGGGACTCCAGGATACGGTGCAAAAACGCAACAACGCAGGAGAACTGAACCCCGATCTCCTTCGCATGAAGCAACGCCAGTTACACTGTTCAACGACCGCTTGCCTGGGGTGCCTTCGCAGACATACAAGACATCCATCGAATGACCATGTAGACGCCGACGCGATCCGCGACGCAACGGCACAGCCCCACACTACAGTATCACGGGCTGATGAGCAAACCTGCACATTAACCCGCGAATCCTTAGAATGCATCCGCAGAAAGTGATTAGTTTTAAGTAAGACTCCTATGGGCTACCACCCCTGTCCGCCGGTCCTGACCTAGCTCACAAAGTTATCTATTCTCGTGTTTCCTGTGATATTTATTCTGATTTAGTTGATGCACTGTTTTCTATGGAAGGTGCGAGTTCAAGATATTTTAATACCGAACACATTCAGTTCTTATTAAATCGTTCAAGCGCGGCCACCATCAATGGGGTTTGCACCCAACTTTACAACAGCGACGATTTATTTGTTTTTGTTTGTTCGTTTTTGGGTTCTACGTTGTTCTCTAGAAGCCACCCCGTGAGTTGCTAGTTAATGGGTTACATAATTTTTGATGTGCCCCCGACTAAGATAGAGATGCGGTCTTCGTTGCCCCCCCCCTTACGAAATGCACTGCACTAAGTGTCGTTATCTTAGGAGTACTAAAGGGTTTTGCATATGAAAAACAACTAGCATCTGATTCCTGTGGCTCCGATTCCGGTGATGAGGGCCTTCTTTTTTGCTTCTTTTTCGAAGATTTCTTCGTATCATCCTTCCTAAAAATTTCGTGCTTGTCTTATTGCATTAATGTTTCGTACAGCTCGTCATCAAGTGTAGATACTTACCTGTGTGATTCTTGATGTGCTGGCGCCGAATCTTGCTGCTGCTTGGCAGGTATTTGTGTCTTCGGTGGACCAGGCGGTGGGAGTGGTATTGGCTCTTTTGCTGGTGCCGGCGGTGGAGGAGGTGCCGGCGGTGTAGCCTCTAGTGGAGGTGGCGGTGGTGGCGGTGGTACGTTTCCGGACGGTCCAAGCTGTTCGTACTCATCACCCATCTGCTAGCCCTTTGCCTGAAACGCGTAGGTAGATACTTTAGTCTTCAAACAAAACAGTAGATCCCACCGTTATGTCGCGAGTGGACAGCGGCTTACCAACTATAAAATAAACCACCTTCTGTCAGGAACAGTAATTGCTGTTTGATACTGCTTGATACTCTATGATTAACACTTAACAAAACAAAGAAACCGATGAAGCCCTGTTTAGAATGTCTTAAATGCAATAAACGTTCGAAAACGTTACCTGTGACTGCACATATCCATACCACTCGTCACTTTAATTTGTCTCTATTTTTGCGAAGGGCTATGCGGGTTACGAGCAGGGTCAAACTTGAGGTGCGAGAATCGCAAGGGAGGTCGTACAGCGACCTCGTTTATTGGGAGAGAGGGTTGTACTTTTTCTTGGTTTTGGGAAGACCAGCTTTTATTTTTCAGTTTTATAGGTGATGCTTGTACCTCCTATTAACATCTAATTTCAAGGTGAAGAAATCGTTAACTGACGACAAAATATTATGGATTGATTGATTACATAAATTAATCGATTCTATTTGAATACTGGTTTTTCCACAGTTAGAATGATTATTTTCTACCAGTAGTTTTCGACTCGATAAGTCCAATTTTTAAAGTTTTTTCAGGACGTCGTGGAAGCGACGGCTTTCTACCTGAAGGAGCTACATCTGCGTCAGAAATTGCACTCATTCACAATTAGCAATTAAAACCACAAAATTGAATGATACTTCAAAAAATAGGCTGTATCAAATTTTATTTAATACAGCCTATTTTTAATTAATTATTTTAATTCACTACTAATGATGATTCAAGCGCCTTCCCTACAAGGGTTTTAATGCAAGTCGATCAGGCACCGCAACCGAAGGATTTATTTATTTATTTATTTATTTATTTAAAGCATCGTTAAACATGCAACAATATAATATACAACGCACACATCCCAAACGAAATAAAACTTACAAAAAAGACGAAAAGATTAAGGCGGATCGAAGGTGACATTTCTCTTAACGAACGTTTTAAATGCACTAAGAAGATTTCGACAAACTAAGAAGATTGTCACTTTTGGCTAGTAACGAGTTCATCACATTCAGACACCTGTAAGTGATGAAACATGATCTAATGGGTGTTCTAGCAACCGAGACGTACAGCATTGTTTTTCCTCTCCTACTTCTTGACAGTGGATGACCAAAAGTTTCATTGGGCCTATTGACACTTTCTCTGTGAGAATTTTGTAAATCATTAAGAGTCTTTCCTTCTTTTATAAGGTGATGAGAAACCAAGAATTTTAGACTTGTCATTCCCTCCGGGGACATGAAGGTAATCCATTGGTAGCACCTTATAACTTCCATGTAAAACTGTTTTGTACGCTGTCAAGAAGGTAAATGTCGTCTTTCTTACTTTTCATACAGGGATTAAAGATAGTTTTTCCCGACTCTACAATTGGCCGCACATATGTTTTGTAGGCACGCACCAACACTTGGGGGTCGTTGGACTTCAGAATTTTGAAAAGGTTGTAGATTCGATATGATTTGCCTTGTTCACCAACATCTTATAATGTTTACTGAAGTTCAAGTTGTTAGTTATCATAAAGCCTAAATCTCATACATCGTCATCATCATTTTCATTAGCGTCTGTCCCGCTTGGTGGCGGGGTCCGCTCTTCTGGTGTGGTGACGCCAATTCTCCCGATCAAATGCTTGATCGGGGTGCACACCAGCCATCTTTAAGTCCAAATGCAACGTATCTACCAGGGATGTGCGGAATTTCCGTTTCCGTGTTCCGAATTCCGGTTTCCGGCCATTTTAGGCTCTTCCGTTCCGTTCCGTGTTCCGTCTGTTTTTGGACCGGAATGCGGAAACGGAAATTGGCGCTGTTCAACACTGGTTTTCTGTTGCACACAATTAGCTTATCACGTAAAAAGAGTTCTCGTTCATATAATTGTGAGAAAAATACTGTTTGACAACCATATTAATATTCTTGATATTGGTTAGACTACCAAAAGAAAGTACTCAAAAATGGCGACGTCTGAGTTCAGGGCAAAATTAATGTTCCAGCGAAGGCTATGTTTGCATTGTTTGCTAAGAAAATGCACTCAACATTTGAATGATCATAAAATTCTTGATGCATTAGTTACAAATAGCTACAAAAATTATGTTAACATATAGTGCAGCATCATGAAGCAAAGGGTTCAGTGAAGGTTGAGCCATGCGCTTTTCTGCTCAAGATGACATCAATGCTCGTGATCGAAGGTTACATTTCAATTTTCAATTTTATTAGGTGTGATATTCATCCATATAGTTATGCATCACATTTTTAGTGCAGCATCACGAATATCTACCAAGAGCTATTATTTTGATTGACTAGGGTGGCTTATTGAATTCTGAAACAAATCTATTACTTCGAGAATCATCTAGGAACTGTCCCGCTGTGTCACCTTCATATCAGGGAGCTTCTAGGCTGGCACAGACTGAATACTCCTACGGAAGTGTGGACTTACCATGACTGATCACTCATCCAGTTATCATCTTAGATGCCAGAATCAACTCTGAGTACTAGTTTTAGTGATTGGAATGTAACTGCTAATTTTGAGTATGCAGATATCTCTGCAGTCATCACGTCGTCCATGATGCCATAGGCTTTTAAAAATGTTGAGAGGAATGTCTTTTCTGGTAGGAAGATGATCTAGGTGGCTGCTCCAGTATTAGACTTCACCCGAATGATTTTTTAAAAGCTGGTCTATGAGCAGCCTAAAGTGGTTAAGTCGGTTAATTCTACTAAAACAAATACAGCAACAAAAAGTCAGACAAAACCCGTCCTGAAAACAGATATGGAAATAGTGGAGAGACTGCATGCTGAAATAGTGAGAAATAATAAGACAGGACCAATGAATTTGTTTTCGTTTATTGCTCTAGCCATAGCTAAAAGGTTATCATAACAATACTATGAATCCATGCCTTGCTATGTTATGTTATGCTATGATGATTAATCTGTGGAAGATTCTGCCGCTCGCACAGATCTGAGCAAGAAAAAGTGAAATAGAGGCCGTTTGAGACGTCTTTTCAGATGCACTTTTGAAAAAATGGCGAACATGTGTCATTTCCGTTTTCGCGTTTCGTATTCCGGTTTCCGGCCATTCTTGAGCGTTTCCGTTCCGCATTTCGTCTTTCGCTTTTTCCAGAAAAATTTCCGCACATCTCTGGTATCTACCCAACCTTGCTTCGGGCGTCCCCTGGGCCGCTTTCCAGGGACCTCAAGGTTCAGACCTACTATCTTCCGGACGGTGTCGTCGTTAGCGCGAAGGGCGTGGCCGTACCATTGAAGACGAGCTTCGCGCGGTTTGTCGGATATTGGGGCGACACCGAATCTCTGTGGTATGGAGTCGTTGCGAACGCGGTCCAAACGCGTAACTCAGGCCGTCCGCCGTAGCATTTTCGTCTCCATTACACTGAAACGGCTTTCAATTTCCTTCGTCACGGGCCAGCACCCAGCATCGTCCGTCGCTATTGGGCGGACAACTGCTCTATAAACCTTCGATTTGAGGTGCTCAGGTATAGCCCTGTCGTAAAGCACCCCAGTCAGCGAGCGCCATTTGGGCCAGGCTGCACTCACGCGTGCGTTCACCTCCAACTTTAGGGTGCCGTCGAACAATTTGTAACGCAGCTATGTTACGAACATCAAATATCTTTAGGGCCTTATCAACTAGAAAAAAATCAATTCTCTTAAAGGTATATAAAACTTACATACGTCCCATCGTTGAATCTAGTGTATCTGTTTTCTCGCCTTATAAAAGGAAAGGCGTATTTGCCATAGAAAAGGTGCAAAACAACTTTACCCGCAAGCTGCTACTTCGCACAGGTAGTTTTCTATATAGTCGAGTACCGAGAGCGTCAATTAGAAACAAATACCTTGGACTTCCGTCTCTGGAATCTCGCCGCAAAGTTCTTGACGTCTGCCTCATTCACAAGCTTCTGCATTTCACACCTGATTCCGGGCCATGCAAATTCTTTAAGATGAAAACTTCACACACCAGAGGCGGTACTACCAAATTATGCCTGCCTCGTCCTAAAACTAGGTCTCGAGCAATGTCTTTTACCTATAGAGCGGGGAGCCTCTACTCGAAAATTGCTAGAAACATTCAGTCCCTGCTATCACCCGGACAGATGAAGAGCCATGTGGAAACTATATTGTATAAGTACGATTTTTCCTGACCATGTTAATGGCTTTGCATCAAGTTGACTTCTATTTGATTGCTGATGTATGTGTTCTGTTGATTTTTCGTTGTGTTTTCAACAAATGTTGTGTTCTTTTTTCTCTCAAACGTTTGCCTTATGCATTCGTAATAAATATAACATATATATATATATATACTTAATTTAAACTTTTTCAAACCCGTAGGATTTTGGTCTAGAATGCTGACGGGACAAATTACGGCGCTAATCAATTCACTTTGGGATGCTCCACGCATTCTACTTCTACGAGGCTTTCGATGTCGATTTGGCCTATACAATGACTAGCGGTGGCAAGTCGTTGCTTTATCCTTCATGGATAACTTTTCTAGCAAGTCACTGATGGAAGAATTGGTTGGCCTGGGCGGACCTGAACCGAGAGCCTGGTTTCGGAGTGCACGCAACAGCCAGCGCCTTCTTCGATTGCGCTGTCCCGCGCCATGTCTGCTTCTGTTGAAAGTAAATGCCCAATTTTTGTGAAAATTTGACTGAATTGCGCCATGAATTCTACTTTCGCACCACTCTTTCGAACAAAAATAGACCTTCGTTACGAGACCTCTGCACTCAGCCTAGTAAATGTCATTCACTAATCTTACTCAACAGTGGCCACAAACGGAGAAACGGCGAGCTCATGGCGTAATCCACATAAGTTTTCATACACAGGAAGATTGTTGTGCTTATGTTGTACAATAGAGCTGAGTTGCACCGGGGATGATGCTCTGGTACCACCGAGAAGTATCACTGATCTACCTATTATTAACCGGCTTTCACCGGTGGTTCAGAGGGGGAGGCGGCAGCGATACTCATTTTTGTGCGTGCGGTCGCGCGCGCGTGCCCATGTGGGGCGGGATCGGTTTGCCTCGCGCGATGGAAAGGACGAGATTCCCCGAGCTTCGCGTCAACGCCGTCCCTTTAAACTAATCAGCTGTTCCTGAGTTCCGGAATTCCGACCTCTACTAGCTGGCTCTCCGACTGCTACTAGTCGACAGTCGACATATTCTTGGAGTGGTGAGTTGCTTCAAGCTTTTATTAATGGATAATTGGACCTATCCTAGAAGAGAGGGCACTGAGGTCTCCTAAAAGCAGGACCGCACGCAGATTTGATGTCGGCTGGGGCGCAATTCTTGAAGGGACTGGTGCTGGCCATTGCTTCACATAGTTCTCGCTTCCAGGGTAGACGACAGACGGTTGTGACATTAACAGAGTCTTAATTCTTGAACTTTTATTAGTATATGCCTAGCATAAATGGGGAGCCTATATGCCGAAGATTAGAAACACATGTAGACATTGTTAGTTCTATTAAATCCTTTACAGCTGATTTCATAATCAATAAGAATGCTCGCAGCATCGAACCTGAAAACTTCTAAACTGCCAAACTATTGCTCATAATGCATATTTTTCATCACTGGTGCGCCGTTAGTGTTCTTCTGGACTTTCTAAGCAAATTTTAAGACGAAAATTATTTAAAATCTTCATCCAGACTATCATATCTTTATATTGCGAAGTATTTTCGGAATGCTATAAATACCTCCTCCTCCAATACCTTATACACTTTTCCACACGCTTCACACTATTCCAGGAATAGCGCGCCCCACTCGACATCAAATCTGCGGGTTCTGCTTTTAAGAGACATCGGGGCAGGGGTGTGCGCAATTTACGATTTGCTGTGATTTTTGACAATTTTTATCATCATTAGCAGGAAAAACATTTAGAGATAGTGTCACGATTTACGGTGGTCTTTTCGTAATTATGATTTACGAAATATCGGATTTCATTTACGCACACCCTTGATCGGTGGCAATTCCTTTCCATCTAATTCCTTCCTGGACCCTTCATGTGTTCAATCTGCTCTACCGTTTCCAATGGTTGCGTCGGTGTGGAGGTAATGTGCTTTGGAACGATGTGTGGTGTCCAAACACCTTATCCTAATTCTGACTCGATCATAAACTAGTTGGTCTGTTCCATTATCTGTTCACCTTCGGCTGCCCTCCCATTTACCGAGGCTCTTCACCGTTCAGTATGCTTCAATCAAGCAAACTGAACGTTGCCACTCTCTCAGCACGTTGAACTGGCCACGGTTCGAGAGAGAAAGACGCCACGTAGACAATCACATGTTGATAGACGATCACATAGACGTTCACACACACACGCTAGTTATTTCGTTGGTTTTTGCTACTTCACTCACGATTAAGACAGACTGGAATATTCATCAGCAAGCAATCGATGCATTGGAGTTTTAACCGAAACAATGATCAATGATAATTTTGTGCTTCAAATTGATTTCTCGCTGATGAATCGTGACATGCGGCGACAGTAAGTGTTTATTGTTACCGTCCTTACACACGGCCGGGTTAAGAGTCTTTCGAATCGTTCCATCTCCCGCTCTACTTTTCTTCTACGTTCCTTGTCCCTTTTCCTCAGTCTTCGCACTTCCTCAGTAACCTGTGTGGATATCTGTTATTTTTCTCCGCAAACTCGAGTTTATAAGCACATACTCGTTCCATGACAAGAAGTCTTGCCAGAGCTGTGGTGTTAAACTTCCTGATCCGCTCTAAGATCACCTTCATGTCTGCGTTTTCTGTCTCACGAGCCGCCGCAGTTTGCTGAACTAGTCGATTTAGATTTGCAAAACTGGTGGAAGTGGATGATCTTCTTTAGATGTCAAGAAATACCTATGGTAGGCCTCCGCAAGATTGGTGTCCGCAACTCGGTTATGCCCCACTTACACCACATTTCTTTCAGCGGCCCTCTGATCCACGTGGCATGCAGATATTCCAAAAATTGCTGGCATCTTTGGAACGCCTCGTGGTCTCGTGGAACGGGAGGGCGAGCAAGTGCGGGAACTCGCCGAAACAGGTCCCGCCTTAGAAAGGGGAGGCCTTTTATGGTTCGCCACCACTGCGCCACTCTTCTGCATCGATCTGGACCGACGATGAACTTCCGTAGTCCGAGAGCGTCACGTCTTCAGTTCTATGCCAGGTGGAATGCGCAGTCCTCAACATTTACTCCAGGAAATGTTTTATTCGCGGCATTAATGGCAGCTCTTTCGAAGTCGACCACAAAACGTCGAACACATTGGGGACCGAGCGAGCGAAGCTCCCGTTCCAGGCAGCTAAAGACCAGTTCATACGTACTCTCCCTCTGCGCTCTAGTCAACGCATAGAGTAAAGGGATCTGAAAAAATGTATTTGATGTCTCATACCGATTCGCTTTCATGCGTAGAAACCTCGTGGCCGTTACTGCACACTCCGTGAATGGTGTACAGCTGCGCTTGATAACCCAGTTGCGTTGGGAGAATTTTGTGTACTCCATCGGCAACCAGAGCAAAGAGGCCATTCTCGTATGCCTTCTGCAATGGCTGTTTGAAGGGGACCGCGAACCAGCTTTACTTTTGAAACAAACCTTAATTGTTGTGCAAGAATAGTAAATGTGCACGTCAGCGGTCATGAGCTGAAGGAAACGGGAGCCATCGGGAAGAAACGCGAACTCCCTTGGGATGTTATTCCATGAAATGGTTCGGTCTTTATGAACCGCTTTGCTCCTGAATTAAAAGCTTCACTATTTTGCAGCTTTTTTTCGCTTGTAATAGCACCTTGTAATCGCTCGTCGTCTCGATTCATGACCATGGCGAAACAAGTTGGCGGTGACCTCCTCGCGCTCTGCAGGAGATCCAATAGATGGGTTCTCTAAGGCCTTTTGCACCATGATCTCCCAAATTTCAACGAATGGTATGTTGGCGAGACTTGGATCCGAGCGAACCTCCTGATTCTTCTGAGAGGGAACAGTTCACCTCACAGCATTTGAAACGTTGTAGGTTTCGAAGGTACTTACCTTGTATACCACTCTCTCAGCTTTATCCTCGGCAGTGCTGATTGGTGTGCACTCGAGCAGGCGAACCAAAAAAAATTCCAAGAAAGTGATACCAAATTTTCCTTGCACAAAAAATTGTTCTAATCATCTTGGACAGTTTGTAGTTTAACTCGTAAGAAGCTCGCTTCGATTTAGAAAACGTTCACGTTGATTTCAGAAGCGTAAGACTAGTTTACAAGAGTTTCCGGATTCACGTAGGAAGCGTCCAATTTGGCGTGAAAATTATATATAAGGATGTGGTGGGATATGTTATTGAATATTTACCTTTACTGTGCAAGAATGACGTGAGGTTTTGCATCTTGTGCAGTAGTACACCTCACAGCTTTGGTTTCTGCGTTGAAAGCAGAAAACGTAGCACATTCTTCATTTTGGAATTGTATATCTTAAAATACTGTGCTGCCCTTTAAGAATTGCCTGCTGTTCTCCTATATATTCTACGGTAGCCGCAGCAGAATGTCTCAGAAGTTCCTGAAAAGCGGGATTTGAAGGAGCAGTTTGAGTTCCCTGAACAGGGTTAATAACAGCAGTGATAGTATGCAACTGCACGGCTACCGCAGCTGTGTTGCCCCTAGATCTAGCTATGGGGTCGGCGCTCCTTGAGGGCAACTGTGAGTTGGCCCTTACTGTCGCCACAATCCCTGCGTGGTGCATACAGGATGCTTCGCCTTCTCCAGAACTTCTCGCCATTCCTGAACCGGGCGTAGTTTGGTGAAAAACGCGAACCGGCAAAAGGAAACGACGCGATGAAGTAGAGAAAGGAGGAGCACCACCAGTGCTTTTAGCAGAGGAAACAGAACGCATAATCGAAGACATGAAAGCAGTGTCGCTTCGGATACTAATTCGTACGGAATATCAGCTTCAAAGCGTTGGTGCACCAGAGTTCCCGCAAAACCTGAGTATCTAACTATTCAAATTTGCAGTGAGGTGAACGTTGGTAATAGTGGGCTTTAAAACGTTCCTAATTGTGCTAGCGAGTATTTAGGACTTCATTGCGCGTTGTCCTCCTTTAGGCTTCATTGCGCGTTGTCCTCCCAGTAGCGTAACAACTTGGATAACAATGAATGTCTGAGGGAAGAAACAGTAAATACAGCATTGTTAGGGGTGGAAAACTACATTTCGTTTTGGGGAATTGGGGCACACTGATCGCGGCAGCGTAAAAATAAGCTGACTAGAAATCACATAAAGTTCCTAGGCAGCTTACATTCACACAAACGTCGACCTGAAGGGTAGGAGAAGTAATACCGGATAAAAGCACATGGGTGAAACTGGGCAAAAAAAGGAAACTCACCTCTTAGTCCTGTCCTCTTTTGGTGAATACGGAAGAATAAACCGCAGAGTTAGTGTTGGAGTTGTAAGTCGGTTGACGCTTGGCGGCAAATTAGCTATCGAAGCAGGTAGACCAGAAATCGGGCGAGAATACAGCAAGTCCGAAGTCGGAGGGCCGATGAAATCGCCTCGATTATTGATGGTCCGATTGATTCGCACTTAGGCGGACGCTCTGAGTCATCACGCCGACCGATGGCGCGCGGCTGGCTTGCAGCCGGATGACTCCTTCGTCTGCATCCACACGGAGGGTATGGTAGTCCGGATAAGCTGCCTTGAGGAGAACAGCGTGAAGCAAACGCAGTTATTTTCCGATGGCAGTGGCAAAAACTGCGCGAAAACGTCATTATAAACAAATTGCTTCAATTTTTAATATTACACCGCTCTTAATGTCGACCTTCTCCTTAGTTTTGAAGTGCAGATTGGAAAAGTAGTAGCCCTGCTGACCTTCAGTCCATCCTCCACCTACTCCTCACTCCAGTATTCGTCAAGAAGCGGGTGATGGTGAAAGCACTCTTGAGATATTGGGTAGAAAAGGCATTCATCCTCGAATGCAATAGCACAAGCACCCAGGCTACTATCAGTTTTATCTAGTCCTCAGTGCATTTCTTCCCTGATGCCAATACAGATTCTTGCTTTTTTTATTATTTCCTTTCACTTCGGAAAGATCCACTCTCTATGTGTTGCCAAAGTTTTAATTACGGCTGGTCCCATATGGAAGACCAAGAAATCAGTGAATTCGTGAGCAAATATGGCTAAAGTTCTTAAAACGAGGGAACACCACTTGTTGTCCTTGGATTGAGGAAGATTATTGATTTTAGTGATTTGGATTTTATTGATCTGCAAGACACTAGTTCCTATGGGACCTTTTGTGTAGCTTTCAGGACTGCCTAACTTTAGTAGTAGAGTACAAATAGGGAGCTCCTCGTTCTTCATTATACTGAGCACTTTTTGTTTCCAAAATCATGACAGATGGATCATGATTCTACTCTACTACTACTAAATCCTGATAGCTATAGCCTAGAGAACAGAATACAACACGGGTGAAAGGGTACTGTTTACAAGTGCATAGAGGCCATGCGTACTCCTCTTCGGAACATAAAACAGCTAAGAGAACGCTTTCTTACCACGGTTTCTCAGGAACCCTGCTGTATAACGCTAGGAGACGCCGGACAGTATGAGTCATCGCCAGACATGGCCGCGCGCCATTGGTCGGGTCGATGACTCAGAGCGTCCGCCTAAGTGCGAATCAATCGGACCATTATTGATTTTAGTGGGAGGAGCGACTCATGGCAACTTGCCAGGTGCATGGTTTCCTGGCGAGACCGTAAAGGCGCCCGGTGCAGCTCGAACGCGGCGGCCTCGCGACTGGAGGCGGCCCTGACTGGCGCGCCGCGCCGCGACCGCGCGCATGGCAGCGATTGAGTATCGTTCCTCGCAGCCGTTCAAAGGGATCGGTACTGTTTGAGTTCCCAGTACAAGATGTAGGCGTTCGTTGTGGGACCTACATTCTCCTGCATACCCTGTCTACTTTTCGCTGTTAACGTGGATAAACAGAAAGAACATTTTCAACGCTCGCATCAGCAGATCACTACAGCACGACCCTGGATTATTATAAAGGAGTGAGTTGAATAATAATTTCGTAGTTTGTAGTTTAACACCATCTAATTTACCCCGGCAGAACCACCTAGGAGCAAGACGTGAGCGGACGCGTCGCGTAGATTGCTTCGTCAGTCTGAACTAGGAGTGTGCGTAAATTTTTTTCGGTAAATTTTTAACGACTACTTTTTAACGAATTTTTTTTGCGTTAAAATAGGTAAATTCGGTGTCGGTGTCTTCATTGTCCTACATAACTGCCCCATATTTTCCAGTTGGAAAAGTTTCTTTTCCTTTAGTTTCTCTTTTCGAAGGTTTGAAGTCAGAAAATTAAATTTAAAAATCCATTTTTTCACCTTAAGCTTGGCATAAAGAGCAAGCATTCGTATGGTTATCGATTGGCTCGACAATTATTCATTTTTATTATTGATAAAGAGTGATAAAATCAGCAATCAGGTTTTTCAAGGCAGTTTATCTAGGCTTTTGATTCATAAATCATTGATCAACGGCGAATCACATAAACCGTCGAAACGATGACCGTAACTTCAGGACGCTACTGCTCAGTTCGATCATCGACTTGTTGTCTGCATCACAATGACGACTGTACGGCACCGATTTTTGGCAATAATCTCTGCTACTGTTACATGCTCTACGATCGGATGGATCGATCGGCATCGATCGAGAAATTGATTGATCGGAGGTGAAATCGATCAAAAAAGGCTAATTGCAGGCAACGACTGCTGTCCCGACTTTGAGGCGACGTGGCGCAGTGGTTCCTCGACTATCAGGCCGATCTCAACGGTCAACGTAGGGAGCTCTTGTTTTTTTCTGAACAAAAAAATCAAAAAAGCAAGGAAACGGTGTTTGCTCACCATTTGATCTTTTGAAAAGTTTAATAACAGATTTACTGTTCTAGCAGTTTTGATGAAAAACAAGTAACCTGCCAAAAAATCAAAATCGTCCTTTTTGTTAAAAAATCCCATAAAACTGGAACATCGGAATAATTACAATCAGGTATCCAATTTTTAAGCGCTTTTTTATCTAAAACCCACATTTATGTTCCTTCATACAGCTAGGATGGGACGGGATGGGCGAAGTTAAGTATTTGTTGCTCAGCCAATCAGTGCCGTCGATAACAAAGTTGCATGCACGGATGCACGTGCAGACGCACAGACGGTATTGCTTTTCAAATATAGAAGGTTCTTTTTAGCTGAGTTCTTCAAAGTAAAGAAAAATTATCTACGGCTGCAGCTGATTCAAGCACGAGATACTCTAAGCATTTCAGTACCAAAATCCAAAAAACCCCATCAAATCGCTTCAGAATGCGTCTTGCAGGCACTACAGAGATTGCGAATCGATTGAGCAGAACTGCTGATCGTGGTATGTAATTGCTTCTTCTTAGGTTTGAATATCCCAATGAATATCAATCAACCATATCTATGGTTTTCCTTGTCCGTTTGAGGTGGCTTTTTCTGTTTTTACACTTGAAAACTCCTTATTGCTGAATAACTTGTCATATGCGTTAAAACCCACGAGGCACTGGAGCGAAGAAAGGTTGACTTCTGTGCGGTGCAGGAGACGAGGTGGTCCTGCAGCAAGTCAAGGGACATAGGCCGTGGCTTTAAGGCCATTTTGTGTGGCAGTCCCAGGACCACCAGCGGTGTTGGTATAATCGTCTCCGAACGCTTCCGAGACGCGATTGCAAGCGTGGAGCGTTTTAGCGACCGCTTGATGAAGGTCGTTGTCGCTGCTGAACGGCGAATGTATCACCTCTTCTCTGCATATGCTCCGCAGACTGGTTGCTCCGAAAGAGACAAGGATGAGTTTTGGAGCCTGCTTGATGAGAAGACAGCAGAAGTTCCGTCACTGGACGTAATTATTGTTGCAGGTGATCTTAATGGTCACGTTGGAGCAACAAAAGACGGTTACTGCTGTCATGGTGGTTTCGGATACGGGTCACGTAACGTCGATGGTGAGCGTATACTTGAGTATGCAGAGTCGCATAATCTCACCATCGTGAACACGAATTTTCGAAAACGGGCCTCCCACCTCATCTCGCTTTATAGCGGGAACACTAAAACGCAAATCGACTTTGTCCTTGTGAGGAATCGAGACCAAGCGCTAGTCACTGATGCGAAGATCGTGCTGTATGAGACGGTCGCCACGCAACATCGACCGCTGATCTGCACTATGAAGATCGCTCCTCTGAACACTAGGCAGATCGAGCGTTGCGGACCACCAAGAATTAAGTGGTGGCGATTGAAGGAGAATGAAGCAGCTGTGACATCTCGCATTCGGTTGCCGACGGTCACGACCGTCGAAGAAACCTGGCGGGGTGCTACCGAAGCCATGCTAGATGCTGCACGCTCCGAACTTGGCACTACGAAACCGGGACGACGTAAGGTCGACAGGCAGTCATGGCTGTGGACTAATGAGGTTAAGGAAAAAGTCCGTGAGAAGAAGAGGTTATACCATGCATTCCTCAGCGACAAGACAGCCGAGAAATGGCGCTTTTATCAGGAAGCGAAGAAATCGGCCAAGAGGGCAGTGGCCGTTGCAAGAGCCACTCATTATGATGATGTCAACGAGAGACTTGAGTCGCGCGATGGTGAGCGATTTCTTTATCGACTCGCCAAGTTCTGTCATTGCCAGACCGAGGATGTTGAAAAGTTCTTTGGCATCAACGATGAGAACGGCCATCTCCTAATGGACTGCAAAATGGCCTTGAATCGATGGCGAAACTACTTCGAGGAAATCTCGACGGTAGAGTTTGGCCATCCAGCCATTCCCTCTGCTCCTCCCGTATACGGTCCCGTTCAGAACATCACTGTTGAGGAGACAGAGGCGGCTTTAAGGAAGATGAAGCCAGGCAAGGCAACGGGCCCTGATGACCTGGCGGCCGATTTGTGGAATCCAAATCCTGGTACCCAGCTGAGTGGCTAACGATGTTCTTCAACCAGGTGGTTGCGGAGAAGAAAGTACCTGATAGTTGGCAGATAAGCACGACGATTCCGATTTGGAAGAAGAAGGGCAGTCCAGCAGACTGCACAAGCTACCGTCCAATTCGTTTGCTTTCGCATACTATGAAGATCTTTGAGCGAATTGTTGATGGACGCATTCGTGACGTCGTCCAGCTTTCTACCAACCAGTGTGGCTTTGTACCTGGGTGTGGCACCATCGATGCCATACACGCCGTTCGTCTACTTATAGAAAGGCACCGCGAGAAGCAGAAGCCGGTGCATCTTGCCTTCCTCGACTTGGAGAAGGCCTTCGATCGCGTTCCGCGTGGAGTGATATGGTATGCTTTAAGACAGCATAATGTTCCCGAAGAGCCTATTGAGTGGGTGCGGCTACTCTACTCTTGTCCGAGGAGTAGAGTCCAAGCGCCAGCAGGTACGTCGATGGAGTTTCCCATCTCTGTCGGAGTACATCAAGGTTCTGCGCTCTCCCCACTGCTCTTCATCGTCGTTATGGATGCCATATCGCGTGATCTTCAGCGGCCAGCCCCTTGGACGCTGCTTTATGCTGACGATGTAATACTCGCTTGCGAAGATAAGGTTGAACTCCAGCGGCAGGTACAAGCTTGGTGCGATCGCTTGGAGAGATTTGGACTCAAACGTAATGTCAAGAAGACCGAGTATATGACGACTGACGAAAATGAGTCCACCTCCATTAAGGTAAATGGCATTGAGCTGCCACGTACTTCGGTATTCAAGTACTTGGGATCAGCAATCGCGTCCGATGGCGGTCTGCTCGTTGAAGCCAATTCACGCGTGAGTGCAGCGTGGTCCAAGTGGCGCTCTCTGACGGGAGTGCTCTGCGACAAGAAGATACCAGAGCGGCTTAAATCGAAGATCTACAGAGCAGTCGTTCGACCTGTAGCTATTTACGGAGCTGAGTGCTGGCCCGTTACCAAAGAAATTGAAAGGCGCCTCAGCGTAATGGAAACGAAGATGCTGCGGTGGACGGCCGGAGTTACGCGTTTGGACCGTGTGCGCAACGACTCCATTCGGCAAAGATTTGGTGTCACCTCGATAGTTGAGAAATTGCGTGAAGCTCGTCTGAGATGGGACGGCCATGTTCTTCGTGCAAGCGGTGACTCTGTCCGAAAGACTGGCCTTAACTTCGAGGTGCCCGGAAAGCGGCCACGAGGGAGACCAAAGCAGCGCTGGCTTGATTCGCTGCACCAGGACTTGAAGATTGCTGGGTTACACCCTGATCAGGCATTTGATCGGGAAAAGTGGCGTCATTATTCCAGGAAAGCGGACCCCGCAAGAGAGCGGGACAAACGCTGAAGAAGAAGAAGAAGAAGATGCGTTAAAACCCACGGTACAGCCGGTGCGACCACGCAAAATTAATGACCGCTTCTGAATTCTCGGGCTTCGCACCGATACGGATTCTGTTTCTGTACCAAGCTTGAATCATCTTTACTATTCATTTTTTCCACTTTCCTTGCTGTTGCCCCTTTCACTGTTGCTATTCAAAGATTACACTAACATATTTATATTTATCTATTCTAAAAAATGTACTGTAAATTTATTTTTATTTAATTTGTTTATTATTTATTCATATATTTAAAATGTGTCCATAGAGCATCTTAGGAGTTTTTGATTCTTGGTTTTTCATAAAGACAACTAAGAAGATTTATTTATTTATTTATTTATTTATTTATTTATTTATTTATTTCATGCACCAATAAGTGCGCTCAAGAATCATGGGGAAGAAAGCTGATGACAAATCCATTCAAAATCAGGGACAAAGAATAGAATAGTGTCGACGGTTCCTGGAAGCTAGAGGTCAAAGCTAGCATTAATATAATACATCAAAAGGATTTTATCGCAAAACTACCGTGCTGCTACCCAACCACACCCGCAGTGCACACCAGCAAGCACCCCACCAGTTGGCGGTGCTTCATTCCTTCTTCGGCACACGGGTATACCAACGTCCCACGTGGTACCTACAGGTTGGGTAAGCCGGTTAGTAGCATGCAAACGTGCAGTGTTAGTGAAGCATTAGATAGTGTTGTTTGGAAAGCGTTAAAAACGATGTAGTGCTTATGACCGCCTACTTCCGCAGGAACAAATGCATTAAAAGAGACGTGTCAATTAGCAAACAAACAACAAATAAACGTCGAAAAAAGGCTGAACATGAACAATGAGGAGTTAAAGAGGTACGAGAGAGAACGGCTTGCATCAAAGCATGGAGAATGAAGCAATACGAAATCATATTTCCAGAGTGATGGAATTAAATAACGCCCGAGTAAGGAAAAGCCCAATTGAAAGCATGGTACCTAAAAAAGAAATCAGTCAGAACGGGTGAAAAACAGCAACTGAGAAAGCTTAAGCTTATCAAGTCTCCCCTGAAGACGCTGCCATTCGTTGACTGAAGGATCTCTGGAGGGAGTAACTGGAGCCATCTTGCGCACCTGTTAAAAAAGTTGTTGAACATCAAGGTATACCTTTTCCTATAGACCATCGAATAATGGATGTTGAACCCACCTGTCCTCGCACAGGAAGGTCTAAACACCCAGTATTTACTAGGTAATAGCTCTATTTCCCTGCGAAGAATACGAAATGAGAACGTTAAATCCAAAATTGCGCGCCTCTCCTGAAGTGTTTCAAACCCAAATTTGACTAGCCTCTGATGGTAACAGGGAATTTCATTTCTGCACGTCGTGGGAGTTAATCTATACCAAAGGAGACGGGTGAATACCGCTGCACTCTTTCAGTTTTTTGAAGGTCTTTTCTTAAGTGGGGATTCCAGACCTGCGAGCAGTACTCAAGATGGGCAACACATGTAGCTTGTACAGACGCAACAGTATTCCTTCATCTGAACACTTTACGTTTTGTAGAAATGAGAATAAGCTTGAGTAGCCCTTTCTGACAGCATGATCAACTTGAACGGAGAACTTAAGACTTCTGTCAAAGACAATTCCAAGGTCTTTAACTGAATCGCATGACTTCAGTATGGCACCGATGATGGTATATAACGGTGTTTCTGCACCTTCAAAGCACACTACAACGCTCTTCTCAAGGTTGATAGGATTTCCCATAACGGAAGTCCAGTTGACCAAGTTGTCAATGGATTTCTGAAGAGATGCACGAACGCAGGTGCTGTCATTAACATCATAGGCACCATAGATCTTTACATCGTCAGCGTAGAACTTTATTTTAACGTCGTGGAAGTTTGTAGGATCTGAGGAAGATCGATAGTGTAAATCAAGAAAAGAAGAGGCGATACGACAGCTCCCTGAGAAACACCACGTAAGCAAGTGTACCTCATAGAGGTGCTCAACCCAACTCTAACAGTCATTCCTCTATTAAATAGATAAGATCCGAACCAGTTTAGAAGCTTTCCTCGAATACCAAGAAGTTCTAACTTGGTTAAGAGCTTCAAATGACAGACCTTGTCGTAAGCTTTGGAAAGATCTGTATATAGCATCAACCAGTCTTCCACTGTTTATAGCTTGCCTAAAGTCATAAAGGGTGTCTGCTAGATTTGTTGATGTAGAAACGCCTGATAAAAAGACATGCTGTTCCTGTGGATTTTGTGAAAATTTCTGAGCGAAGAAAGGAGTTTCCCATATATTATCTTTTCCATAACTTTAACGGGAGTCAGGGTGAGGCTAATTGGGCGAAAATCCTGAACAAAATGGATGCCAGACACTTTGGAAATTGCCGTCACAATAGCTTCTTTCCGTAGCTGAGGAAACTCTCCTAGCATTAGAGAAATGTTGAATAAATACGCTATAGTTCACTATCCAAGAGGCTTGGATAGTGAACTATAGCATTTTTTACAAACTGTCTGAGGAACACCATCATACGGCTCAGAGGTTTTAGTCGCTTAAGTATAGTAGAAATCTCATCTGGATGAAGGTAAATGTCACCGAGTCTTTGGTTGATAGGATACGCACCGTTCACCTCAACACATGTGCTTACGTCTTCCCGAGAATACACGCTAGCGAAGTACTCAGCAAGAGCAGACGCTTTTTTTGATCAGTAAAAACTTATTCACCGTTAACATTAATAAGTGTTGGAATAGAAGCCTTAGGTTTAATTTTCCCACGAAGCTATTGAAAGTTCCGCTTGTGAGAACGGAGGCGACGCTCGTAGTTGTCTAAGAATTTCTTAATGGGATAGTCGAAATTCCTGCATACATTTTTATAAGCTACATTATTTAAAGGTTCGGATAGTTCTTGGAAAAGCGTTGCTTTCGTTCAAAAATGTTAAGAACATGCGGCGGATATTTAGGGAACTGAGTTCGTGCTTTCTTGAACGGAACGAATACTGAAAAGGCATCATAAAGGGCTTTGCAGAACCTTTCGTAAACATCATCTATGGAGGAATAATTGTTGAATAGCATTAACCAGTTTATGTTAGACAAGTAAATATGCCATGCCGGATAGTTGATGTTTAAAAAATCTGGCACAGGAGATGATTCTACATCAACAAAGCTGATGGGTAAATCAAATGATACCATATTACTAGGGGAAAATAGATCAAGGCACAACACATCCGCCTTCCTAGGAGCTTCGAAAACATGCGGAACAATGTTTAGGTTTCCCTTTTCCACGCAACAAACTCCCCCTCCACGACGGGTTCCACGGTCACGACGATAGATAATGTATGGTAATCCACCCACAAGTTCGGAGTCGAGAATATTCTCAGACAGCCAAGTTTCTGTGACAAACACAATATCAGACTTAGTATTTGCAAGCAGTGCATGAAAATGTTCGATTTTGTTAATTAAGCTGCGGGCGTTCAGTAGGTAGCATCTTAAGTGATTACCACGCAGGCTTAAATGTTTCCCGATCTCCTAGGAAGGTCGGATGCGCGCTTCAGTTCCCCGCGATACACGACCCTGTCCGCCTTGCCCTTGCTAAACTCTCGCGCCCGTTGCCTTAATTCGTAGTCATATTTTCTTTTCTCAGCTGCCATACTTCGTCGTGTGAACAGCTGAGGAAATCCACAACTTCGAAGAAGCCGGGCATTTGCAATAACGCGGCGCCAATGGGAGGTGGAAGGCAGCACCACCTTGAATATGCGTGGGCGTTTAGGATTAGGCTTTCCCATCCGATGGACGGTATTCGATGTTCAACACGTCCAGGGCCCGGGAAACATCGCATTCGAGCGCATTTTGCTTCTCGGAGGGAAGCAAGTCCGGCGCAGGCTCTTCCAGTCCACAGGTAACTATACTTCTTCCACGTTTGTCACTCGCTTCAGAGAAATCCTTCGGTATTCTCTGGGCTGCGGCTCTTAAGACACGTTCAATGGCTGGGTCCTTGTTCATTTCCATGACCACGCGCAGCAATCCGCCTGCAGAAATCCCTGCAAATTCATCGTCTTCTTCTCGCCTAAGCTGTCGTCCTCCTTATGTCTCTCTTGCTTCACTCTCCTGCGGTTGCGTTGAACTCCTCGTCACCTTTCTGACATTGGTTGGCTGGTTTTTTAGAGCCATTTTTGACCTTTGATCTACCTGGATTAGAAGAATTGATTGATAGAGAACTGGCAGCAACGAAAAGAAAACAGAAGGTGGAATTACTAAAAGAATCGAATGAAAATAAGTAGAGCAATCAGTTAAACAATAGTGAGCCTAAAAATAGCAATTAAAAGTTAATGAGAAGGAAAATGTTAATGTGTACAGGGAAATAGAATAGAGGCAAACGGCAGAACGAGGAACGCGACCGCTCAACGGGTACGCAGCAAGATGTGATATGCCGATAATTTCAAGCTTTTTCTTACCCAAGTGATACCACCATACTGTCACCATTACTTCAAGCTTTTTCTTACCCAAGTGATACCACCATACTGTAAGTGACACCACCATACTGTCACCATTACTTTCTTCTGGTGCAATTCCGGCTTCGCAAAAACCTCGGGGCTCTCATCGCTGTCCACCCACTGTGCCGATCGTCGCCTCTTGTCGTACATTATCCATTTCTCGTCACAGGTTACGATGCGATCAAGGAATGGGTCCGTTTCGTTCCGTAGAAGCAGTGCAGACGAGATCTCATATACATCGCTACCAGCCGGACGACGGCTCTATATATTTCCGACTTCAAGCGCTCCGGTGTCTTCCTATCACAAAGCACGCCAGTCATTGAGCGTCACTTGGACCAAGCTGCACTCACACGTGAGTTCACTTCAACCATCAGTTTGCCGTCAGACTCGACTGCTGATCCCAGGTACTTAAAGACCGCAGTGCGTGGAAGCTGGATGCCGTTAACCTTGATGGAGCTGGACTCGATAACGTCCGTCGTTAAGTACTCGGTCTTCTTCACGTTCAATCTGAGTCCAAACCGCTCCAAGCGATCATACCAAGCTTGCAACTCTCGCTCGAGTTCTCCTTTATCTTCGCTAGCGAGCATCACGTCATCGGCATAAAGCAACGTCCAAGGAACGGGCTTCTGAAGATCCCGTGTGATGGCACCCATGACGACAACAAAGAGGCTTGGGGAAAGTGCAGAACCCTGGTGTACCCCGACAGAGATGGGAAACTCCATCGACGTACCAGCTGCAGCTTGAACTCGACTCGTTGGAGAAGAGTAGAGAATTCGCACCCACCCTATGAGCTCTTCGGGAACTCCATGATGTCACAAGGCGTACCATATCACTTCACGCGGTACGCGGTCAAAGGCCTTCTCCAAGTCGTATGGTATCAATGGTGCCACAGCCAGCTACGAAGCCGCACTGATTGCTTGAAAGCTGGACGATGTTCCGAATTCGTCCATCGACAATTCGCTCAAAGATCTTCATGCTGTGCGAAAGCAAACGAATTGGACGGTAGCTGGAGCAGTCTACAGGACTGCCTTTCTTCTTCCAAATCGGAATTGTCGTGCTTTGGCGCTAACACTCAGGCACCTTCTTCTCCGCCACAACCTGGTTAAAGAACTTTGCCAACCACTCAGCAGGTTACCAAACTTCGACTTCCACAGTTCTGCTGCCACGTCGTCGGGCACAGCCGCTTCGCCTGGCCTCATCTTCTTCAAAGCCGCTTCAGTCTCCTCCACGGTGATTTTCTGGACAGGGCCGTGGGTTGGAGCCGTTGAAGGGATGGCTGGATGAGGAAATTCTACTGTAGAGATTTCCTCAAAGTAGTCGCGCCATCGCTTCAATGCCTTCTTGCGGTCCGTAAGAAGACGGCTGTTCTCATCATTGATGCCGAAAAACTTCTCAATATCGTCGGTCTGCCGATGGCGAAATTTTGCAAGTCGGTACAGATACCGCTCACCATCGCGCGACTCACGCTTCTCGTTGACATCTCCATAATGAGTGGCTTTTGCAACAGCCACGGCCTTCTTTGCAGCTTTCTTCGCTTTTTGGTACTTCCGCCAGTTATCGGCTGTATTTTCACCGAGAAACACGTGATAGAGTGACTTCTTCTTTCGCGCTTTTGCTTTCACGTTGTCTATGCACAGCCATTACTGCTTGTCGACCTTCGCCCAGGCTTCGTAATGCCGAATTCAGACTTTGCAGCTTGACGTATAGCGTCGGTCGCCTTGTTCCAAGTTTCATCGACAGTCGTGACCGTCGTTAACCGCGCGCAAGAAATCACAGCTGCTTCCTTCTCTCTATTCGCCACCACCTGATTCTTGGTGCACCTCATCGCTCGATCTCCTTCAGCCTCGGACGGGCGATCTTTAAGGTGCAGATCAGCGGTCGATGCTGTCGGGCGACCGTCTCATGCGGCAGAACCTTCGCGTCTGTGACAATGCTTCGGTCGCGATCCTTCACAAGGACAGAGTCTATCTGAGTTCTAGTATTCCCGCAATAGAACGAGATGAGGTGGGAGTCACGTTTATGAAACAAGGTGTTCACTATAGTGAGGTTATGCGATTCCGCATACCCAGGAACACCCTCACCATCTGCGTTACGCGTCCCCTATCCGAAACTATTTCAGCTTCCTTAGTCGCAAGCCAACACTCAGCGCCATATACTACTACCGGCCGCACGACGGCTCTATATATTTTCAACTTCAAGCGCTCCGGTGTCTTCCTATCACAGAGCACGCCAGTCAACGAGCGCCACTTGGAGCAAGCTGCACTCACGCGTGAATTCACTTCAACCATCAGACCGCCGTCAGACGCTATTGCTGATCCCAGATATTTAAACACTGAAGTGCGTGCAAGCTCAGTACCGTTAATCTGAATGGAGCCGGACTCGTTTACGTCAGTCGGTCTTCTACTACTCGGTTTTCTTGACGTCCAGTTTGAGTCCGAACATTGCTAGGCGGTCGCATCAAGCTTGCAGCTGTCGCTCGAGTTCACATTTATCTTCGCAAGCAACATACCTACATCGTCAGCATATAGCAACGTCCATGGGACTGACTTCTGAAGATTCCGTGTAATGGCGTCCACCATGACAACAAAGAGGAGTGGGAAAAGCGCAGAACCATGGTGCACCCCAACAGAGATGGGAAACTCCATCAAGCTTCCTGACGCAGCTTGCACTCTACTCTTTGGGCAAGAGTGGAGCGTCCGCACCCACTCTATGAGTTCCGCAGGTACGTTGTGTTGCCGCAAGGCGTACCATATAACTTCACGCGGTACGCGGTCGAGGGCCTTCTCCAAGTCGAGAAAGGCTACATGCACCAGCTTCTGTTTCTCGCGATGCTTCTCCACCAGGAGTAGGGCGGCGTGCATAGCATCAATGGTTCCACGACCAGACATAAAGCCGCACTGTTTGTCGGAGAGCTTCAAGGATTTCAAGGATTCGTCTACGCTCGAAAATCTTCATGCTATGTGAAAGCAAGCGACTCGGACGGTAATTGGAGCAGTCTGCAGGACTGCCCTTCTTCTTCCAAATCGGAATCGTGCCAAAACTCCGGTAATTTTTTCTCCTTTACTACCTGGTTAAAGAATTCAGCGAACCACTCAGCAGGATACCAGAGCTTCGACTTCCAAACATCGACTACCAGATCATCCGGTCTTGTCGCCTTACTGGGCTTCATCTTCTTCAGAGCCGCGTCTGTTTCCTCCACGGTGATCTTGTTGACGGGACCGTGAACAGAAGCCACAAAAGGGATGGCCGGGTGAGGAAATTCCATAGTTGAAATTTTCTCGAAGTAATCACACCTCTGCTCTTTTTTGCGGTTTGTCAGAAGATGGCGGTCCTCAGCATTGATGGCGAAAAACTTCTCAATATGGATTGGGTACAACCTGGCAAACGTAACATACGACCGTATAGCTCGCCATCCTAGCTTATCCAGGACGACTGCGTGTTCTACTGCAATTTGTACTCCGGCCTAATCAGCTGTTCTGTTAAATATTCGCTAACGTAACTGATATAAATATTTTTTTTGCAGTTGGGCAGCTCACAATATTTTAACCCTTTCAAAACACAACCAAGAAAGGTATCTCTGCCACAATGATGAAAAGAAAAGTAGCACAACTAAGCTGACGATACTTCCTAATAGGACGGAGGCATGTACTGCTTATCATCACCATGCACTCCAATGGATCTGTGGATCCAGCAACTGGTTAAGGTGTGGTGTGGTCATATGTTAGGCAATATGTCGAGCTTTGTACTGTTAGAATTTTTTGTTATGAAGAGATAGGATGCTTGCCGCAGTAGTAAGGAAAATCAAAATATTGGTGGTAATACAGTTGAAAACGTGATTAGCTACGGCAACGATTGGTTATTGCACATACCCGTGGATTTTAGTGCAGTGTTTTAGCATCAAACGCACATTTCATTTGTGGCGTATGCAACTAAGCGTTGATGAACACGTAAATAATACAAATATTTAGCCTTGTGAAAATGGAAAGAGCAGCAAAATTTACAGCAATTTAGAGCATTATTTACCGGTACATTAAAGATTACGACGAGGTTGTATTTCTGATAAAGGCCAGCCTATAGCTTAGCAAGAGCATTCAAATCGAGATTCAATTTGCAGGACGCGTTGACGTATTTCTTGCTCAGTCTTATTCCTCATTTCTTTCGTAAAATATGTCAGCCCTTTTGCTGTTAATGGTTAGATAACACAGGTTTTTCTTTTCAAGAGGTAGATAGAGATGAACTAACTAAGGAAGTAGCTGAAGTGTGGGTCTGAACCAGCGATGGGATGCATATGGGCAGAAGCCCCTCCCACTCAGAAGTAACAGTGTGCAAGTATCTCTACCCGAGTACAACTTTGAGCAGGTTACGGCCCGTGGAAGCTGTACCATTGAAACGGATTGGTGAAGCAAGCAAGAAGGCTATCTCATCACTCTCGAGTTCATTGTTTCCCCGAAAGCATGTGTCGACCAGACGGCCGAGTGGATAGGGTAACAGACTCACGGGAGAAATATCGGGGTTAGGATCCTGTGTGGCGCATCCTTTTTGCATGACTGCAAACTTCGTGTTCGTGCGAGGGTTACATACGTTGACAGTAGAGCAGGCAAAAAGCAGATTAACATGTCATTCAATGTTCACCAATACCGCCTGTCGTCTGCTGATCACCTATACCGCTTGTCGTCCGCATCGAATTGCTCCAGCGGGCGCCAGCAACGTCTCCATTCGTTCCTGTTGTGTGCCAGGGTGCTCCAATGGATCATGCTCGCTGTAAGAACAGGAAGAGCATTTAGGGATTTTATGAAAAATTCCGACGGTAGTGGTGTTCCTTCGAAAAAATACCCCACTCTTTCTTCGAACCTACCAAGATCGGAACTCCGGAAGTCGAATAGGTAGGCATGGAGTCAGTCGCTGTTTGTCTTGTTGATGAATTTTTCGTCGCTCTCTTGATAGCTCCCTCCGTTTCTCGTACTTCTTTCATGGAGAACGTCTGCGTGAGGTTTACGTGTAGTTCAATGCACTCACATGCGAAGTTGACCAGCATTCGGTCCTCTTGAATAGTGCTTGGTGCTATAAACGTTATGATCTTTCTGGTTTGACTAGCCTTGGCACGACCCGAACAAGGAACCTGAATTCGGGGTGCTCCCGGAAATCGGTTCCTCCCCGTTACATCCACGTAAACGTGAAACACTAGTTTTCAGCAAAGCAAGGTTGTGCTTGGTAGCAGTTTCTCATGCAGAATTCTCGAAATTCAAGGCTTTTGGTTCTGTTCTCACAAAGATTACAAGTCTTCCATAACGGCTGGATCGGCCTATTTAAATCAACTTGCATGTAAGTATAAAGTCTGACTTGCCCGTCGGTTGGCCACTGCTGCCATTGTAAAGGCTGAATATGTTTCGGAACTGCCTTCACGCAGGTGTATTAGGTTGTAACGAATTAAATGGCACTGGCTCGCGCCATTATTTGGCGCGTCTTTACGCGTTTGATCAAGAACAAACCGAAACGTGTGGCATATCATTTAGAAGCGCAAACTTTGCTCTACCGGTGAGTACCAAATTTTCTATGTGAAAGTGGGAAAATTTTAGAGTTTTATTGACTTTTTTGCAGATGGACAAAAGGGTAATCCGAGGCATTTACTTGTATGAATTCAAGCTGGGCACTACAGCTAAGGAAGTGGACGAGAAGTTTTTGGACTGCATCACTGTCCAATACGATTTGGTGGTTCATAGTTGGGCTAGTCATATTTATTTTCCACTTGATAACTTGATCACGACATTATAACCGATATGATGTACATACAACGGCAATAATGTTGTCCTTGTTGTAGTTGTTTTATTGCTTGCACTGTATTGTTTGTCTTGTTAGCGGGTCCGCCAATGGAGTGAAGTCCAGTGGAGCGAAGTCGAGTGAAGTCGACTGAAGCGTGGAGAAGTGGCTTTTCAGCCGAGGGGCCCGCTATTTATACCAACGAAAAGTGGGTGGTATTTATAGCGGTTTAGGCGGGCGGAGCATGGTTGTAAAGCGCTGTAAAGCTACTGTTGTAAACCATGACTCACGAACCACGGCCTGTTTGTGTGACTCAAGAACCACTGTTCATGACACTCCGCACACCGAAAAAGGGTTGTGCGAGTGGGAGACTTAGTTAGTGAGCATCCTCCCCGCATTTTTTTTTTTGGCTTCTGTTGCTTGTTTGCTTCACTTTTGTTTTGTTACGAAAATACACAACGACGAAGCAACAGAATAAGTACATGTTGTTATGACTTATATGTCAACACCAAACTACACTAATTATTCACTATTCGTCTGTGTATTGAGGGTAGTATGTCGTAGAGTAAGCACTGGTGCGGTGAAGCAGTGTCGTCGTTGACGGTGGCAATGTCGACGTTGGTGGTGAGGCAATGTCGTCATTAGCGGTGAAGGTGAGGTAATGTCGGCTTCGGAGTGGTTGAAATGCTGGCGTCGATGTTGTTTTGGTGTAGTAATGTCCGCGATGATCGATGAGGCATGCTGGACGTCGGCATCCTGTTTGTTTTAATTGTTTGTTTGTAACAGTGTCACTAAGTTGTACTTGTTTAGGTTTGTAACAACGAAAGCCCTTTTAGCGGTAGTTATGAAGTTTATTATGTTGTATCTTATTATATTGTTGTTACTCATATATATTTTTGTTGTTACTATGTATGTATTGTTTTGTGATATGTTTGTTATTGTTGCATTATTATTAATGTTTTTTTTATCAATTTGTTATTATTAATATCTTAATTTATGTGACTAATGTTCTTAGCGGTTACACTCTTTTTTTTTTGTAAATATTACGATTGTTAAGGACACTTAGGCAATACTACGTTTATTGCTTAACTAGACACCACAATCGACCATAATCGGATAACAAATAATCAGCCGTCGATTACAACAGTAAAAAAAAAAGAGAGCTTGTAATTGACTTGTAATTGTAGTTCACATTTCGAATTCATACGGACAAAACGCAGAGTTGTGAGTCAGCATTTCTTTGACTCTGTTCATCTTTTTGCAGTAGAAACAAGTTGAGGTTGTTTTGCAAGAAGTCGCCATATGCTTTGCCGGTAGCAAACACCGTTCACAACGGTATTTTTCGAAACAGCGCTTGCGGCGCGATGACAGAGTTTGAAACATGACACAATCGGACGAATAATGGTTATCATTGCAAAAGACGCAATTGTTCTCGAATCGATGTTCCGCCGTGTTGCTTCCTGACGGTGGTGGAGTTGTTGCTTGTTGAGTTGTCTGGTTGTTCCGGTTGTCCGCGATCGCTTGTATCAGCTGCAGGGTACGATTTAGGCTTTGTACGATCTTGCCAATCCGTTCAGTGACATCTGCCAGGAGATGCTGAAAATTTTTGTTTTGTAGCTGCGACTATTGCATTGAATTTGATAGGTACCTTATTTTTAACTTTTTTGTTAGGTGGAGTGTCATCTTTCCCGGTGTGTGAGGTGCGTTTGGTCTTAAAATCAGACTTGTTTTAGTCAAAAAGCCTTGTTTCCCAAAAGTAGCTAGCGTTAATTGAATTTTGTATTTGGAGAAGTTTCCAGTGTCGTAATTTTACTTACGTTGTTGTGTGCTATCTTAGCGGCCATGAAGGGAATTCCGTCTGTCTTGTTGCGTACTTCGTCGAGCTTGTGTTCCACTCTCCCAAGCGGGCTTTCTGGGATATTCGGGCCGAGATCAGCTTGTTGCGGGTTGTCGTTGTTTGTCTCCTCGTTGCTTTGTTCGTTGTTTTCTGGGCCAGCCCCCATGTCGGAGTCTTCGTGATCCATCTGAAATTGGTATTGTTAAGTGGCTTGTATTGTAATAGATTGCAGGTGTAGACGGTTTACGGAAGCACTCGAGCAAGGTAGGCAAGTAGTCTAACTGGTAGCCTGAAGAGCTTAAGGATGAGCCCAATAAGGCACCTCAGGAGACGAAGGACGACGAGTGCTGTGCCTAAGGGTGGCAGTTTATAAAGGATTGATGGAATGTGTTTACTTGTGCTTGTTGTGGGAAAATGTGAGCTAGTGCAGAGATAAGCGGAGCTGAGAATGAGCGCTGTGCCGAGCAGCATGAGAACCGTTACAGTTTAAAGGAAAAATGTTTTGCAGACTGCGAAGAAATGACTGATATCTGGCAGTGATAAGTCAATCCCATATGAACCGTCTGCTACTGTTTCGTTGTCCCATAGGCGCATAATTCGCCATAGTGGTTTTATTCCATTCACATAGTTGAGTGTTCCTTTGAGTTCAAATATTGTTCTATGAGTGCCACATTGTGCACTGCAAACTTGTTGTACGCGAGCTGAGCTGAAATATAGGCGCACATGATTTTGTGTTTCCGTCGTCGTGCAAGTTAATATGAATTGTTGGATGCCGCAGGTTACTTGAGCTGTTGATTTTGTTTGTCGGACTTACACAGTATAGTGACAACAGCACCTTTCATGCAGTTGTAACAACCGAGAAGTGTTTGAGGAAGAATACCACATTGGAAGTTTTGTATTTGTTGGATGATTTGTTGAGTGTTGAGGTTTAGTGAAAGCATGACGTCTAGGGCAGCAGTAGTTGTTCGTATGGTGGGTATTTTTCCAACACCTTCTGTGGTAACCAGGCCGTGGGGTATCGGTAGCGGGAGGGTATTTGCCAATTGGGTAAATTGTGAGACGTTGTTGTGAGTACAATAGCATGAGACATAGTCTTCAGCCGGATTGCATTTGCATGTGTCCTTAATGACGCACTCATCCGAACTATTTTGTTGGCTTGGAGCAGAATTGCAAGCGTAACTGAATCTGGTATCGTCGCGAATAAATGCTGTTGTTTTACCGTTTGAGATGAATTTGCGATTGAGAATTGATATTGGTGAAAAGGAGAAACTAGTTATCGCGATAGTTGTATTGGCAATTCGTTTTCTTGCATAAGGTTTGAGCTCCAAATTGTATGACTTTTGTTTGTCTTGTGTAATTTGTACTTTAATTGTCTCAAACCATGACGGGCATTGAAAGGCTTCATAAATTTCGTTGTCGGTAGGAACATGGTATATTCGATAGAATAGACATCCTCAAGAGGGATATCCACAGGAACAACCTAATCCACCGCATGATTCTGAACAGTATGTTATTCCAGTGTAGTTGTTGGCAAGCTCGAGTTCATCCACTAGGGTGTTGTAACTGATTTTTGCGCATTTTGAGCCAGTACACGTACCCATATGGGGACATCGCTTCTGGTACTGAACTCTTGTTTCCGTGTTCCTTGTGAAGTACAGGGTTTCTTTTCGGCATCTTAGTACAAGTTCTTGTAAGGAAAGTTGCATTGCTTGAACTCTATGTTGTCCATACTTTAATTGAATGCACATTTCCGGCTGCATTTGGTTTAGTTGTGTGATTATTGTGGTTTGGTTGTGGCAGCTGTTTGTTGCTTGACTGCATTGTGAAAGCGCAATTGGTAGCAGTACAGTTTGTTGGCATCCGTAAGTGATTGAACTGAACGCTATTGAAATTGCAAGTAGTTTGACAGTTGTTGTGGTGGACCATCGGGTTAACGTTGTCGAGTTCCAGAAGGGGAATGTTGTCATGCGATTTGTTACGCTTGTAAAGTCTACGGCAAATATGTCGTTGAAGAAAGCGAAGGGGGCACAGTTGTTTGCAGAAGCACGTACAGCTTCTACAAATTTTCCTTACAATTGATATTGCAATGTGTGTAGTGATAACGAACACGTAGAGAATTATGGCGGTGACAGCAATTGCTATCCTTGGCCAACACTCTGGGTTTGATACCATTTGTGTACAAAAATTGCATGTTATTTGTTCACAAAATGGGCTTGGAGGACAGGCCCAGTGCATTGCTTGTGTGGAGTTGTCCACAATTGATTTCGCGGTAACGTGATAGGTATGGAGAGTAATCTCAGCTGGAAATTGTACACTAATATTTTGATCTGGTTGTGGTATCTCAATACAATATTCATCTCCGCAGACATGTATTCGTTGTACTTGTTGTAGCATTAGGACATTGACTCCTCCTGTAATGCAGGATACCTTTGTATTGTGGCTGTTCCTTTCGCTCTGTGCGTACGCCAGAGAGAGTATGTTGATTGTGAGCGCTATCGTGAGCCAGTGTTTCCAGTAGAGGCACTGGTCGTTGGATCGATTCCGCGCTTGTGCCGCCGCTGAGTCCCCGCCTCCGCCCTCTTTTGCCCCGCCCATTTGGACCAGTTGACGGCGCACACTGCCTGTATTAATTAGACGTCGCAAAGTGGAACATTTCCCTTCTCCCTGCAACTAATGCTGCCGTAAGACTAACGAGCTCTGCAGCTACTACTACGACTACTATCCTGCTATTACAGGGTGGCCCATAAGTCCTGCAACAAAATTAGGAGACCTTATTGGTTGTCTTTTTCCAATTGCAAAAAACCGCATACCAACAGTTATGTAGCATATACTTAGTGCTATACTTCTGGAAAGTATCATGGTTGTAGCTGCTCTTATTACAAAGTAATGCGCTCTCACGTAAAACTACCGAAAATTCTTCTCTGACCCGTGGTGGGGCGCTTCCATTCCGATGTGACTAAATTTCGGAAGATTGGTTGGTTGCGGTTGTTGAACGTGCAGTATGAAGGTATTGTGTAGGACAGTGCAAAGGCTTCTCAAGAGTGAAATTGGATGAACAGATCTGCACTACAGTAGAAGAACGCTATTAATTTTCTGATCATACAGGATGCAGCAACCAGCTGGAACAAATTCAATATTCAGCCATGTGCGTAATCTATTACTAAGCAATATGTTGTTTCTAGAAAACTACAAGGAAAGCTCTACAAGTCCACAAGTGAGATGAAGACTCAGCTATGAGGAGAAGAGAGTAGAGGGAAAAATTTGTAAGCGCAGTTGGGTGGCGTCGTTCGAAATGGGTATTCAGCCTCTGTCTCATTTGATGAAAATTTTCTCAAAGTTGAGCGATCCCAGAAAGGTCAAAATAATAGTGCGTTTAATACTACCTTTGCGGGAACCTGATGATATAAAAACAACGGCCACGCATGGCAGGTTTTTGTCATACACGATTTTCCAAAATGTTTCCCGCACTCCATAGGATTTTGTGTGAAAATAGTGAAAATCAATAAAAATGTTCGTTTGATAGGAACAAAAACTTAACAGGGACTCAATTGCGCTGTTTAAAGGCAAAATGCACATTCTGGTAAAGCGATTCCTGTAACAGCAAAAGAAAAGGACGTGGTAGCGGTTCTCACTCCATCTGCAAAATATTGCACCTGCGAAAGACTAGCTGTGACATTCCTAAATCTTTAGATTTTCAATCTTTGTTTATTAACCATCTTAAAGAAAATATCTTGCTCTATAAAGCCTGGGAAAACAATTGTTCAATATCTTCTTTGGAACGAATAAGAAGTAAAACTCCGTAAGAAGGGCTGCGACGTGAGCTGCAAAGCAACCCACACGATCTAAAGGCTCTTATCAATCCAGGAGTGGTCCCTTATGAATAATACCGCTTCACCATATTCTGCAAACCATGGGCAAACATGATTTAAAAATGTACCAAATTTAATGCATTCTTAGCCTTTTTATACGCCTATGTTTTTGTTGCAGGACTTATGGGCCACCCTGTATATTACCTCGACTACTAATGCAACGCCATTGTGAGCGTATGAAAAACGGTAAGTTAGAAAACGCTTTCTAAAAGTAACATATCCTGGTTGTGAAGGCTTTCATAATCGGTTCTCCATATCCACTGCATTCGTCTGCTATTTCACTGAGGATTCTGTGCATATTTGACTGCACAGATCTTTTTTGATAAGCAAAACGATGCAGAAGTATTCGTCTTATGAAGAGATCCACTACCTTGGTACCCATTTATTATAGTTTCACCTTTTAATTGGAGCTGTGATATTTCTTAAAGCAGCAGTGCCAAGTTCAAACCTAGAGAGGAGATCCATACCGGATGTATTACTAAACTCTAAGCCTGAAAGCAGCGAACTATATTCCTCTGCATTTGTAATTTAGGTGTGCGCGTGCTTAACGTTCTTATTTTAGAAGTTTTTTGACTCTTGTCGTTCTGATCATTCGGCAGGGTGCCCCTCCCCTCCACTCTAGAATTGCTCACAGTGCCATATTGGTCCCTCATTTAGACATTGGTCCCTGGATTGGAGTAATTGCTCGCTGGTCCTGTGCGTTCATCAGATGTCGTGACCTGTGCCGCTCCTCGCACCTTTTACGGTCCTTCGCACCTACCATTGGCTGCCCTCAAGAGATGCTGTAGGCGCCTCTTGGCAGACGTAAGAGGCGCCAAATGCTAGGAATCAAAGTACTGGTCATGGAAGAGGCCCACGGTTGGAAGAAGTCCAAATAACTTGTTTAAGTAGAGCACAGTTAATCAGGGATGGGGTAATATGTGCTCAATTTTGTGACTCCTTCGGTATCCTGCGAGGCTCGACCTTTCGTTTTCTTCAACAGAAAAGGGAATTTCGAGCAACGCGCCTCAGCTCACAATAAATAGATAAAATAATCCGTTTGCCAGGCATTTAACAGTGGAGTAGACTTCGGATTGTGTTGGTTTATCCGCTATATGGCATGTGATGAAGTTAAGCGATACCTTAACAGACCTTTTAAAGAGTAAGCGACTCCCTCTACCAATCCTTAGGTTTTAGGTAGTAATGTGGGGGACTAGTTGGTCGATACCCTGCGACTTGACCTTTTGTCTGCTTCAACAGAAAGTCTTTCGAACAAAGATCCCCACCCAGAACTGCGACAGGGCCTGCGATGAAGCTAAAATACATTAGCAATCATTTTCAGAAGTAAACGATTCGGCTGCTTCAACAGAAATTGTTTTCCGAACAACACTTCCCGCCCCATAGGACGCGACAGGGCCTATGTTGAAGTTAAATGATAATTCGGCGATTTTAAAGAGTAAACGACTTCCTCTACCAATTCAGCGACATAGCGGCTGCAAAACGACTTATCCGCTCTCTATCATATGTAGTGATTTATTTTCCGAAGTATCCATTCTTTACGTGACGAGGAACAGATTGTGAGAGTCTCTATCCCAACTGCTTAATCTGCAGAAACACAAATAAAATCAATCGGTATTGGTCGGCCGGTGGACATCTTTTGCTGTGGGACAACTGTAATACTCCTACGATTCTGTAGTCATTCTACCTTCCACTCTCCCATCCCCCTCCAATACCATCTTACCAATGTACCGGCAGAGAAACGAAGTGAGAGTCAAGCACGCACACGCTTGTTGCAAGAAGCTAAAAGGCCTTTTGAAAATCCAACGCATGCTGTGCAAAGTCTGATCTGTGGCACGTCATCTGGATCTGAACGCCCGTTGTAAGACGTCTGTGTTTCGTCTTCTAAATCCGAACACATGTTTCATAACGTCTGTGGCACATTTGTGGAGTCCCGACGCACGTTTCACGACGTTGCCACAACGTCTATGGCAGGTCTTCTGCACCCCGACACACGTGGCACGACTTCAGTGACACGTCTTCTGCATCCCGGCACACGTGCCTTGACGTCCGACTCACGTTATACGACCACCGGACAGCGAAGTTCTAGCAGCCATTTGAGCATAGAATACTGGTCATTTGCGCTGAGCACTTTGCTGGTCCCAGTTTTCTATTAGAAACGATTCCACATAGCACTTCACCAGCAATTAGCATATCACCTTCAATAAAGCGCGGCGAGGCGTTCTTAGTCCTTTGACGATTTGAGCGGTCGGAGCCCATAAGGTCGGAGGTCGGAGCCCGTCAGAGTGGACATCGTGCGGTTGATAGCCCTTAGGGCTATCAACCGCACGACGTCCACTCTGACGCTGCTGCCAAAAAGCAGTGGAACTTGTTCTCATCTCAATTCGACACCAATTTATCGGGCGTTTCGTGCACTGTCCGTACACGTTTGAAAAATTCTATGCTTCGGTTAAGGTCGCCTTGTAGCTCATTTTTTCATATATACACCGCCTACATTTCTAACAGAGCCACAAAGGCACTAGCGCATTAGCAACCTTATTTTAGCTCGAAATGCGTTGGCTTGTTAGGCATGAGCCTTAAGATTATTAAAAGCGCTGATGATCTTCAAACGAGAAGGGAAAAATATGAAGTATAATCCATGTCGTCGTCTGACCACAGAGTGTTATCAAAGCTTCTCACCACCGCGACCCACTGTGAACACATTCTCCTAGACAAGCTTCGGAACTGTATAGCGGCTTCCTACAACCTCGCCTTGTTCACAAAAGACGGTGTGTTTAAGCGGATCGTCACTGAAACAGAATGCAAGGACGATCACCTGTTACGGGTGGTTCTATTTCTGGTGCCAAACGCATCCACAGTCCTACTTGTTCTCTGCCTTAGTGGCATGCGTTATGACTCGCTCAAAGATTGTTGAAAACACCATGAACTGCGCTGAATCTTCTTGGTTGCTGTTCATTCCAAGTTTGTTGGGAATGTTTGTTCAGCTTAGCTCACTTTGACACGGGATGAAGCTGCGCTATCACCTGTATCACCTGTCGTCCCGTTGATCATCGACTTGCTCGAGCGGGCGCCAGCAGCGTCTCCATTCGTCCCTGTCACGTGCCAGAGTGCTCCAATGGATCCTCCTCGCTCGAGGGACAGGTGTTTTCCTGGTGTTTTCTTGACATCCCGCGGAATCTAGTCGGTAACGGCTCTCGTGCAGCGGGTGTCTGCGAAACGCATTACGTGGCCGGCCCACCTAATTTTCGACAACTTGGCCCACGAGACAGCGTCTCTGATCTTCGAACGTCGGCGAAGCTCGGAACTCCGGAGGCCTTCTCTCACTTGCGTGGGTCGTGTCACTCCGAGCATCGTCCTCTCGATTCCACGCTGCGCGACGCTGATCGCGTGTTCATCCTGCTTTCGTGTAGCCAGGTCTCTGAGGCGTATGTTAGGGCAGGAAGAACAGTGAAGTCGAATAGGTGGGCACGGAGTCGGACGTTCTTCGTCTTCTTCGCGACTTCTTCGACGCTCTTGAAAGCTCCCAAAGCCGCTCGTTTCCTCCTGCTCAGCTCTGGCGCTAGGTCATTGGCCATGTTGACTTCGCGACCCAGATACACGTAGCTGGAACATTCGGAGATGTTCGTTCCGTTGAGCGAGAATGGGGCATCAGAAACTTGTCCGTTCCTCATGAACATCGTCTTCGTAAGATTCAGCTGCAGTCCAACGTTCCCACATACACGATCGAAGTCGGCCAGCATTCGCTCCGCCTGGCTGATGCTCGGTGTTATAAGCACGATGTCGTCAGCGAAGCGAAGATGGTGCAGTTGCCGGCCGTCGATCTTCACTTCCATGCCTTCCCATTCTAGTTCGCGCATGACGTCTTCGAGGATGGCGCTGAAGAGCTTCGGGGATATGGTATACCCTTCCGAACCCCTCTCTTTACGTCGATGACGACGTCGTTGTAGAACGGAGAGATTTTGGTCGTGAATCCACTATACAGCTCTCGAAGGACTCTGATGTACTGAGTAGGAACACCCTGAGTGAGCAGGGCGTCGATGACCGCTTCAGTTTCGACGGAGGACGTTGGACGATATTGAGAGAAAATACCGGTCCCTTCACATTTACTCTTCAGGAGTCAGTTAAGGTATCGCTTATGTTCCTGTCTCGGTGTCGTGGGGTGGGTCTTGTTCGGAAAACTCTCAGTCGAAGCAAACTAAAAGTCGAGTCGCAGGAAACCGACCAAATGGTCCTCCAGAACACTGCATCAGACCAAAGGACTGATGGAGGGTTCATTTACTCTTCAGGAGTCGGTTAAGGTATCGCTTATGTTCCTGTCTCGGTGTCGTGGGGGTGGGTCTTGTTCGGAAAACTCTCAGTCGAAGCAAACTAAAAGTCGAGTCGCAGGAAACCGACCAAATGGTCCTCCAGAACACTGCATCAGACCAAAGGACTGATGGAGGGTTCATTTACTCTTCAGGAGTCGGTTAAGGTATCGCTTATGTTCCTGTCTCGGTGTCGTGGGGGTGGGTCTTGTTCGGAAAACTCTCAGTCGAAGCAAACTAAAAGTCGAGTCGCAGGAAACCGACCAAATAGTCCTCCAGAACACTGCGTCAGACCAAAGGACTGATGGAGGGTTCATTTACTCTTTAGGAGTCGGTTAAGGTATCGCTTATGTTCTTGTCTCGGTGTCGTGGGGGTGGGTCTTGTTCGGAAAACTCTCAGTCGAAGCAAACTAAAAGTCGAGTCGCAGGAAACCGACCAAATGGTCCTCCAAAACACTGCGTCAGACCAAAGGACTGGTAGAGGGTTCGTTTACTCTTCGGAATCCTGACTCAGAAGCTATTATATGGTAGTAGCACGCTCCGACAGCTTAGGATCCTACCGTTATCCCTAAAATACCACCCGATAACTTTCCACTCAATACCATATTCTCTGGCAAATACAGATGTGACAATCTAGCATCCGCCATCAGCGCCGGTAATCCCGCCTCAGCCCTAGTTCTTGTGCACTCGGACAACTGGTCCTCAATAAGCGGTGGGCGCGCGCCTTGCACCGCCCCTTCGTATGGGCGGTGTGAAGAACACTGTTCCGCCGACTATTCCGCTTGTTGTATTTTCTGCTCCTTTGGCGTTTCTTCGTTTAATTCTTTTTGTATTGTTGAGTCATTGTCCAGCTCTAAGGGGATAAGCATGTTAATTGACCTTTCGATAATTGATTTTGCTGTCCTCAACTCAACTGAGCGGATATTTCCATCGGTATCGGGTATAAGTTTTGTAACGATACCCATAGGCCAGTCTGAGCGTGGGGTATTTTCATCCATTATGAGGACAACTTCTCCTATTAGAGGTTTCTTGCGGGTAAAACGTCTTTGTTTTATTCTACTTTGGTGGAAATTACGCAACTCAAATAAATAGCTCTTATTCCATGACTCCCAAAGTGTGTTAAGACAGCTGAGCTGCCTTTGGAGGTATTGTATAGCTTGATCCTTGGTGAAAATTTGTGGAGCATAGAAGGAGTCGTCGTCGTTGTCAGACTCTTGTTCTTTGCTTGTGAGAGAGGAGACGTTTGCAAACGGTAACAGAAAATCGATGGGGCGAATTACTAAGGAATCCTCTATACTGCTTCCAGCGTAGGCTAGAGGCCTAGAGTTAACCATAGCTTCACATTCAGTGATGAGCGTTGTGAAAACGTTGTCTTCTAGAATCTTGCGTCCTAGTGTTCGCTTGAGGGCAGATTTCATCACGCCAATTAGGCGTTCATAGAATCCGCCTTTCCACGGGGATAGTGGTGTTATAAATTTCCATTGTATTGTCTCGTTTGCGAGAAAGTGTTGTACGGAATTGTCATCTGTTTCGACTTGATTGTAAAGAGGAGTTAATATCTCTTGACCCATTCTGAAATTTGTGGCGTTGTCAGAAATTATGAGTTGAGGTTTTCCTCGTCTTGCTATTAGTCGTCTTAGAGCGTTTATTACCTGTATTGCGCTAAGGTCGTTGACTGTTTCGAGATGTACCGCGCGTGTTGTCATGCAAGTGGAGAGGAAAATCCACCTTTTATGTTGTTGTTTTTCAGTATCTTGCACTCGGAATGGTCCTGCGAGGTCGATTCCGATGTGGGAGAAAGGTCGCGTGGGCGACGTACGTGCGGCGGGGAGCGGCGGCGAGATTGGGTAAAAGTAAGGCTTGCCGTTCCATTTTTTGCATACTACGCAATGTTTAAGACATTTTCTTACAACTTGTCGCGCTTTTGGTACCCAATAGGTTAAGCGTAAATTAGCAAGCGTGCCATTTACCCCTTGGTGTCCACATTTGATGTGGGTGTATTTAATGAGAAGGCTTGTTAGTTGGTGATTTGGCAACACGAGAATGGGTTCGAGTGTTTTTCTAGGTAAATGCTTCGCTTTAATTCGACCGTGGCATCTAAGTAGGCCATTTTCGTCCTTATAGAGATCTAAATTATCCCATTTTCTTTTGTCTTCGTTTGTCATATTTCTTTGCATAAGTGTTATAAGAAGTTTTTCAGCGGCTTGGATATCGTTCGCTTGTGGGCACGTTAATGGATGGGAGGATGACACCTCGGCAAGTCCAGGTATGCTTTTGCTTAGTTTCTCTTGTTTTTGAATTGACAGCTTGTTAAAGATGGTTTGTCGAAGGAACTTGAGAACTAATACAGTTGTTTTTCGTAGTTTTGGAAATGAAGAAAATTGATTTGTGAAAATGACGTCCTCAGTTTCACTTGAATTTGTAGAAACTGTTGTAGAAACTAATGTTTGCACACTTGTGGGTTGTATTTCGGGTTCTTTTGGTATCCATGTGAATTCTTCTAAAGGAGGCCAGTTTGCTTGGGTTTCTTGTAAAAATGTCGGTCCTTGCCACCAAATGTGGTTCGTTATTTGTTCTTTGTTGAGGCCCTTACTTGCGCAATCTGCTGGATTATTTTCTGAAGGAATATAATGTAGATGAACGACTATGCCGGTGTTGAACCAGTCTGTTAATTTGTTCCGTATTTCTACACAGCGGTTATCTACGAAGAGTCCATTTTTTGCATTTGACTGTATCCAGTGTAGGGCAACTTTGGAGTCGCTATAAATTCTGATAATAGAAATATCTAACTTAATTTCACTGAGGATAAAAGTTGTAAGTCTTGTTCCAATTAACAGGGCGAGTGGCTCTAATCGAGGAATCGTCATTGTTTTTGTTTGGATATTGATCGGTGCTAGGCGCTGCCTGGCCATGAGAAATGCCGTGCTGATTGACCCGTGTTTATCGATTGTTCGCAGATACACCACGGCAGCAAAGGCACGTATTGACGCATCTACGAATATGTGCAGTTCGAATTGATTTTGTTTATTGCGAACGGCTAAAACACGAGGGAGACTTGTCGCGTAGCCATCGGCTTGTTCACAGATAGATTTCCACTTGGAGGCATGATCGGGTGATAGAGGGTCATCCCAATTGTACTGTAATTTCCAAAGATCTTGTAAGAATATTTTGGCTGGTAGGAGCAAAGGTAGAAGGAAACCAAGTGGGTCAAACGTTGAATGTGTAGCTTGTAAAACTTTGCGTTTTGTGGGGTTGTCAAGGTACTGCAATTTACATGGGATTGTAAATTGGTCTCGGAAATGATTCCATTGGATACCTAGGATTTTTATTGATTGACTTGTTGAGCGGTCTTGTTCTGCAAGAGCACTGTTGCAAGCTTGATCATTTGTAATAAACTGACGAAGGTTCATCGACATGTTGGAGAATATCCTTTTGCATTCCCTATACTTTTCGATGAGAGAGCGGGATGAGTTGTCGAGTATCAGAACGTTATCTACATAGAGATTTTCTAAGAGTTCTTGGTGTATTGAATTATGCCATTGTTTTTGGTGTTCTATTCCATATTGAATTGATATGCCAAGTAGAAAAGGGGAAGCATTAATTTAAAAAGGTAGACGGCAAAAACGAAGGATACGTATATTTTGTGGTGTTAAGGGTTTGTTTGTGTCTTTTAGCCACAGAAACCGGACTGAATCACGTTCGGATTCTTGCAGATAGATCATGTGGAAAGCCTTTTCCACATCAGCGATCATAATTTTAGAGTCTAACCTTGATCGCAAAAGAATTCCACATAGATTTGGGAGCAGCATTGGCCCTTGATAGATCACATCATTTAGACTTAGTTGTCCCTTCATCTTGGAAGAGGCGTCCAGTACTATTCTGGTTTTTGTTGTTGCGCTTGAGGATTTTATCACCGCTTGATGTGGTATGTAATAAAGTGGATTTGAACCATTGGCACATTGAGGAGCATCTTCTACGAATTGTTTCAAAACTTGCTCTTCAATAATTTTGCAGTATTCTGACCAACACTGAGGGTTTTTTGTTCTCATTTGGATTAATTGATGGAGCCTGCTAAGAGCTAGATTGTAATTGTCAGCCAAAAGGTTTTTGTTTGGTTTCCAGGGGAATTGCACGTAAATTTTCCCATTTGTTAGTTGTACACTTGAATAGAATTCGTTTAAAATTTGTTTGTTAAGTTCATCTTGTGTACGTAAGTCTTCAGTTCCTATTCCGGGAAGCTTCCATAAATTAGAATAATCAAGTTGTTCTGTAATATTGTTATTTTGACTTGTGAAATTGTTAATAATGCTTTGTATTAATGAATTCGTTTCAGAGTTCGCGTTGTTTTGAGGGATCCCAGAAACTACTAGGCCGAAGAAAGTTTCGGTAACGAAGAGACCTGACGGGAGTCGAATCACTGGTACGTTTGGTTTCATTATTGCGTTGAAATAGTCGATCCCTATAAGGATCTCTGGTACTATCATTGTGCCATTTGCTTGTTGCATTATTAGGTTGCCTTTATCGGGGTAATTTTCTTCTGAGTCGGTCTTCTGGTAGTAGTTCGTGAATCATCATTGCTGCCGTTATAACATTGTTGGTGAAGAATTCGACAGTCATGGAGTGTCCGTGCGAGTTTGACAAAAATGCGGTTACTCTTTTTACCAGTTTCTTTTCTGCATGGCCACCAAAGGTATTGACAATTATCGTTGTTGTCGATTTTGGTTTGAGCTTCATTCGAGCTGAAAGTGAAGCGGCTATGAAGGATTGATCAGAAGCGGAGTCAAGAAGGGCATATACCTGCTCTGCTTGTTCATTGTTAGGGTTGTGAATTGTTACTGGTACTATCATAAGACGTACTCCCGATCTGTATTCACTTTGGCAGAAAGAGTAGTTGTCATTACTGGCGTAATTAGCTTGGAAGTTCACGTTGACATTGTTGTAGGTTTGTTTGCGGTCGGTTGGCATTTGTGCGAAACGGACTTTGTAAGTTTCGTTTCGCTCCCTAGATGGAGACTGATAGCTATTTCCTCGTTTTGCTTGTCTTCCGGATTCCCGTGATGAGGACCTTGTGAGTGATCTTCGAAATCGATTGTTTGGTAAGGACTTGTTATCTAGTCTGACAACTCGTCCTTGGAATTGTTTGCGTTCGTTGCGAAATTCAGGTGACCTACTACGTAGTGCGATAGGTAGTGCGTTGTCTTTTGTTTTGAATCTTTCTTCCTCTTTGCATTCCGGTATCGTCGGCGGTTTGAAATTGTCTACTGGAGGAGGGACCCTGTATAGTTTGGCTTGGGTTTTGTTTACAAAGGATGATATTGTGAGCGCCACCACATTTGTAACAGTTACCTTTGTAACAATGGAATGTTGTATGATGTTGGCTGAAGCACTTCCAACAAGCATGAAGTGCCCTAACACGTTCAATTTTTTGAAAGACTGTGGGGTACTTCTTACAGTACTTGAAGACATTGGGTTGTCCACAGCCGGCGCATCGCACGGTTGGGTCTATTTTGGCTCTTGTTAAAAATACATTGTGGCCTTCTTTGAGGTCCTCCTTGCGGCTTTCGATATGTTCACGACGTTTAACGGCGATTGTCAAATTTTCAAGTAGTTCTTCCGTTGTCCATTCTTTACCCAAGTCAAATTCTTTACGGGCTATTTCTTCCTGTACACCTTTTGAAAAAGTGTCTATAACCATACTGGTCATATAGGTGGTATCTACTACCTCTCGTTGTCTTTGTATAGTGGATATAATAGCTTGTATGCCACTCAAATTGTTTCTCAACGACCTTGGATCATCACGGCATGGTCTCATTGTTTTGAGTTGTCGGATCATTTGCATTGTTACTCTCTTAGGGTCTTCGTATTGACTTTTAAGCTGCTGGATGGTTCTCTCGTAGGAGTCTCCAGTACGTGGAATCATGCGGAGTGCTCGTGCGGCATCTCCTTTGCAACAATTGAGGAGGATTGATAACTTCCCTATGTTGGAGTATGGTTGCTTGTGGACCAACTCCTCAAAGAGTTCTCAGAATGGTCCAAATTCTGAGGGATTGCCATGAAAGTCTGGTACTTTGAGTTCGCCATTCAAGAGTCTCTGCTCTATTGCCATAGTATTTGAGGGTGGAATGGCAACGGATTGTTCAGCATTGTTTCTTGTTTCAGCAGTGCTGGATGCGACAGATTGTTGGGTAGCACGAGTTTGTTTCAAGGCTAGGCCCCGACAATCTAGCTCGATAAGTCTCTTGTCTAATTGTCGTGATAGTGCTATTGCAAGAGACAGCAATCTGTCACCTTGTTTTTCGTTCCAGTAGAGGTCAAAGGCTTCTTCTAGTTTGTTGTTTTGTTCGGAACCTGCTGCAGCGCATGTTCCGCAGTTGTATAGTTCCCATATTTTGTCTATCTTTTCTTCTAATCGCTGCTTTAAGTTTGTTACCGTTAGGTGATTTGTTGAAAGGTAAAGCTCCAAGTCCGAAAGCCCCGTAGGAAAATTCCACGGGGACTATATTGGTTTGCTTCTTTGATTAGGTCTTCTAACGCGTTGAGTTGTCTTGTTAATTTTTGTTTTGTTGTTTTCAGACTGGAGAATTCTGAAGCCATGAAGACTGAAGTTGCTGGGACGGCTGCTGCGAAGAGCGAAGTGTGAGGACGAGCGATTGGTGGCAGTTTATATACTGCCGTGGACGTGCCACTTTTGATGGGCGGAGTGAAGTGTAATAAAAGTGATGTCAGGCTGTTGTAATGTTGGAGGCACGGTCAGTCCGCCTTTTGACGAAGAATTGATTGTGAAATTGGTAAGAAGTTGAATTTGAGCCGTCTTATAAATTCATATCTCCTTGTGTGGTTGGTGTATGGTGGGTAGGCCAACTAACCAGTTCGTTAATTGGAGGAAGAGGTGCCACTGGGAAGGCAACGTTGGGGGCGACAATTTGTTGTTGTGATTGGAACTGATTGTAAATTGGCGTTAAACCGGTTGTGCCATGAGTTGGATAATTGTCATTGGTGGCTCTTCGTCTACTGAAGGAAACGATTTGTCGAAGAACTGCTTTTTGGCAATCAAGCTCTACAAGGCGTCTCTCTAGCTGACGCAATAAATTTGTCGCGAGGCTAATTGTCGCCTCACCTTGAATTTCGCCCCAATGATTGTCAAGTTGTTGCTCTGCTGCCATTTTGTCTTCAAGGTTAAGATCAGCGAGAGCGTAGTTTGAGTCTACATAAGAAGCCCAAAGAGTGTCTTTCTGTTGTCCAAGCCTTTCTTTTAAGTTGTTAGTTGTAATTGTCTTTGTGGTTAGAAAAAACCTCAGTTGAGTGAGTTCCACTGGGAACATCCAAGGCGTGCGGTATAATTCTGCCTCCTGAATCAGGTTTTCCAAAGCGATCTTTTGTATTGTTAAGTTTTGTTTTGTAAGTTTTAGATTAAAAGGAGGTCTAGAACTCATGAAGAAGCTCAGAATGCGGGACGCTAGCGTAAGCGAAGTGGATCTAAAAGCGTCTGAGGGGTTTATATACTTGCATGCCGTAAGATATGTGGGCTATGCTTTGAGAATTTGACAGAAGAATGTGCTTGTGTGACTTGTAATTGATTTTGCTATGAGAACTTGCCGCGGACAAGTCAAGCGCACGTATCACTTTACAGCGTGTCATCCCTGGAATTTGGAGTTATCACGCATTCTCTGCTTGCAGCTGCATCGCTAATTGATTAGACCTGTATGCTAGTATAAAATAACGATAGGCTGTATCGCTAAACAAGATCTCTGACAGAGAAGGAGTCCGACTTTTCTCGTCTGCAGGTGGCTATACGCAATAAGAGACCACTCAAAAAGTCTCATGAAAATTTGTTTGAGGCTGGCCAAGCCTCTTTCACAACCTCGTTTTGCCGGCAGCTTTATTTACTCTAATAAAATCCTTAGCACCTGCGCATAAACTGATTCGTAATTACGCAAACTCTTACTTTGGGCCCTGAAACATCAAATCTTTAACAATGTCGGACTAATTTGCTTGGTTCTTGTAGAACTGCCTTGACAATTTTGTTCTTTTTGTTCTTCTTGTCAACAAACCCTTTTTTTACTGCGCGCTTTTTTTAAATAGACTTATATGATATAAAATACAAAATAAATGAGTTTACAGAAATAGAAAGAATGAGATCGCCTGAGGCTGCACCGTAGGAACTACCCTTAACGTGTGCTATGGTCCGGATACATAGCGCACGTAAGTCAATTTTGTTCCCGAAGGTGCAAAATTGTTTGTTATTTGGTTTTGAGTATTGTTGCTACTTGTAGTGACACTAAGAATTAATTGCAATTTTGTTATATTTGGCCGATGCACCATTTTTGGACTGCATCACTGTCCAATACGATTTGGTGGTTCATAGTTGGGCTAGTCATATTTATTTTCCACTTGATAACTTGATCACGACATTATAACCGATATGATGTACATAAACGGCAATAATGTTGTCCTTGTTGTAGTTGTTTTATTGCTTGCACTGTATTGTTTGTCTTGTTAGCGGGTCCGCCAATGGAGTGAAGTCCAGTGGAGCGAAGTCGAGTGAAGTCGACTGAAGCGTGGAGAAGTGGCTTTTCAGCCGAGGGGCCCGCTATTTATACCAACGAAAAGTGGGTGGTATTTATAGCGGTTTAGGCGGGCGGAGCATGGTTGTAAAGCGCTGTAAAGCTACTGTTGTAAACCATGACTCACGAACCACGGCCTGTTTGTGTGACTCATGAACCACTGTTCATGACAAGAAGATCAACGCCGCATTCGGTCAAGGATGTTCCACAATTCGGACGGCGTATCGTTGGTATCAGAAGTTCCGGAATGGAGATGAGAGCTTGGAAGAACATGAAGGTCGTGGGAGCCATAGTGATGTACCCTTTTGTCCATCTGCAATAAAGTCAATAAAACTCTAAAGTTTCCCACTTTTACATAGAAAATTTGGTACTCACCGGTAGAGCAAAGTTTGCGCTTCTAAATGATATGCCACATGTTACGGTTTGTTCTTGATCAAACGCGTAAAGACGCGCCAAAAAATGGCGCGAGCCAGTGCCATTTAATTCGTTACAACCTAATACACCTGCGTGAAGGCAGTTCCGAAACATATTCAGCCTTTACAATGGCAGCAGTGGCCAACCGACGGGCAAGTCAGACTTTATACTTACATGCAAGTTGATTTAAATAGGCCGATCCAGCCGTTATGGAAGACTTGTAATCTTTGTGAGAACAGAACCAAAAGCCTTGAATTTCGAGAATTCTGCATGAGAAACTGCTACCAAGCACAACCTTGCTTTGCTGAAAACTAGTGTTTCACGTTTACGTGGATGTAACGGGGAGGAACCGATTTCCGGGAGCACCCCGAATTCAGGTTCCTTGTTCGGGTCGTGCCAAGGCTAGTCAAACCAGAAAGATCATAACGTTTATAGCACCAAGCACTATTCAAGAGGACCGAATGCTGGTCAACTTCGCATGTGAGTGCATTGAACTACACGTAAACCTCACGCAGACGTTCTCCATGAAAGAAGTACGAGAAACGGAGGGAGCTATCAAGAGAGCGACGAAAAATTCATCAACAAGACAAACAGCGACTGACTCCATGCCTACCTATTCGACTTCCGGAGTTCCGATCTTGGTAGGTTCAAAGAAAGAGTGGGGTATTTTTTCGAAGGAACACCACTACCGTCGGAATTTTTCATAAAATCCCTAAATGCTCTTCCTGTTCTTACAGCGAGCATGATCCATTGGAGCACCCTGGCACACAACAGGAACGAATGGAGACGTTGCTGGCGCCCGCTGGAGCAATTCGATGCGGACGACAAGCGGTATAGGTGATCAGCAGACGACAGGCGGTATTGGTGAACATTGAATGACATGTTAATCTGCTTTTTGCCTGCTCTACTGTCAACGTATGTAACCCTCGCACGAACACGAAGTTTGCAGACATGCAAAAAGGATGCGCCACACAGGATCCTAACCCCGATATTTCTCCCGTGAGTCTGTTACCCTATCCACTCGGCCGTCTGGTCGACACATGCTTTCGGGGAAACAATGAACTCGAGAGTGATGAGATAGCCTTCTTGCTTGCTTCACCAATCCGTTTCAATGGTACAGCTTCCACGGGCCGTAACCTGCTCAAAGTTGTACTCGGGTAGAGATACTTGCACACTGTTACTTCTGAGTGGGAGGGGCTTCTGCCCATATGCATCCCATCGCTGGTTCAGACCCACACTTCAGCTACTTCCTTAGTTAGTTCATCTCTATCTACCTCTTGAAAAGAAAAACCTGTGTTATCTAACCATTAACAGCAAAAGGGCTGACATATTTTACGAAAGAAATGAGGAATAAGACTGAGCAAGAAATACGTCAACGCGTCCTGCAAATTGAATCTCGATTTGAATGCTCTTGCTAAGCTATAGGCTGGCCTTTATCAGAAATACAACCTCGTCGTAATCTTTAATGTACCGGTAAATAATGCTCTAAATTGCTGTAAATTTTGCTGCTCTTTCCATTTTCACAAGGCTAAATATTTGTATTATTTACGTGTTCATCAACGCTTAGTTGCATACGCCACAAATGAAATGTGCGTTTGATGCTAAAACACTGCACTAAAATCCACGGGTATGTGCAATAACCAATCGTTGCCGTAGCTAATCACGTTTTCAACTGTATTACCACCAATATTTTGATTTTCCTTACTACTGCGGCAAGCATCCTATCTCTTCATAACAAAAAATTCTAACAGTACAAAGCTCGACATATTGCCTAACATTGTTCTTAACCAGTTGCTGGATCCACAGATCCATTGGAGTGCATGGTGATGATAAGCAGTACATGCCTCCGTCCTATTAGGAAGTATCGTCAGCTTAGTTGTGCTACTTTTCTTTTCATCATTGTGGCAGAGATACCCTTCTTGGTTGTGTTTTGAAAGGGTTAAAATATTGTGAGCTGCCCAACTGCAAAAAAAATATTTATATCAGTTACGTTAGCGAATATTTAACAGAACAGCTGATTAGGCCGGAGTACAAATTGCAGTAGAACACGCAGTCGTCCTGGATAAGCTAGGATGGCGAGCTATACGGTCGTATGTTACGTTTGCCAGGTTGTACCCAATCCATATTGAGAAGTTTTTCGCCATCAATGCTGAGGACCGCCATCTTCTGACAAACCGCAAAAAAGAGCAGAGGTGTGATTACTTCGAGAAAATTTCAACTATGGAATTTCCTCACCCGGCCATCCCTTTTGTGGCTTCTGTTCACGGTCCCGTCAACAAGATCACCGTGGAGGAAACAGACGCGGCTCTGAAGAAGATGAAGCCCAGTAAGGCGACAAGACCGGATGATCTGGTAGTCGATGTTTGGAAATCGAAGCTCTGGTATCCTGCTGAGTGGTTCGCTGAATTCTTTAACCAGGTAGTAAAGGAGAAAAAATTACCGGAGTTTTGGCACGATTCCGATTTGGAAGAAGAAGGGCAGTCCTGCAGACTGCTCCAATTACCGTCCGAGTCGCTTGCTTTCACATAGCATGAAGATTTTCGAGCGTAGACGAATCCTTGAAATGCTTGAAGCTCTCCGACAAACAGTGCGGCTTTATGTCTGGTCGTGGAACCATTGATGCTATGCACGCCGCCCTACTCCTGGTGGAGAAGCATCGCGAGAAACAGAAGCTGGTGCATGTAGCCTTTCTCGACTTGGAGAAGGCCCTCGACCGCGTACCGCGTGAAGTTATATGGTACGCCTTGCGGCAACACAACGTACCTGCGGAATTCATAGAGTGGGTGCGGACGCTCCACTCTTGCCCAAAGAGTAGAGTGCAAGCTGCGTCAGGAAGCTTGATGGAGTTTCCCATCTCTGTTGGGGTGCACCATGGTTCTGCGCTTTTCCCACTCCTCTTTGTTGTCATGGTGGACGCCATTACACGGAATCTTCAGAAGTCAGTCCCATGGACGTTGCTATATGCTGACGATGTATGTATGTTGCTTGCGAAGATAAATGTGAACTCGAGAGACAGCTGCAAGCTTGATGCGACCGCCTAGCAATGTTCGGACTCAAACTGGACGTCAAGAAAACCGAGTAGTAGAAGACCGACTGACGTAAACGAGTCCGGCTCCATTCAGATTAACGGTACTGAGCTTGCACGCACTTCAGTGTTTAAATATCTGGGATCAGCAATAGCGTCTGACGGCGGTCTGATGGTTGAAGTGAATCCACGCGTGAGTGCAGCTTGCTCCAAGTGGCGCTCGTTGACTGGCGTGCTCTGTGATAGGAAGACACCGGAGCGCTTGAAGTCGAAAATATATAGAGCCGTCGTGCGGCCGGTAGTAGTATATGGCGCTGAGTGTTGGCTTGCGACTAAGGAAGCAGAAACGCGCCTCAGCGTCATGGAGACGAAGGCGGTGAGCTTTTGCGATGCAATTTTTACAGGATGTAGAGTTCCGTGTGGGGAGTCCAAAACCATAGTTACTTTTCTCGGAATGCTCTTCTGTGGTCGAAAAAAGAACGTGTGAAGGCGTGAGCGCGAAGTTCATGGCGCTCTGCTGCCACGCACCTCGATGTGGTCGGTTGGCCTAATGGTAGTGGGGTCGCCTCTCGGGCGCACCGAGCGGGTTTGGTGGTTCGGTCCCCGGTGTCGCTGGTGTTTTTGCATCGGATCGTTATTATTACGTGATTGCGTGACCACAGGAGTCGATTTGTACACGATTAATGCTTTTAGTATTTAAACCTAGCTTTTTAGGCTTTCATTTGAGTTCCCTCTCAATGGATCGCATTTGCACTGTATCATTCTAACATAAAAAAAAATTCTTGCTCACATGAAGTAGCTGTGTTTATTGTTGATAATGATAATCAACAATTGTGATATAGAACTATGAAACATTTAAAATACACATTTAAACTTAATAACCCCTCATCACACCGCCGCCATCCAAGCGTATTCCAGACATGGGCAGAATACCGGAGCGATTAATCGTGTACAAACTGACTTCTGTGATTAGGTAAGCCAATAATAATAACGATCCGATCTGTGCAAAAACACTGGCGACAGATGGGAGCGGACCATCAAACCCGCACGGTGCGCCCGAGAGGGGACCCCGCTTCCACTAGGCCAACCGACCACATCGGGCTGGATGGCAGCAGGGCGCCATGGAATTTGCGCTCACGCGTCCACGCGGTTCTTTTTTCGACCACAGAAGAGCAAAAAAGTAACTATGGTTTTGGACTTCCCACACGGGACTCTACATTCTGTAAAAATTGCAACACAAAAGCTCACCGCCACTCCGAAGGCTCTTCTTGTAAGTCCCTAGTGAAATGCATACAGATCGGCTGATGCCGAGCGATCGCCCTGCAAAAATCAATACGTATGTTAAGCCCGGGCGACCAGTCGCCCCGTCGCAAAGTATGAACAGGCCCTAAGATCTATGTTATACTGGGGAGTGTCCGCGGGACGTCCCGTTCGGAAAGTCCATCTCTGACGGTCGACCAGGGTGGCTAGCTTCGTTTTTGGCGCCGGAGCTAGCGCGTTTTTGGCGCCGGAATGCGCGGGACGACAGTCTTTCGCGGGGCACCGCACATTAGATCCTAATGTGCCTCAATGGAGCCTAATATGCTGATAACGAAAATGTATGTAGGTTAGAATTGCAAATTCAGCTCCTGAACGAGTTCTCACCCTGTCAGTATTTACCACTACCTTTAAAAGTTTTGCGCCCGGGAATGTCACCGCAAGCACCAGCTGCCGCTACTTTTTCATAAGTCTCACCCGCGAGACCTCAGACGGGCAAAAAATAGTGCATTCACAGTTCATTTACTGAGTCTTCCTCGTCGAAAACAGAAAATACACCACATCTGCTTTGTATTCTAGAAGGACCGCCCTCGCGGTTTTTCTTGTTGAGTTCCTCCGCTCTGATGGCCCTCTTTTAGTTGTATAATTGCGATTAAACGGATTATTAAATAATTTTGTGTCAGAGGTAACGGAAGCCCACAAAAATTTCTGGTGCATCGGCCATTTACCAGCCACCAACACTGAATTCCCGCGTGGCATCTTAAATCAGCTTGTTCTCCCTCATAAGGCTAAGAATCGCTGATTTTCTACAGGAAGAACTCAACGCCGAATAACAGCTAAATGAGAAAAATCACCCTTCTCCTTCAATCTCTGGAGGATGAATCAACTATCCTCAAAGAAGTGGTCGAATATTACAAGGCCACCACAGAGCTAATAGAAGACCACCTACCGAGGATCAAAAAATCCAGGACTACTGTCAGGAAAGACTATGTGAACGGCAAACTGCATTGAAAAACGTCGAAAGAAAACCGTCGTCAATGCAAAATATCTAGCAGAGCATAATGAGTACTTGTTCAGAAACCTCAGAAGAAGAGAAAAGGAAATGTTAGCAGAAATAGAGGAACTCAAACAGAAAATCAACTTTCGTTCCCTCAAACCAGAAGCGGAAACCGCAGTGATGGCTCTAAAAACCGAACTCGAAAAAGAAGAAGAACTCACGAAATACTGACTTAATGGGAAATTCTTCAAATTACTCGTACCCGCTGGTCCGAAACGGTCCCGAAAGCAGAGGATACCTTGACAGTGAGAACGCATATGACGAAATCGATCCATGTGGTCTACTTCAAAGTAACCGACCTCCCAAGCAGCACCATATGACAGCCCATTCGGGTCTTATATCACATGAGCAAGACATAGAATAGATGGTACTATCGCCGGCGTTAAAGATCAAGTACCCGCAAATCAAACTACCTCATTTTGACGGGGAAAACGATTCGTGGGGTGAATTCTGGGACGCGTATTCCCTCATAGTCGATCAAAATGCACAACTAGGAGAATTAGAGAAAATTCTCTTCCTTAAGGACGTCATATGTGGAAAGGCACAAGATGCCATCAGAAGCATACCAATGAAGGCTTCCAACTATAGTCTGATTGTGGATGTACTACACAAAAAATATGGAAACAAAGGAAATAACGGGTCACAGATCATACAGCGCCTACTGGTGCTACCAGCTGCCAACACAGGGGGCGAGAAATGCGTCGAAACCCTCGAAAAGATCAATGATCTTGTCTTCCAAATGTTCGCCACAAGATGCTACGTAAGGAAAAGACACGATCTGTTATGGACAAACACAAGGGAAACAGAAGGCTCGCAGACCGTAGGCATAGTGCTGGAGGAGCTCGGCGAGGGAGCTTCTTCCAGAGCGCGCTTCGAGCGCCGATCCAAATCGCTGAGATGGGAAAGAATCAAGCAATACCGAACCTTCACGACGCCCGAAACCGTCAGTGGCAGAACAATGCCTGTTTTGCCGCAGATCCAACCTTCAAACCAAGGAGTGCCGTACTGTCCGGACTGCAATCGATCGCAGAAAAGCGCTGAGGGGTCAGCCAGCATAATGAAAATGCTTTGCACTGGACCACAGGAGTCGGGACTGCACTCTCAAAAGTTGCCCCAAATGCAAAGGGGATCACGACATCACACTATGCACAAAGAAGAACATCTAACCACCTCAGGAAAGGGGTAATCGGCCAGAACATAGTCAGCTTCTTTTCTCTACCACTCAAAAGACAAAAACCAAGCCTACTGAAGTTAGTACCAGCCGCAGCCAATCCAACTTCACGGTGGTGGATAAAAACCCACCATTCGCAACACAGAAACATGAGAAAAACACGAATGCGAGTTTCTCCCATCTAACGGATGGCAGAATCACCGAAATACAGTTCGTTCCAATGTGGAGGAAAGAACTCAAAAAAAGCAAAAGTAACTCTTGCCGTTACACTTCTATACCACAACTCCCTCCCTGATGAGGACATTTTCTCAATCAGCCAAAATTCAGATAACCCCACCGGGTGGACAAGCATCTCAATTCCTGATATGCGTCCCACATCTTTACTTTCGTTACACTCTGGAAGTCTACAATAGCAATATTTGCAACAGCATTAAAACTGGTGGCTGCGGTTGTAGAACTAACCCTACAGTTGCTTTTCGCATGCACTCGGGGCACTCTGGTCACTATCTGCCAAAAAGCGCGGTCTTTGAGGCAGCGATGCTTGGTTCCTCGCTTTGGCCCCTTGTCTCTTGCGCACGATCCATCTTCGAAACACATGAGGAAAACACTTCACGCTCCTCGTACCGTTCTCCATTCAGTCTAAACGGAACCCTTCCCTTGCTGTGCCGAAACATTTGGTCTCTTCTGATGGCGCGCCGAAGACGCACCTGCGACTGCTCTTGCATCAGCATTCCATTCTGACACCTTCGAAGTTTCCACTCGCCTAACGCTGAACCTCATCCAATCCTCCATCAAGGATCTCTAAGCTAAACTACTAGCACTCGACAACAAAATGGACACTCTACTTACTCATACCACACCTCGACATCCGTACATATTCTGCGGAGGCGACAGTGACGACGGTCACAGATCATCTGTCTGCACTGCTTATTCGGACACTATCGCTCGCTCGATGCGCCTACGAGATCTCAACAAATGCATCTCGTGTCTAGCCACGGCACTGGTACGTGCCAGCAGAAGTGTCGCGTCTGTGAAGGACATCATCATGTAATCCCCTATAGCGAAAGAAACACACCAATTCATTCTTAGAAGCGCCACAGAGCTGACTGAAGCTTGAGTATTTTCTTTCAGATTTTACACGGTAGACATTATCGCCTACATTGTTTCAATATGTTTCCCTTATTCCTCTCAAGTTTGAGGTGGCGATGTCCGTTCCTCCACGTGGTGTCACTGGAAACTGCTTGCTTTTGCGAGCCGAGCCAATCACGGACAATCGAATGCAGGCGACAGGTTCTAGTGACAGGCCGGCCTACGAACATGCTGTGTCACATCATATGGTCAATGACGTTTCAGAGTTCTCGAAATAGTGCTACGGCGTCCGCGGGAACCGACGCGCACTCGCAAAACCCGGCGAATGTGAAAAGTATGCGAGGGTCCCTGAACGAGGACGGCATCGGGGGGCAACTGAGCTAGTCCGAAAGTCCCGTAACGAAGGCAAGACCCGCGCAGCAACGTTGAATGTGGGTACGTTGACGGGCTGACAAGTTGCGCGAAGCACGTCTACGATGGTATGGTCACGTCCTTCGCACTAACGTCGACACCGTGTGTAAGATTGGCCTGAATCTTGAAGTCCCTGGAAAACGGCCCAGAGGACGCCCGAAACAACGTTGGCTAGATACGTTGCATATGAAGTAGAAGTTAGCTGGTGTCTATCTCGACCAAGCGTTTGATCGGGAGAAGTGGCATCACCAGAACAGAAGAGCGGACCCCGCCACCAAGTGGGACAGACGCTATTGAAAATGATGATGATGATGATTCCTCTCAAGTTTGAGCGTCCAAGTATTTTGTATTATCGCTGTCAATTGTTATTGGTATTTTGTTCCATATCTCATTGTAATACATCACTCACGTTGTATTCCATAAAACATGCGTGAGGCAGCACATTTTCTTCTAAATATTCGCGTTGTATACTCATCATCTTTACATTGTAAACGCGGAATTACTGTTCACATCTCACATACACGCCTCCGTCACGAGTCACTCACATACACTTGGTGGCCCCTAAACGGCTTGTGAGGATCACCCCATCACTAGCTCTTTAGCCTCGCACAGGTGCTCCTAATTACGCAGCAAGCACATCTGTCACTAACGAAGTTGGTGGTGGAGCCGATCGTGGCAGCCCTAGCGTTTGTGGGTAATTCGGCCGCGGAGGGCAACAAAAATAAACAAAAACGAGTGAACAGTGTTTCGCGTAATTACTCCTCCTATAATGCCATACTCATTTAATCATTCACCACTGATATGTTAATCTGGTAAAATTTTTGCTACTCGCATGTATACTTATCACTATACTGATTATTCTTTATTGCAAGATACCTTTAAAAGTTTTGCGCCCGGGAATGTCGCAGCAAGCACCAGCTGCCGCTACTTTTTCATGAGTATCACCCGCGAGACCTCAAACAGGCAAAAAATAGTGCATTCGCAGCTCACTTACTTGTCTTCCTCGTCGAAAACAGAAAGTGCACTACATCTGCTTTGTATTCTAGAAGGGCCGCCCTCGCGGTCGCAGTCTTGTTGAGTTCCTCCGCTTTGGTAGCCCTCTTTTAGTTGTTCATTTACGAATAAACGGATTATTAAATAATTTTGTGTCAGAGGCAGCGGAAGCCCACACAGCTCTGTTGACTAAAAAGTTCGATCTCAATGTGATGCCAGTCAAAAATGGTTGCCAACTTCACCGTCAAAAGAATGACTAGCACTGCAAATAAGATCTTCCCACAGCTATGCCCTGTCGACCTGAGCATCAGAAATATTTCGTGAAAGGCTACACAATGAACAAAGAACTTTATTTTTTAATTTGATCTATTTAAAAAGCATTAGAATAGTTAATGATATATCACAAACGTAGAATTGTGAACAAAGCATTTTTCATTTCTATTACAAATCAAGTACTAGCAGTTTGCTACAGCTTTTGTCCGCTCTTCTTATGTGAGCAGGGAGTTGATTGACAGTATTCCGGGAGGTAAAGTGTAAAAACAACTACACTATTATTTCTTCTCTTTTTTCTTCGAAGAAAATTGTGTATATGAAATAGGATCCAACACCAAATGACGCTACAATGACGAAGAGCAGAAATACCAGGCAGCAGTTCTGAAATTTACAAGATTTATGCTGATGGATTATAATCCCTTATTGCCTCCACTTACATTTCCTTTTTCCAGGTTCCTCCTTCCCTCTTGAGGACTGTTCACTGCCCCTACGCGTAATGGCCTTTTGACACTCATGGATGAAATCGGTGCCATACCTTCTGAATCCGGACGCGCGCAGTTACCGTCGTATCACGCAGGACGAGTCAGCCCCCACGTTGAACGGAAAACGTTTCCCGACCAGGATGCGGTGAGGCGTTTCTCGCTGGTGTGCGGTCACTCAAACATCATCGACGGCTAACTCAGTTATATACTCCGACACTGGTAAAGGTGAAACCTAGACGAAAATGACGTAGGGATGACCCGTAGGAGCTATTTCAGAACGGAGTTTCAGAGAGCGGTCTGCTAAACGGTGAAAATACCGTCAAACCCCCGAGACAACATTCATCAGCGTCAGGTTTGGCGGTATTTTCATGTGAGAGAGTGGTAGGCAATTGATGAATCTGACCGCAAGACGCCCACCAACGCCTGGGGCCGGATTCATCAATGAGTTACAACTATTTAACAGAGAAAATACAGCTAATATCCGTGATAGTGCGGCTTCAAGCGATATGGTAAACATTTCGCCGCGCAATCAATGATATCGGCTGTATTTTCTCTGTTAGATTGCCGTAAGTCGTTGATGAATACTTCTTCGTGAAAGCCCTGAAGACGATATGAAGTTTTTCGCATCCCTTGACGAGGATCCATTGGAACACTCTGGCACACGACAGAGGCGAATGGAGACACTGCTGGCACTCGCTTGAGCTTCTTGATGTTCAACGGGAAATAGGTGATACAGATGATACATGTGCCTTCCTACCGAGACGAATATGCACTAGCTACAATGTTCCACCTTCCTCAGGCCTATTTACGCCGATTATTTGTATATCGAATTTATACCTATGAGCTTTTTTCGTTCCACACTCACATCCCACCAAAACTCCCCCCCCCCCCTCCCAACCCGTATTTCGCCTGGCTAGCTTGAGGCTATACTATCTATCTACCGCTATGTATATGATTGAGTCGATGACGTTTGAGTGATTTAACCTAAAGCGGCTTTCACACTGGCGTTGCTGCTGTTGCGCAACCGATGCCGTAACGATGAAGCATACTGCAGAGACGCAGAGGAGCAACAACAGCAACGAGAGAGGCTTTCACACTGCTGTTGCTGCAACCCCGCATCAGCAACACCGACATCGGTTGGGCAACGGTTGCACGGGCTCAGCAACAAGGAATGACCGCCATCATTTCTAGTTGCTGATGCTCGTCAACGGTGGCATATCACATGTCTTATCTCATTATCTTATCTCACGCGTTGCGGCTGCAGCAAGCATCAAACTCCACCCCTTTTTCGTTGCTTGTTGCTGCAACAGCAGTGGCAACAGCCAGTGTGAACGCCGCTTAAGGCCTATGGCATACCACCAGCGACGAGTCCGGCGACGGCACTGCCAACGGACAAGTAATCGACTATTCGTGTTGGGACCTGTCAGAAACAATGGGGAGAGCGCGCGCGCTTGCCGGTTGTCGCTGCCACGTCGGCACTGCGTGTCGTTGGGGAGGAGGCATACCGCCAGCGACCGGTTGTCGCTGCGCTTTGCACGGCGGCCAGCTGTCGCCCGACCCTTTGCACCACGCATGCACGCACGCAAGCGTCACTAACCGCGCTCTAACGCCAACTCTCGCCCCCGCCCAACACCGTCGCTGTTCTCGTCGCTGAACTCCAGCGCTGTCTCGTCGCTCAGCTCCTCTCGTCGCCGGCCTCGTCGCCGGTGGTATGCCATAGGCCTAAGTGAGATATGCCGCATCATCCACAGCGGGGAGGTGGTCGAGTAATCTAACCTGAGTGAGATACTCCTCATCATCTACTAAATTTGCTATTCAACTTGGGATGTTGCTGCAGAAGGGAAAGCTGCTTTACTGCTTAACACAACAGCACCTACGCGCGTTTCTGAGCGTCCAGATTGAGAAGCCCTGCCGCCAACTTCGTGGCATTAGCATGAGAAGACCACTAAAGGGGTAAGAGTAGAAGGATAACTTCGAGGGTGGAAAACCGACAGCGATCAGGAGGGAGCGATCTGGAGGAGGCATGGAGATGGGGTTGATAGAAGGAACAATGAAGCAAGCCAGGAGGTGGCACCAAGAAGGGTTAAGACAATAAGGAGGGACCAGTAGGGAGTTACCAATCAGAGGAGGGGCAGTAAGGAGGATCAGCAAGTAGTCCATTACCAGTAAGGGAGACCGGATTTAGAAGATGTGACACCGATGTTGCGCTATGGGCGTTCGCTCGCCGTCGTCGTGTCGTGAGCGTGGGAGGGCTACTTAATTGGGGTAGAGCAGTAAGGAGGATCCCGAGGGGGGGGGGGGGGGGGAATCTACCTGGAAGAAGGGACCTGGAGGCGGGACCAGGACGGGAAACCAACAAGAAGGGGGCCGTAAGGGAATTCATACGGAGAACAAGGAATCTGCCATATGCATAGCCTATTCATACTCTACACAGCGGCGACTGCGCGCGCTTCTGAGCTTCTGGATCCGGAAGACAGGTCACTCACGTCGTGCACCAGGCGCTCTGATTCTGAATACGTGTAACCGACGTCTGCTGTGAGCAAGGGAGGACCACTAACGGAGTGATGGAGACGGGCAGTAAGGGGGACCTCTATGGTTGATCAGGAGAGCGACCAGGAAGGAAAGAAAAGGAACAACTGGAGGAAGGGTCAGGACCGGAAGGCCAGCAAGAAGAGACCAGTAGGGAGTCAATAGTAGAGGCGAAGAAGTGGGCCAGTAGTAGTTGGGACCAGGAAGGTGGGGGACTAAAGAGGGGGTAGGGAAGACTAGTAAAGGCGGACCAGCAGTTAGATCCAGTAAGAAGAAACGAGTGTGGGGAAACCTGGCTTTGGAAGACATGTCAACGATATCTGGGAACGCTGGCTGTTGAGCATTAGGACGGTTACGGAGGAGTAACCTGAGGGACAGAAGTACTGCGCAGCACAAACCAATGACGTTAATGGCCGGCCCGGAGAGAATGTTATGATGAAGGTACCGAAGTGGTGAACGGCTTGATGCCATGCCGATAAAGTACGCACCAGGTCCTAGATGTTGGCGAATTTTATGTTTCATAAAAACTATTTCCATAGGTCAGTGATGCTGCAATGTCGCGCGAAGCGCGCAAGTGCGAGGCACGCCGTTAGGCGTGTTGGAGCAATTGTACTTGATAATTACCCTTTTAATTCCACATTCTCCTGAAAGAGCTTCAAGGTGACTATTCCCTATGGTGGTGTGTCAATTTTTGTTTGAAGAACTACCAAAAAGGTCGACCCACCTTATGGCCTTCCGGCGGTGGTAGTTCGTCGGCCAGAACCGCTTCGCGTGAATCAGTTGTACTCATCGAAGGTCGCGAGGCAGGCTGCTTGAATTTCTTCTTTCCAGCAGGAGGTGGTGGAGGTGGTGGCGGCGGCGGTGTGGGTATGGCTTTGGGAGGAGGTGGAGGCGGAGGCAGTTTTGCTGGAGCTGGAACAGCCGGAGCCCTAGGCGGCGGCGCTCCAGGGGCGGGTGGCGCTCCTGGTGGAGGTGGAGGTAGTGCTTCTACAGGGACTGGTCCCAGCTGCTCGTACTCGTCACCCATAACTGAAAGCGTTATATGTGTAAGAGATTAATTGAATACTATTACAACGAACAACTTCTTCACTCACACTGGTGAGAAGAAGTAATGTAGACAAATGAACATCCCTAACCGGCTGTGAGTTCTTATAGTTTCTCCTTATCATATCAGGACGAATGTCTGCGAATGGTAGACGAAAGGCACACACTCCTTCTTCTACTTCCGATCCAGAGTGAGGTTCATTGATGGGAGAGTAGTAACTCTAGTTAAAAAGGCATTTGGTTTATCCTCTGACAGAAGACGTCAATTTTCTTTTCCTAGACAGCTTTGTCTACAAGGAGAAGCTCAGACCATTCGTGGTGCGATCAGAATTATTAACAAGCATACGTTCACGTCGCCAATGGAGGAGGAATTATCGTTGCGAGGCGTCGCGCCGCGAAGGTGCACCGAACTTCACCTAACATTATACCATCTCCTTGCGGGAGGGTTTAGGTGAAGCATATAGAGCATTTCGCCACATTCTAAAGACGTCATCGGAGGCAAATGTGTTCAATATAGCGATGTATAGAACACACCCATTTCATTTAGAAGAATTTATTAGCGAAATCAAACAATAAAAAATTAAGAATATATAGAATTTGAGGTTTGATTCCACACGTTTGTAATTGATTAAGCAATTTAATCTGAAAAAATAGTCCCGTAGGAAAAACACTACGTATCACAACCCTGAGTCATATTCGAAACGCTAATTAATTTCATCCTCTTAGCATGCTGACGGTCTTACTTAGACCTCATCGGCGGCTGCCGTGGTTGTTGCGTGGCTGACGTGGACGAACACGGCAGCCGCCGGTTGATCTGCAGGTTTGCGGGATACTGTAGCGGGCGGCTCCTGTCGATGCGTCGTGGATCGCGCTGCGACGTCTTGTATGCCAGCGATGGCTGCCTCAGCAAGCGGGCCGTGAGGCAGTGGATGTTGCGCTGCTCCATGGTAGGAAGGTCGGGGGTTCGGTTCTGCAGCGTTGCGTGCTTTTTGCATTTCAATTGAGTGGTCGAGATTTGAGGGGTTTTGAGTCATTGAGCGGCGTTTTCTGGCCTGGTTCTGCTGGTGATGCTGCGGACTCTCCCTGAGCGACGAAGGCAGTTTCCACACGAGCAGCTTGGATCGCACCCACCCTGGAGTCCCTTCCCTAGCCTGATTCTGCGCTCGAAGAGCGCAGAATCCAGCTGCGGACTCCCCTGAGCGACGAAGGCAGTTTCCACGCGAGCAGCTTGGATCGCACCCACCCTGAAGTCCCTTCCCTAGCCTGATTCTGCGCTCGAAGAGCGCAGAATCCAGCTGCGGACTCCCCTGAGCGACGAAGGCAGTTCCCACACGAGCAGCTTGGATCGCACCCACCCTGGAGTCCCTTCCCTAGCCTGATTCTGCGCTCGAAGAGCGCAGAATCCAGCTGCGGACTCCCCTGAGCGACGAAGGCAGTTTCCACACGAGCAGCTTGAACCGCACCCACCCTGGAGTCCCTTCCCTAGCCTGATTCTGCGCTCGAAGAGCGCAGAATCCAGCTGCGGACTCCCCTGAGCGACGAAGGCAAGGGGTGCTGCGAGACCACGCGGCAGCAGACACGTCGTAACGCGTCAGCCTGTGCAGAAACGCGCTCCGATGACGGATGATCTGCAGGTTTTCGGGATACTGTAGCATGATTTGGCACATTGCCACGGCAGCCGCCGATGAGGTCTAATGGCTATCCATGCTGACCACGATGTTGCTCAGTGATGCGCGACGGTATATCATCTTAACAAGAATGATATCCGGTCCATCCAAACTTCAACCAGAGAGATTATTCAGGATGTTGAACACGATGCCAGTGTCCTTGTTGACGATTACGGCCGGTTTCCTTCTTAATTGATAGTCGTGTCAGGACCACCGACTTTACCCAAACTCGTGTAGAATTTATTTGAAAAGCTGGAAATAAAACTTACGTCCGCTTTTCAGAAATGCGTTCAATTTTACTATCGTAATAATCTCCAATTTTTGTTTTCCTTCTTAGCCGCACACTTCGTTTCCTTTCTCCCTTTTGAATTCTCTTTATTTTCTCTGCATTCTCTTCCTCTGCTTTGATGACACAGCTATAAGGTAATTGGTGAAGCTTGCATGGAATTTTCTATAATCGGTGTCGAAAGGCAAGGCAGAATGATCGACGCCAGGGTACGTAACGGTAGGTATAAAAAACTCATACCTATTCTCCCGTTTTCTTCGCCGCCTTGTGCAACGCTACTTATCGCATCCTAGCGTAGTCTACCGAATTCTGAGAAACGAATGTGAGGTCCGTGATCAGCATCTCATATAACCCCCAAAGTTCGGGAAAATCGGTGATCCTAATACGACCACCCAAGCCAACGATGTGGGAGGGGGGGGGGGGGGGGGTAACCGGCCGTAGCTATTGAGACGAACATTAGCATCGTGTTTGGCTTCCTAAAATTATTCTTGGATGAAGTTTGGGCCACGATATGTCGGGTCAATTTTGTGCGGCGCACTTCGTCCCACGAGCCAGACACGCGAAAATCGCTCTCGTCGTTCACGTGTTAGGGGCCGTTTAGTGTGCGCGCGACGCGCGACACAATACCATGTGTAGGCCGAATTGATCAATCGCGTCACGCGGCGCGCGTACGCCCTTAGGGCTCGTTTATACTTCAACGCCGAGCGACGCTACGTCATGCATGGTGGTCGCATTGATCGAACGTTGCGATCAATCAATTTGGCCCAATGTATAGCCATCGCGTCGCCCGGCGTCGAATAATAAACGAGGCCTTAGGTTCTCCGCATACATTTGCGGTACGGCGGTAGCGACAAGCGGCAAAACTGCCGCGTAGTAGTGAAAAGACGACATGGAACGGTACTTACCTCAGCTTAGCCGCCTCATTCGGTCGCCAACGTTGCACTGCTGAGAAATGGCAAAGATGTTGCGAAATATTCCAGAAGCTACACAAACGCCCCAGTCGTCATGACTGAAGCTTTTTCGTTTTACTTCGGATAGCCTTATATCACCTCTCTATTTCGTTATCGAAAAATCGCAGTACGACGTTGTGGTGCAGTTCTTAACTGTTAAAGTATATTCGTTGCAGAAGGAAAAGCCTTTGCTGAAACATTTTTGACGAGGATGTTAGCCTCGTCGAAAATGTTTCAGCAAAGGCTTTGTTCTTGAGTCTCCATACTCTGAAATAGATGAGAGGTGACAAATTTATAAGATGAACGGGATAAATCGAATCGTAAGGATAGATTATTGCAAATAGGTGATCGTCGGCGACTTTAACGCCAAGATCGGGCCACGAAGGTCGTCAGAAGAACTTTACATCAAAAACCACGGTTTGTGATGGAACGAGCAAGGCGAAAGGCTGTCTGAGTTCAACATGTCGACGAAGACCATCCACGGAAACTCGCTGTTCCGGAAGCCTCCCTCCCGATGAACCTTCCCTGGTGGCCAGTTCCACAACGAGATCGACCACATCATCTTCAACCGCAGGTATCGCCTGGCCGACGTCTCCGTTGTCCCCAAGTTTTACACGAGGTCGGACCATCGCGTCCTTCGCGCGAGATTCCGCTTTTCGCGTCAAGGAGAGAAGGCCGCGAAGTTCAAGAAGAGGAGTCCCAGAAGGCAAGAGGCCGTAATTGCAGCAATGCTCAACTTTAAAACACGCAAGGCACAGAAACAACAAGGCTTTGATCTGCAAGACCCAGCTATTAACTAACTGATCAGTATCGATCACGTTTGAAAAACGCGCCTGCTTCCACTCTAGATCTCTGCGACGATCGGGTTAAGGCCTTGAATCATTCATAATTGCCGCTGCCGCCTTAACAGCGCCACGTCTGCCGCCAAGGCTTCACATCAGGGCCTGAATTCATGAACGAAGAAGTCGGTAAATCACTACCAGAGATTTACCTAACGGACTCCTTACATAATAGAAACTTATATGTCCTCGTGGTTCACGAAGGACGAAAGATGCCGCGCATGTGTTCGACAACACTTGGCAGCGCGCTCAACTCTTTGCCACTAGGAGAGACATTAGCTGAAGAGCTTTACCGGTACTTCACCACGTGGCTTACTCTATCCTCTAGCCGGGTAATGGTTACAGCGGTTTTCACAGGAAACCTCGTTGACGAATCGCGGTACGTGGCGGCTTTGCGGTAAGTTTCATCGTTGCCGGCCGGCAGATCGTTGACGAACCCGGGCCAAGCGGCAAGGCGAACTCGGCAAGTTTTACCACCGGCGGCATCCCCTCCGCCTCTGCCGTGCTTGATGATAGGTTTGTCGCGTTGCCGCGTAAGTGTGCGGAGGCCTTCAGGGCTAAATTTCAATTCTGACAAATGAATCTCTATTTGTTTATCTGATAGAGGTCGCACTCAATTTTTACACGTTGCACATTTCCCAGTACATGTTTCTGCTACTTTGCAGGCTTGCTTGTGATATCGCCTATTTATCGTCTCGCTATTCGTTGTGAGTCTGTGATTTTACAATTTACAGCATTTTTTGCAAATTTTTTTTACGAATGACGACATTTTGGGTAGAAAATCGTAATTTTTCGCAGATGTGGTCTTTGATCTACAACAGTCTTCCACACGGGCGACCCTCCATTTTTCTTGCTATTTTTTTAATCTCCAGCGGAATCAGAGAGCTTTGATGTACTACGTCAAGGAAATCGCAAAGTACTGTCCTAACATGAGCTGTACACTAAAACAGTCCATATTTAGGAGAGGGTACTCCTCCCGAACACGCATCGGCCAACGTTCACGGCTGTTGTGGTTCTTTTAGTGTTTTTTCTATTCAGAAATCCCATACACTCTGTGTACTTCATTTAGATTGTTGTCATGGCGGAATGCTAACAACGTTTACAAAATTAAACAACCAAAGGAAGTACAGACAAATAGAAATTTTTATTTTAAAGTTTTCGCGAAGCAACCAAAGCAAACACCCTCGCCCTAGGTGCTTAAGGTAATGGAATAGTTTTGTCAAGCTTTTTCGTTTCAGAAACTGTAAAAGGCTTTGAAAGGAGAAATTTCTCAACTTTACAGACACGAGCTCTTTACAATTAAAAAAGGTTCTGAAATCAAGCACCTCGCCCCGCGTTTACTGCAACGTATCCCTTAACTAATCAATAAACATTTAATTATTTTCATGTGACCGTTTATATGCTACCATAACTACCAAGTTTCAAATGAACTTTTTCAGTTCAAATCAAAGTTCGAATTGGAACCTTCCCACCTCGACCTGGACAGTATTCAATTTAAAAGAAGCACCTTCCAAACCTATTGGTCGTCTGTGGAATCAGGGTGTGTCTAAAAAATATGGTTGCATAGTTTTAATCCTACCCTCTGCAGGAATGTCTCCACACTTTTTAAAATGCGGAGAGGGCTAGGTCTTTCGCTGCACGAGAAGATAAGATTGCGCCATGCGCTCGTTCACTATGTCATGTTGGTCTTGTTACTATTTATTTTAGCCTAGAAAGAAACCTAAAGGCTAGCTAAAGGAATGAGAACGTTATGGTTGTGTATTTATTTTGATACCACATATACGCGCTTTTTCAGGTTTCTTGTACTATTTTCCAAATTAGGGATTTGCCGAGTCTTTCAATTTGATCTGAATAGTGTTTAGCTGATTTTGAAGTGTCTAGTAGTCAAAAATAATTCTTACCAGGGAAGTCTCTCAGGCATATGTCTGAGCTGCGAAAATGAATACCACTGTGAGATTCTCCACCCTTCAAGTAGTAGGAAGGGACGTTCCATTTTTGAAGTCCTCGAACCCAGGGAGCTAGGGACCTTCAAAATTTACTATGGGATCTCTTGTACTCGCACGAAGTTTGAACGGCAAAAACGAATACCACAGATAGATTATCCACCCTTCAATTAGTAGGAAGGGACGTTCCATTTTTGCAAAATCCGTGAACCCAAGGAAACAGGGCCCCTGAACACTCAGGAATGTATTGCACTGTCAGCATCTAACACATACGTGCGTGTTGCACGTGGAGATAAGAGAAATGGTGAAATACGTCTGGCTCCATCGTCGACGTACGGAGCTCGGTGGCTCAGCGGGGTGACGGCCCTTCAAAGGCACAGGGGCACAGGATGTTCGACTCCTTGACCTCGGAGTACTTTTGCATTATTAGTGTTCAATCCTTGTTTGGTATCAATCACCTTCCCAACTTTTCCTATGCATGTATTTCACTGTATGTAGGCTGAGAAGTACGTGTTAGGTGAGATTTTCATCATCTACTCCCTCTATACGCGACACTTTGTATTTTCTGCTGATTTTTGATAGGACCCTTGGCTACATGGAGGAATGGACCTTTCCAAGCAGAATGAATAAAGCAAATAGAAGAGTATATGATGGCACCAGTCCACAAGCCGAGAATGGCTGTTCAGTCAATCTCATGTCATCTAGCATGTGTCCCAGAATGGCAGCCGATCATTGTACAAGCCCAGTTGTACCCTACTGCCCGTCAAAGGTGTACTAATGAACTAGACATACTAATGATGACGAGCTGATGGCTACTGCTGGTCAGCGAGCATAGGTCACCGTCATATTCTAACGTATCGCTAGACGGCGGCACGTTGGTTTTGAAACTCCTCTGGTGAGCCAACCAATTAAAAATGTTACATTTAGAGATTTTTTACTAAAAATAGGGGTGCAGAGATATTTCACTCCATTTCATTTCATTCATTGCACAGATTGTGCGCCTTAAACAAACAAAAGTAGGCAAAAACAAAAACATATGCTGCAGTCTGAGTGTTTTTCAACCCTTTGATCCTAAATGTTTAGGAAACTTTTATAAGTTATCTTTGATATATATATATATATATGTATATAATTTGCAAATTCTCCGATACCTGGTAGTTGTAAAACATTAATTCTTTCTAGTTTAGCTTTAAAATCCTTGCCCGTTTTGCATTTTATAACCTCAGATGGAAGACGCTGCATCCATCTTGCAACTCTATAGAAAGGTACATGGAACATTCTCGTGTGATTTGGCCTAAAGATTCTTCTGTAGTACAAATTAAAATGCATTTTTAGGTATGATGTATATATATATATATATCTTTGAAAAAGTTGATCACGATGGTTCGCCGTGACATGAGTGTACGCCCCATTGAGTATGCGATTGTCGAGTAAGCCTGAAGAGGCACTATTGAGCTTTCGCGACCTTAGCCCCTTGGTCGAGGACGAGAAGGGGTAGAAAAAAATTTCACCCAAACTTTGCCTAAGGGGTTATCTGGGGCGCTGATCACGAATATGATATCCACTTTTAAAATTTTAGTCTATTGCGGTAGTTTTGCACGTGTGCAAGCGATCCCATAGTAAACTTTGAGAATCCCTAGCCCCTTGGGTTTAAAGACTTTGCAAAAATGGAACATTCCCTCCTACTATTTGAAGGGTGGAGATTCTCACAGTATTACTCGTTTGCGCAATTCAGACATACGACTGAGAGACTTCCATGATTAGTCTTACCATAGACTGAAACCAGACCTATAAACTTGGTAAGCGTTGAATCACTTTTAATAAGACCTCTAAAATTGAGTTGTACTGCACCACATGTTAGGCGGCTCCTACGATTTATGATTTACGGTTTACGATTTATACATTTACAGCGCAAAATTTCTTATTTCATTTACTCACACCGCTGGCCAAGATTCAGATTGTAAATTCACCCTCGACGGATAAAACACCGGCTACTCCAGCTGCTTGTATGTAGGACTATTATTGAACAAAAAACGAGAGCCATCAGGCTAATTGGTATACACGATAAACAAGGAATTTGGACGAAAACTTTATTACAAAATAATCTGATCAAAAGAATAAAAAGCGGCCGAACTGAGCGCAAACTGCTGACATGGTTTTAAGCGCCCCAGCTCATGTAAGTTAATAATTCAACTGTAGCTGATAACTTTATGTCGTGATTAATATGCTTAAACTGTGCACCTTCTTCACATCGGCACTACAGAATGTTGCCGAGCGTGTCATTAATGATCGGTCCGAGGTCGATTGCACCACCGAAATGAAGTGCCATCACGGAGCCGAGAAGAAGAAATATCGTGAAGCAAATTGTAGCCGTCACACAGAGCACACAATTCAGGGTCACCAATTTCTAAAAGTGAACTGTTTCTCACGCTCTTTTTATTTGGCTTGACATATAAATGTGCACCATTTTCACGTCAACTTGAACACTTTTTTGAACAAGCCTACGCCTTTGAAATCAACTGAAAAATAACTGAACATCTTCCAAATCAGAAAGAGTTCTTTCCACATTGAACTACACTTTCCGACAAAAGTTAGAATCATTTTTTGTTCAAGAAAAATTTTAGTATAACTTTCTTTGAGCATTTTCTACGCTTACCGAATAAGTAAACGCGGTAGATCAATTTTTATAAAATTCTCATTTTTAAGGAAAAATGTTGGTTGAACGGTTGAAGAGCAGGAAGGCGGCTATTTTATAGTGCAAAAATAGAGGTTACGCCATACTCTCGTGTAGGATGTCGCGATTTTTTACTGATGGCAAAATTTATGTTTGCCTGGAGTTTTATATCTGTAAACGATGCAACAAATACAATTGTGAAGAGCACATATATTCTCACTTTGATGCTTCATCAAAACACCATATACACCATCAATAAAATAAAAATCGCGACCAGGTTTTTCGAGAGCATGGCGCGATCTCCCCTTTCAATGGAATAAATGATTGCTGCCTTGTTCCTCTTTAAAACAAAATTTATTATATTTTTCAAAACTAATAAAAATTTACATCATTTATTTTGTCCATTCATTCGGGCACCTAAACTAGACATTTGCAAGAAAAGTTGTAACACCAAATTTTCCTCGAAGTAAAAGTATTCTAGTTTTTTCGGAGAGTCTAGTTTAATGCGAAAGAAGCTCCTTTTAACCTGGAAGATGTTCTGTTCGATTTCAGAAGCAACATGTTTGTTTGGAGAATGTCCAATCAAATTGGACACTCTTCTAAGGTAGCCTTAAAGATTTTGAATTCAAAGTGAACTCTTCCAAATCACAACGACCTTCAGGGAGATGGTTAGGATAACTTTTTGTTCGAGGAAAATTCGATATAACTTTCCTTTAGATTTTTTAGATTACCTGCCCAATAGGTGTAATAATTTTATAAAATTTTGTTTTTAGGTTGAATGCAATAAGCCAGATTTTTTTTCGATATGGGAAGAATTCAAAATGTATTATGCAAGTGCTATGGCTGTTGTGTTTACGTTCTTCTCTAAGCTAGCCCAAGACATTTGAAATCAAAACAAATTCTTCCAAATCGAAATGGGCTCTTTCTACATTAAACTAATAGAAACTCATCAATAAAGAAGGTAGTATAATTTTTTGTTCCAGAAAAATTTCAATATAATTTTCTTTAAAGTTTTAATTCACCCAATAAGTGAACACCTTGTCTTTATTGATTTCTTATTCTTGAGGAAAAACAATGGTTAAAAACTTGTTTGAAAGATCAGAAAGGTGGCCATTTCGGTTCATTCCCAATGGGGGTGGGCACTCCATAATCCCTTGTAAAGCACACCTAATTGAGGAAAAATACACGCAGCATAACATATAAACGAGCTTACCTGATGTCCTCCTTAAGAAATGGCCGGTCCCATCGCTGGAATATTGAAAAAAATAGTTGCAAAAACATGAAGAGGGTCCAGCGGCTAAGCACGTAATCCACGTTTTCAAATTCGCGCGCACCAAATGCGTGCGTGTCGACTTAGTCAACGTGTGGAAACACATAGAGTGACGCCTGCAGTACGCATCTCCCGACGGCCTTTTTATTTTGTTACGTGTTGTTCGCGTCGTTCGTTTTCGTCGTCTGTTTCGTAGCGATTTTTTTTAATTTCAGGTTGGGGGTTTCAGGGGATCAGGTAGGTTCGTTGATGTATGTGTTACATGTATTTATGGCTAAACTGCCATTTGCAAAGGATTATGGAGTGGCCCCCCATTGGGATTGCACCGCCATTTCTTATTTTTAAAAGATGGGATGACACCAAGCCCTCATCCGTAACGTCGCGATTTTTATTCGATTGGTAGCACAATTTCTGTTTGCATGGAGTTTCACACCTGTAAACGATGTAACAAAAATAATTTTTAGAAATCTCACACACATACACACATATGATGTCTCATGTAAGCAGCATTAACACTATCAAACAAATAAAAATCGCAACGATCTTTTCAGTGCTTTAGCCAGCAGAAGTACGCAGCATTGCTAACAGCAACCCTCGCGGCGCTGCACTCCCGCCGTTGTCATGGTGGGTCCGCGGCACCCGCAAGACTCTGCTGCCGGCCTTATACGTACGTACGCGTCAGTCTGCGTACAATGTGGGAAATTCCACGTCACCGTCTCCGACTGCTACGCTCAAGGCGGTCGAAGTCAGTGGGCTGCCCCCCCCCCCCTTCTATCATTGCGTCCATAATGGCAAAAAATTATAGTAGTTATGCGCCTTCCTCCCACGACTAGGATAGATCCCTTCAAAGAATTATATTAACATTTTTTTTTGTTCGTTTTGGATAGTATCCCAGAGTCTCTAGTTTAATGTAGAGGAAGCTTGCTAAAATTTCAACGAAACCGTTGTTTGGACCTGTTGGAATTTGGATTGAAAAGTGAGCAATCTGATTTGAAAAGTGTCCAATTCGTCATGAAAATGGTACATATGCAGTCTATCCATACCCTCTTTGGAGCCTCTTCTTCCACGTCGCCGACTGTTTCGCTACTTTTGTCTTTTCTCTTCTTCTTTTTCTTCTTCTTGTCTTTTTTCTCAGTACTTGAGCCAGGCGTACCACTACCCTCGTCCTTCCCTTTTTTCTCTCCTGAGCCCGAGCCTGATCCCGACGGTCCAGGTGACGCACCAGGCGTCTTATCTGGTGTGGGAGTAGAAGATGGCGCTAGTGGAGGCGGAGGCGGCGGAGGTGGAGGCGGTGGAGGCGGTGGCGGCGGCGGCGGAGGTGGCTTCCCCGGACCGCCACCGGGTGGAGGCGGCATATCGCCTATAGGTCCCAACTGCTCGTATTCGTCTCCCATATTCTACGCTGCTAGTTACAAGCTGAAATTCGCTGAGTTCAACTGTATCTGTTCCGCGGTTGCCTATGAAGAACGAACCCTCACCTTAAGCTTCAACCACTCCCATAGGTCCTAAGAAAGGAATGAACCTACACCGGTGACTGGAGTTTGATATCGTGTTACAAAGCGAAATCAGAGTGACTGCAAGCTGATAACGATTATGAACGGAGACCGGTGCTAATCTCTGCAAATTTGTCTTCCAATCATGGTTAGGGAAGAGGTTGTGATGAAGTGGTCAGTTACCGTTCCTTGCTCCACATGTGTTCTGTGGTGGGGAAAAACAGCACCTGCAACCAAAGTGGGCGGCCTGGTAGACATTGGATCAAAGGAGCTGGCCACAATTCAAGAACGCTATTAGATTGCCGATGATTAGGTCCGGACAGTGCTTTTTTGTTGAATTTTTTCATAGGTGAGTCATTCTGGAATAACCAAAATAAGTGTCTACAACTGTTACTAAGGAGCTTGACGGCCACAAAGCGCACAGTACAGGGCGCTCCAAAACAACATGATTGCCGCATCTCGCGATCTTCACGGCCTCTCGGTCCTCCGCGGGCGTCCAGGCTCGCGGCGAACTCCGATCCGACCTCATCGATGAGGCGCCTCATCGCGCGGCCTACCCCCGCCTCCCCCGTCAACCATCAGGGACGGAGCGCACGCGTTTGAGCGAGCATTATCCGCTCCACGCGCATAGTTGGCTGTTCAGTCTAGGCCTGCACCGACCGCGAGCGGGGCCGCACCCTTGAGGAGTCGCCCATTCGTCAGCTCTTCGTCAGTTCAACCGGAGCTACAGGCCTGGCCACAGTCTTGTCCCTCCTTCTAGCACCGACTTCCAGCCGGACGGATGGCGACCCATCCACGAAGGGTCGCCGGGGCTCAGGGCGCCGAGTTAACCAATACAGTGAAGCGTCCGGTGCCCCTCCACTCTGCCCGGCTATACTTCCTATCTCATATTGCGTAATCGACTCTCAAGTATATTCTACTATGTCGGCGTAGTGGTGTGCAATAAATCGGTGCTGGCCCTCGCTGTGCGAGTCGAAGGAGTGAGTCCGTTCATACATCACAGTTGTTTGGTACTGTCGCTATTGTTGGTGTTGTTGTATGTCGCCATGGGTTTGCCGGATATGCCTGTGTAAGCCCCACGCGGGGTCCGTGCGGAGGGTCAGGGTGCTCTTGGCTGAAGCCTGCACGTGGACGTCGCATGGGCAGTGCAGTTCAGTACCAGACAATCATTTCATACATCGGGTAGTGTCTCTCCACGGTAGCATGCTGGGCGCAGCCCAGGGCTGAAGAGGCGCGGCAGCGCGTCATGATGTACACCCGCCTCCTGCTGAGGCGTGGCGTCAGGAGGTACAGCCGCTCTTCCACGAATCGGAAAATTTTGTTTTGCGTCTCAAAGGTTTCGTAAGGCAGCCGTTAGACTCTCGGTGAAGCCTAGGGGTTGGGTGGGTGAGCAGGGGGATGAAAGGAAGATCGCAGCCTCGCGGCAAGGGGCGTGGCCTATTTCGTACATCCTGACCGTCTCCTAGAGACGCAATATCGTTGAGAGTGAAGGGACGGACCCAGGGAATCCATATTTCAGAAGTAGCACTTAAGGGCATGGAACCAATACACCTCCCCGGGGTACTAGGCCTTGGCAACATCGGGTGCACCATGAGACAGGTTGAAGTCCTAGCCGCTGCACTGGGCCATCGACTTGGGAAGTGATGGTTTTTTTATTATAACTATAGAACAGCTAACAACTTAGCAGAACAACACAGAAATAACAACAATATAGACAATAGGCAATACCATGTTCGAATGAATTGGATGTGCTCCCTTGGTGCTACAGAAGTCCGAATGCTTGGCGTTGTGGCGCAGATGGAGACAGTCGGTTCCACTCCCGGCGCAGATTCGCGACCTCCAGACCGCTTGGCAGAGCCCTGGCTCCAAAATGCACCACACGTTTTGCTCCGTCCAAGTAGGATCCGGGAGTGCGGTAGCTGTTCAGCAGACGTGGCAAAGTCAGGGAAACTGTCCTTGCACCACGTCTCCATGCTCTTTTCCTTATGTCTAAAGGCTGACTCTTGCTGAAACATCCATTGCCGAAATGCTGTTGGGCAGGGAAAAGTACCAAGGCCAGGAGGATGTCCCGCCGCTACACATCACCAACAATTTTTACTCCTCCGTGCACAAAAACCAGGGGTCGGATTCAACAACGACTTACCTAACCTTAACAGAGAACTCACAGCGGAAAACTCAGATAACCCGGCTTATCGCTCACCATATCGCTTAATAAGCCGCGCTTTCAGGGGTTTCGACTGTAATTTTCGCTATTAAATCGCTGTGTGTCGTTGATGAATACGGTCCTAGGCGGTCTTTCCGATTCTGCCCCACACCATGACCGACTCCCCCCGCCCTCGGATTTTTACGATCTTCGATGATGCCGAAGGTGGATTAAGCCACAGTGGACCAGATCCAGTCGTTTTGGCATCTCCACGGAGATGCCAAAAAACTGCCTGTCGTGTTCGTTCCCGCTCGGGACACCTGCGCCACGCAGCTTGAGTTGGCGGCATTGATTGTGCCGTTCGCATCTATTCTAATCTCTCAGTGCTGGACATTATTGAACTTGTAGCGGTTGAGTCCGAGTCCTTTTTTAGCAATTGGCATGAGACTGACAGCGATATCACTGTCAATTTTTCTCTTGGAGTTCCTAGTCTCTGGAATTATTCGCTTTTCGCTGACTCGCTGGATACGCGGCTTATTGACAGTGCGATTTCTTCCCCGTAATTGGTGATCACCTTCAAGCCCCTAAATCGAGGAATTGCTGCGGAGTCAGTCACGTATTTCGAGATAGTGCTACGGCGTCTGCGGGAGCCGACGCACACTCGCAGAGCCCGGCGAGTGTGGAAAGTATGCGAGGGTCCTTGATGCGAGGACGGCATCGGGGGGCAACTGAGCTAGTCCGAAAGTCCCGTAACGTAAGAAGGACCCGCGTAGCAACGCTGAATGTGGGTACGTTGACGGGCCGCTCGTGCGAGTTGGTTGAAGCACTGGAGCGTAGAAGAGTTGATTTCTGTGCGGTGCAGGAGACGAGGTGGTCCTGCCGCAAGTCAAGGGACATAGGACGAGGCTTTAAGGCCGTCCTATGTGGAAGTCCCAGGACCACCAGTGGTGTCGGAATAATGACTCGCTTGTAAGCGTCGAGCGCTTTGACGATCGATTGATGAAGACCGTTGTCGCCGCTAAGGAGCGACTCTATCACTTCTTCTCTACATATGCTCCGCAGACTGGCTGCTCCGATCAAGCCAAGAATGAGAAGACAGCAGAGGTGCCGTCGAAAGATGTCATCATAGCCGCTGGTGACCTTAATGGGCACGTAGGTGCTACGAGAGACGGGTACAGCTGTCATGGTGGTTTCGGATACGGATCACGTAACGCGGATGGTGAGCGCATTCTTGATTTTGCGGAATCGCATACCCTCACCATAGTGAACACCGTCTTCCGAAAACGCGACTCGCACCTTACCTCATACTGCAGTGGGAGCTCCAAGTCTCACATAGACTTTGTCCTTCTGAGAGATCGCGACCGGAGTCTTGTCACAGACGCGAAGATCGCGCCGTATGAGACGGTCGCCCGACAGCATCGACCGCTGATCTGTACATTTAAGATCGCCCCTCCGAGGCTGAAGCAGGTCGAGGGATGCGGTACACCAAGAATCAAGTGGTGGCAAATGAGAGAGAAGGAAGCAGCTGTAATTTCTCGCGTGCGGTTACCGACAGTCACGACTGTCGACGAAACTTGGAAGAAGGCGACCGACGCGATACGTCAAGCTGCACAGTCGGAACTCGGCATTACGAAGCCTGGGCGACGGAAGGTTGACAAGCAGACATGGCTGTGGTCAGATGACGTGAAAGTCAAAGTTCGAGAGAAGAAGACGCTCTATCACGTGTTTCTCGACGAAAAGACAGCCGATAACTGGCGGAAGTACCAAGTAGCAAAGAAAGCTGCAAAGAAGGCCGTGGCTGTTGCAAAAGCCACTCATTATGGAGATGACAACGAGAAGCTTGAGTCGCGCGATGGTGAGCGGTATCTGTACCGACTTGCAAAGTTTCGCCATCGGCAGACCAAGGATATTGAGAAGTTTTTCGGCATCAATGATGAGAACGGCCGTCTTGGCCGTCTTCTTACGGACCGCAAGAAGGCATTGAAGCGATGGCGCGACTACTTTGAGGAAATCTCTACAGTAGAATTTCCTCATCCAGTCATCCCTTCAACGGCTCCAACCCACGGCCCCGTCCAGAAAATCACCGTGGAGGAGACTGAAGAGGCTTTGAAGAAGATGACGCCAGGCAAAGCGGCTGGGACCGACGACGTGGCAGCAGAACTGTGGAAGTCGAAGTTTGGTACCCTGCTGAGTGGTTGGCGAAGCTCTTTAACCAGGTTGTGGCGGAAAAGAAGGTGCCTAAGTGTTGGCGCCAAAGCACGACGATTTCGATTTGGAAGAAGAAGGGCAGTCCTGCAGACTGCACCAGCTACCGTCCAATTCGTTTGCTTTCGCACAGCGTGAAGATCTTTGAGCGAATTGTCGATGAACGAATTCGGAACATCGTCCAGCTTTCAAGCAATCAGTGCGGCTTCGTAGCTGGCTGTGTCACCATTGATGCCATACACGCCGCCCGCCTCCTGTTACAGAAGCACCGTGAGAAACAGAAGCCCGTGCATATCGCCTTCCTCGACTTGGAGGCCTTTGACCGCGTACCGCGTGAAGTGATATGGTACGCGTTGCGACGACATGGTATCCCTGAAGAGCTTATTGAGTGGGTGCGCATCCTCTACTCGTGCCCAATAAGCCAAGTGCGAGCAGCAGCGGGCACCTCGATGGATCTGCGCTCTCCCCACTGCTCTTCGTGATCGTCATGGATGCAATTAGAGAGTGCAGCCTGGTCCAAGTGGCGCTCGTTGACTGGCGTGCTCTGTGATAGGAAGACACCGGAGCGCTTGAAGTCGAAAATATATAGAGCCGGCAGGTAGTAGCGATGTACGGAGCTGAGTGTTGGCCTGCGACAAAGGAAACGGAAAATCGCCTCAGCATAATGGAAACGAAGATACTGCGGCAGAACGGCAGGAGATACATCCGAAATGATGTCATTCGGCAAAAGTTTGGTGTCCCGCCGATAGCTGACAAGATGCGCGAAGCTACGTTCTGCGTGGAAAAGAAGACGGCGTCCGCAAGATAGGCCTTAACTTTAACGTAATTGGAAAGCGGCCTAGAGGGCGCCCGAAGCAGCGCTGGTTAGATACGTTACATACGGACTTGAAGATTACTGGTGTTCACCCTGATCTGGCGCTGGATCGGGAAAGGTGGCGTCATAACACCAGAATAGCGGACACCGCTACGATACGGGGTAAACGCTGAAGAAGAAGAAGTACAGTCGTCATAGGAGGGACACCACAGTTAAACAACTTTTCTGAACGCAACTCCGTTATTTCGGCGCAAAATCCAGTTGGGGTAAAGCTACGCTCCAACAATAACAAGAAAACGAAGCGGTAGGGTTCTCAGTCCAACTAAGCAAATTCGTGCCAGCAGAAGCGTAACTATGAACTTCCCCAATTTCAATTCCTTACCAGGGAACTACCTTAGGCGTAGGTCTGAATCACCGATGCTATGCATATGGACAGGAGCGCCTCCCTCTCAGAAGTAACAATATGCAAGTATCTCGACCCGAGTACAACTTTGAGCAGGGTTACGGCCTGCGAAAGCTGAACCATTGAAGCGGAGTGGCGAAGCAAGCATGAAGGGAGGTATTTTATCACTCTTGAGTTCATTGTTTCCCCGAAAGCATGTGTCGACCAGACGGCCGAGTGGAAAGGGTAGCAGACTCAAGAGCGAAATGTCAGGGGTTTGGATCCTGTGTGGCGCATCTTTTTGCATGTCTGCAAACTTCATGTTCTTGCGAAGGTTACATACGGTGACTGTAGAGCAGGCAAACAACAAGTTTGCATGTCGTTAACCCTTATGAGGAATAAAGGGTGGCGTCACTATACGATAGTTTGAGATGAGCCGGGTATTCTACACCTGCGTGAAGGCAGTTCCGAAACATATTCAGCCTTTACAATGGCAGCAGTCGCCAACCGACGGGCAAGTCAGACGTTATACTTACATTGCAAGTCTGACTTAAAATAGGCCGATCCAGCCGTTATGGAAGACTTGTAATCTTTGTGAGAACAGAACCAAAAGCCTTGAATTTCGAGAGTTCTGCATGAGAAACTGCTACCAAGCACAACCTTGGTTTGCTGAAAACTAGTGTTTCACGTTTACGTGGATGTAACGGGGAGGAACCGATTTCCGGGAGCACCCCGAATTCAGGTTCCTTGTTCGGGTCCTGCCAAAGCTAGTCAAACCAGAAAGATCATAACGTTTATAGCACCAAGCACTAGGACTAGGTCAAGAGGACCGAATGCTGGTCAACTTCGCATGTGAGGGCATTGAATTACACGTAAACCTCACGCAGACGTTCTCCATGAAAGAAGTACGAGAAACGGAGGGAGCTATCAAGAGAGCGACGAAAAATTCATCATCTAGACAAACAGCGACTGACTCCATGCCTACCTATTCGACTTTAATGATTGGAGTTACACGATTCAAGCAGGTGGGAGAGGGCCTCCGGAGTTCCGATCTTGGTAGGTTCGAAGAAAGAGTGGGGTATTTTTTCGAAGGAACACCACTACTGTCGGAATTTTTCATAAAATCCCTAAATGCTCTTCCTGTTCTTACAGCGAGCATGATCCATTGGAGCACCCTGGCACACAACAGGAACGAATGGAGACGTTGCTGGCGCCCGCTGGAGCAATTCGATGCTGACGACAAGCGGTATAGTTGATTAGCGGACGACAGGCGGTATTGGTGAACATTGAATGACATGTTAACCTGTTTTTTGCCTGCTCTACTGTCACCGTATGTAACCCTCGCACGGACACGAAGTTTGCAGACATGCAAAAAGGATGCGCCACACAGGATCCTAACCCCCGATATTTCTCCCGTGAGTCTGCTACCCTATCCACTCGGCCGTCTGATCGACACATGCTTTCGGGGAAACAATGAACTCGAGAGTGATGAGATAGCCTTCTTGCTTGCTTCACCAATCCGTTTCAATGGTACAGCTTCCACGGGCCGTAACCCTGCTCAAAGTTGTACTCGGGTAGAGATACTTGCATACTGTTACTTCTGAGAGGAAGGGGCTTCTGTCCATATGCATCCCATCGCTGGCTCAGAGCAACACTTCAGCTACTTCCTTAGTTAGTTCATCTCTATCTACCTCTTGAAAAGAAAAACCTGTGTTATCTAACCATTAACAGCAAAAGGGCTGACATATTTTACGAAAGAAATGAGGAATAAGACTGAGCAAGAAATACGTCAACGCGTCCTGCAAATTGAATCTCGATTTGAATGCTCTTGCTAAGCTATAAGCTGGCCTCTATCAGAAATACAACCTCGTCGTAATCTTTAATGTACCGGTAAATGGTGCTCTAAATTGCTGTAAATTTTGTCCACTGCTCTTTCCATTTTCACAAGGCTAAATATTTGTATTATTTACGTGTTCATCAACGCTTAGTTGCATAAGCGCGGCTACCGTGGAGTCACAAATAAAATGTGCGTTTGATGCTAAAACACGGCACTAAAATCCACGGGTATGTGCAATAACCAATCGTTGCAGTAGCTAATCACGTTTTCAACCGAATTCCAACCAATATTTTGATTTCTATTCTATTTTTTTCTATTTTTTTAACAAAAAATTCTAACAGTACAAAGCTCGACATATTGCCTAACATTGTTCTTAACCAGTTGCTGGATCCACAGATCCATTGGAGTGCATGGTGATGATAAGCAGTACATGCCCCCGTCCTATTAGGAAGTGTCGTCAGCTTAGTTGTGCTACTTTTTCTTTTCATCATTGTGGCAGAGATACCTTTCTTGGTTGTATTTTGAAAGGGTTAAAATATTGTGAGCTGCCCAACTGTAAAAAAAAATTTATATCAGTTACGTTAGCGAATATTTAACAGAACAGCTGGTTAGGCCGGAGTACAAATTGCAGTAGAACACGCAATCGTCCTGGATAAGCTAGGATGGCGAGCTATACGGTCGTATGTTACGTTTGCCAGGTTGTACCCAATCCATACCCTCCCTGACGACATAGTGGTATCGACGCCCTGCAACAGAGTCTCGTCTACATCGCCCACACCTAGAGGTCGTCGCTTCTCGCCAACAGCCTGTCAGAGAGCACTTTGCCCTCTCCTTCATTCCCTCATCCCTCACTACTTACCGTAAGCCACTCACCATATACTGTCTACCACTCCGCAATAAAGATGCCATCCCATAGCATACTAGAAACCAGAAACCGGATTCACCAACGACTTACAGTAATTTAACAAAGAAAATACAGCCGACATCCCTTATCGCGGCTGAAATGTTTCACCGTATCGCTCAATAATCCGCGCTATCTGGGATTTCGGCTGTATTTTCTCTGCTAAATTGCTGTAAGCCGTTGATGAATCCAGCTCCAGGAATGGGATTCATAGGATTCATCAAGTAAGGACTGATCAACCTTAACTTGATACCTTACACTGGTAGAGTTTCTATCTTTTTAACCACATAGCTAGAGCAGGCATGTCGATCTGTGCGGATTCTGCTTTACCCCATCTTCGAAGTTAGATCCACTTTGTGACAAGCGATGAGTAACAATGGAGACGTTTAAAATGCCAGCCTCATCGAAGCGATTATCAACCTTAGTTGGCTTACTTTTCGATCTGAACATACCGTATAAAAAGCCAGCATAGTTAAATTCGAAGACTCTTGCATGGCTAAGCCAGTTAGACAACATATCTCTACGAGCAAATTTATTTGATGCCGGCGAAAATAATTTTATACGATTAATCTGTTTTAAGGGCATTTGAACTATTGATGGTGTCGCATGAAATCGTACAATAAATCGGAAGATTCGTTGCCGATCAATGATCAGTGGCCTGTTCCATTGTAGCCTCCTCATCGCGTTTCAACTCGTCACTCCTTGATCGCATGGCGCCGAACTCCTGAGGATATCTCTCCGGTTTTCTCTTTTCTGCAAATTCGTCGCGTTTTCTCATATCACGAGCCACATTGTTGTCCTCATCGGCGATGTCGTCGTCATATTTCGGCTCCTCCTCTATTCCGCCGCTCTCAGGTGTTGGTAAGGAGAGGAAGTCCTCTGGTCGTGTTGTTGAGGTTACGTTGGTGTCATCTTTTTCAAGAACGAAGGTAATGTACGCGTAGTACCCGCCTGCCCCTGCCAGTCCCAGCAGGACAAGGATTAGAAGGAAGCACGAGCAGGAACCCTGAAACGAGCAGCTACTGTGGAATGATTACAGCTTCACAGTTACGGAAGATATACCTTTTGCAATTTAAGTGAGTCGCTTTTTAATTTGAACTGCACGTTAGTTTAAAAACGGGCAGAAATAAAATGAACATTTTGTACTGAAACTACTTTCAGTATCACCAATTCAGTTCTTTCAGAGTAGTAACGTAGTCACGATTCGCGTCTCATGCACTAGATTCGCACCTCGTTTCACTAGATCAAAAGCTGTCGTAGTTTAGCTGTTCTAGTAAGTGCATTTCTTGATCGCGATCGGTTATCGGATTCCTTTGCTCTATCCGTCGATCACCCGCCAGAATTTCACTGCGTACTCTCTGCTCCTTCAGACGTTTGCACACTATTTCACCACACTCCTCTGCCTACATCTCCACCACTGCACACTGTACTTCCGGAAGATCAGTTTTGGGACTGGCTAGCCAACACGGTCAGGTACACAATCATTTCGTCGACGACGCCCGCACGAGAAGCAGTGAGTCTTTACCTCCTAGCACAAGTCTACGTTTCTTTTTAGTGTGTGGGTATTCGATTTCGCACTAGTAGATTAGGAACGTTTCATAGATACCTACTATGTTACTAACCTTCATTTCGTCGCATTCACTAACACGTTCGATTCATGATGTTAGTTTCGTCAAACATGTAAATTGGTGCAAATAACATTGGATAAAGTTTAATTTCCCAGGTTTGAGGTACCAAAGTCCCGCGTGGCACCGGTTAACGACCGCTAGAATTCGTGACTACACCCACTACATTCCACGGCAGCTCGAACACACATTTTCCGTATCAATTTTATTATTAGGGTGGGTCAAAAGTAATGAGACTCTCATGCTGAGCCCATATATGTCGTGGATGGAGTCCGGTTTCGTGCTTCTCGTATTTGTATGTTTGTTTGCTACTTACTGAAGGCTACCTGAGAAGTGACCACTTTCGCCCTTTCCAGAAGCATGCCAAACCCCAGACTGACAAGTTGACCTGTGTCGCGCAAATCTCGCCCAATTCCCAACCACGAGCAGCACGGACTCAATAGTCATGCAAGATAAGAAGTACGTCTTCTACCTTAACCCTACCAAGCAGCGAGTCTGGGTGAGGCCTGCTGACCTGTTACCGACCTTTGTTCGGAGGGATGTTCACGGCGAGAAGCACCTTCTGAGCTTTTGTGTCTGCGCTCATAGACCGGTATACTGGACGATGTTTTCCAAAAGCACGACAATGGACTCCAAGGCCATGGTGAACGAAATAGAAGAGATGAACCGGCGACACGCACTTATTCGGTCTCAGCGCTTCAAGAAGGTCCTCTTCTTCGGCAACCCATCGGGGAAAGGCGATCACGGATAAGCTTGCTCAGCTGGGCTACGTTCCCATGCCTCACCCACCGTATTCGCCCTACCTCTCTCCATACGATTACCACTACTTCTTGAGCCTATAGGACTTCATGGCCGGAAGGGACACAAGGACCCAAGCAGACCTCGACAACCATAACGAGCAGTGGATCAGCACCAGGCCCAAGCAGTTCTGAAAGGATGGGATCAGGAAGTTGGCTGTCCATGGCAGTAAGGTCATTGAGCTTAATGGCGAATACACTCCTCAGCACCGTTGATTTGTGTTTGAATTATAAAGAGATAAAGAAATATGTTGAATTAGTCTCATTACTTTTGGCCCACCCCAATAAAAGTTCTCCTTTGCAGCGTTACTAGTGAAAAAATTGCAGCATATTGTTTCAATAAACCCAAACCTCTTGTCATTTGACCTCAACCTTTTAGGTTTAGACTGATGTGCTGGAGATCAACGAATTTGCTGTCGTGTTTCTTTTTTCTCCACTGCATAACTTCGGGTAGAGCACAAATAAACATTGCAATGCTTTAGATGGGAGCACGGCACAATCCCTTCTTATGAACATTTAATTGTAACTAAGCACTTTAAAAGCAACTAAGGCCCCGTTTGCACTTCCATCGCCGTGCAACGCGATGCCGTGTATAGAGGCCAAACCGATTGATCGCGTCGCTCAGTGTCGACGCCACCTGGCCGAAGTGATTCCCGTGAACCAGCGACCAATCACGCCGCTCAGCGTCGGATCGCTCTCGAAATCGGCATGATGCAACTGAACGCGGTGTAATAGGATACGGTATTGCTGCTCCAGATATCTTTTGCAGTGGACCAGGAAATGCGTACACAACTGCGTGTGCCAAAGTACGCAAATGTGTGTAATCGCATGACTGCGTCGCAGTAGGACACGCTGCTACGTTCGAATCGCGCCGCGGTATAAACGAGGCCTAAGGCATCGTTCAAAGTGTTCAAGCATACTAGGTATTGGCATTTTGCTTACTCGTCAGATCTAGTCTAGTCGGAGGGGAGAAGTGAATCAAAAAAAACCGAGCGACCTCTTACGGGAAGAAAATTAAGAAATGTTCTTTCGTAGGGTCGTCTAGTGTAGTACTATTCTTTAATTAGTTGGTCTCCAATTTATCCACCGTTGTCAAACGGACATGGTACAGTACGACCCCCCTCACAATAAAATATATCCTGTCTTTTTATCGATTCGTCTAGTAATAGTTCTGTACACAATCTCTGAAATAAACAGTAAACGGTTGAGAACCTCTGAAGTTAAATCTTGATAAAACAAAGTTTTGCAATAAATGTCACAGTTACAAAAAATGAAGAAGCCGTGGCAGACGAAACACTAATGGACCGCCGAGCATTGCAAATCACTCAGCTATGAACAGCGATATCTTCGTCGCGTAACGATGCTGACAACTGCGTGAGATGTGAGATTTGGTGTTCGCTGCAGAATGTGAGTAGTCGCATGCACACTCCCCAGCAGCAGTGCGGCAGCCACGCTGAAGCATAGCACGGAGGGTAGGGCCGCACTGCGGCAACGGAGGCCGCAATGGGGGGAGGCAACGTGCACACTTCCGCTTCCGCAGTCCTGCCGGCAGCGGCCGCAGTGACAGCGGCAGCGAGGAATGACTCGGGCATTCCTCACTGCCGCTGTTGCGCAGTTCCACATGCTGCAGTGAAATGTGGGCGGAGACCAGCTCGTTTCCACATTGCACTGCCCTTTGCGCGCTGCAAAGTGTGCCTGTGGCTAATGAACGCCATGGGGTTCGTACGTTAGGTGTCTCCCTGAGTTACGGTAGCGCGCCACCGCTGCCCGCCATCGCCCCCGATTACGGTGCGTGGCGGGTTGTTGAGCCCGCCTTGGACGAGATGCAACGGATGAACAGAGAACAACATGCGCTGTGGAGCAGACTTTCTGTCGTAGGATGGAAACTGACAACTTTGTTCATTTCTTGTTCCTTTCTTCTCTTTCCCCCTCTAGTTTTCATAGTTTTCATGTTTTTGGTTTTTGTACTCTGAGTGAGTCCTGCTGGGGTGGTCTCCTTATTACGCACCTTAACAAAGGCAATAAAGATCACGTGCTAGTAAGTACTGTAACGTAACGAACTATAAAAGAAGTAAAGGAAAACACAGGAGAAGCTGAAAAAGGAACATGGCCGGAGGAAAACTACAAAGCTGTCGTACAATAAAGAAGTGCAAAAAGGAAGAAACTTGATGTGTTGCTCCTACCAGGCTGTCCAATAATTCTTGTCCGAAAATTTCACCATTTTTAATTTTTTCAACTTTATTGAAAAACAAGTCTAATCACAATATAATCACCATTATCCACAACAGTGGCCCATCGATTGGGCAGGTCGCCGATGCCCTTCGCCCAGAACACCGGGGGCTGCGACTCGAAGAAGTCCGCGATGTCGGATTTGAGATTGTAGTAGTTGGTGTTTTCTTCCGGCCAAATGGTGCTTCAGCGGGCGGAACAAGTGGTAGTCGGAGGGGGCGAGGTCCGGGGAATACGGCGGATGGGCAACCGTCTCCCAGCCGAGCGTCGCCAACTTCTGCTGGGTCTCCTTCGCCAGGTGGGGCGCGCGTTGTCGAGCAGCAGGTGGACCGAGGCTCGTCGGGGACGATGGGGGATCCAACGGGCCAGAACTTTGTGGCAGCCGGGTAAGTTGAGTCGATTGTGGATGGTGGACTTGCTGCAGCCGAGCGTCGTCGCCAGTTCACGGGTGGTGGCTTCCGGCTTCTCCTTGATACAGCGACGGACTTTGTCATCATCCACCGTAGAAGGCCTCCCGCTGTGCTCCCTGTCCTCGAGGCTCGTGTCGCCGCTCTCGAAACGATTGAACCAGCGCCTGACTGTGCGTTGGGACCCTGCATTCTCCTTGCACGCTCTGCAGATGTTGGCGACCGCGGTGCCCGTGTCGTTGTCCAGAAGCCACTCGTAGTAGACGAACGTACAAACTCGACCTTGGTCTAGCTTGTACTGGTAGCTAGACGCGGCGACTGCGCCTTATATACCCTAGCGTGAAACTCTGGAGAACCTTCTAGAAGGTTTTTGCGCTTGCCTGATATTATAACACTTCTAAGGAAAATTATAGAATTTTGAAAATTTTCGGACAGGAATTATTGGACAGCCTGGTACTATCATTTCGACTCTGTAATCTCATAGGCGGTATGTGATCGGGCCCAAACTTTCAGAAAAGAAGAATACAGAGCAAAAAAATAAAAGGGAATCAAGTCCGGTATGATTCTGCACGGAATCTGCTCCACGGCAGCAATGCGCGCTCTGTCCAACTCACCTCATCTCGTATTGAAATCTCGTCCGTGGTGAGCGCGGCACCAGGTCTGCCTACGGTAATCGAATGAGTCGCTCCGCCCCTACAGTAATGGGAGACACCTAACGTAACGCACCTTGTCGGCAAATTGTTCGATTTCAAGTGAAACGTGCCCAGCGTAAGTGTGAATCGTATATACATATTAATGAAGTTACATATCTTCTGTAGCCACTAAGGCCGTTATAAAGACCATTCGACCTTTACAGTAACCTGAAGAAACCAGCTGAAAACCACTGTTCCAGGTTTGGCGCCAGTTTCCCAACTCTTAGAAGCTAAATCGATTTAGACACCTGGTGCAGTCTGGCGAATTCTCTCGCAAACTTATTCCACGCATTGTACACACCGTAGAGCGCAAACATCAAGAGGCTTTAGGACATTAGTCCAGCGCGCTGGCTGTATGTGACGTCGCCAAGCTGAAACGGAAACGCGGATGTGCGCTCGGTGACAAATAGTTCGTGACGGAGTACGAAATTTTGCTACTGTTCAAGCTTATCCACTAGAAACAAAATGCTGAAGAGATGTGACACTAGTGGAAAAGACGCTTTAAACAATAGAGGCTCTCTTGGATAGCTACCCCACCCCCTAATAGAAACTTACAAGCAATTCTTTCAGAGGCTTCTAGTTACAACCTCGGCATCTCTTGCTTCGAATTTTCCTCACCAGCTCGTTCGCCTTTTTTCTACTAGCTTGAAACATTGAGTTTCAATTCATTCGCACTTTGTTTTAGAAAAAACGCTCCCTTCCCTACCAGGAGACATTTAGACGGGGCTTCATTCAACTGCTCTCCTTCTTCCACTCTAGCCGAAAAACGCGGTCGACAGTTGCCCCCACAGTTTCGCGCTCAGCAGCAAGACGCGGCTACCGCGCGCGTATGACGTCATTAGCCGTCCCGGTCGGCAATAGTCGGACCGCGACAACTCGTCCAATTACATTGTGCCCGGCGCGACGTCGTGGGGTTCGCCCATCGCTTGAGTAACGTCTGCTCCCCTTCGACTTCTACCTCCAGTGCTGTTCAGTACTGGTCTACTCATATAATACACCGCTGTTAGCATGCATTCGACATCGATGAAGTCGAGAACACGACTAAGCCCTAGTTTACACTTGCGCCGCCGCGCGGCGCGGCACCACGATTGCCGTAGATATCGATTTTTCGCGCCGCACGGTCGATATCTATTCCAACCATCGTGCTGCGCCGCGCAGCGGCGCAAGGGTAAACTAGGGCTAAGGCCTATGTTATACTCCCGCGGGAGCATCCGCGGAAGGGCGGGAATCGCGCCGAGACTCCTCATCTGACCAATCACCGCGCCTCGCCACGCCCGCCGTGCGCCGTGCACCCTTGGTCCGCGGACGTTCCGCGGATGCTCCCGCGGGAGTATAACAGAGGCCTAACGCATGCCAGGTCATCGGCATTCTTGCAGACGCAGCATTATGGAGGACCCCGGAACATTTAGTAAAACGGATGACCGCCTTAGCTCTCTATTCAGTTCTTGTGGTAGAGAGGTATTATTATTAGCAGAATCCAACCTATCGCTTGTTAGTATCGAATATGATACAAGAGTCTTTCCTCCGTAAGATCTCGTTACGGCCGTGTATGGATGCGCGGAGTGTCTCGTCCTGCGCAGTTGTATGTTGCTGGCAGGCAAGCACGCTCCATAACGGAAATATGACCCACGGCCGTGCAAAGGGGTAGAGTGCTTTTAAGGCCCCCACACACTTCTGCGGCAACTCCGCTCGCCGTTATGGTTAAGGATAGGGCAGGGACGCCGCCGGCGGCCAGCTCTGCGTCCCTGCTCTATGGCTAAGGATAGGGCAGCGGCAACGCCTCAGAAGTGTGCGGGGCCCTTCACGTGACATCCTCTCCGGGAGCGGTGCTAAAGTACAGCGTGAAAAATCTGCATTTATAGGGAAACTTTCAAAAAAGGAAAATTGATTTGCACGTTGTGAGCTTTGTTAATAGAAGTGTCTCTATATTTGGTTCGAACAAATATAACCATTACAAAACGACTTTCAGCCCCCACTTAACGCTAGAGGCGATTCAGGAATAACCTAAAGCCGGAGCGAACTGCCAGAGAAACCTAAAAATTAGGCCTCTTCTAGAATCTCTTGTCAAGCTGAGGATTTCGAGCGAGGCTCGACACCACCTGCGTTGAAAGCGAAGTGAAGAGCGGGGAAACATCATACTTTTCAACTCATGTGTGACTGACTACACAGCATCATATTACGTGTTTTGCGTGTAATGATGTACGCAACACGGGGAGCAAGTGTGCGGGAGGATTCGCCAAACTGCACCTGGTGCCCGAACGGATTTAGCCTTGCCTAACTACATGTGGCGACTGTCAATTCCTCTTTGCATCCATTTTAATTTGCCACCAAACTTTGGCAAGGAAAAGAAGGCGCAAATAATCTCGGAAGGGGAGGAGGGTCACCATGACCCTGCGCATATCCGCCTTGTTAGGAAGGCACGTACGTTCCCAATTACATCAGAAATGGCCTAGATCAGTTCACCACAGATGTACAACACACCAGAGATGCATAAAATTTTTAGTCATACATGGAGACCGGCCGCCCTATTTGCGCCGACCGGGGACCGAATTCACCAACGACTTACAGCAAATTCACAGAGAAAATTACAGCCGAAATCCCTGATCGCGCGGCTTATCAAGCGATATGGTGAGCGATAAGCCGCGATCCGAGCCTGAGTTTTCCGCTAAGAGTTCTCTGTTAAGGTTATGTAAGGCCTACGGTGTAGTCCGCGGACGGGAAGTGCACCACGGAAAATGGGTATTGGGGACTGCGGCTATTGGGCGCGCGTTAGGTCCTGGCCAGATTCAATCTGTAGAGTTGCTAAGCTCGTCACGAGGTTGTTAAAGGGCTTTATTGGTGGCTAACGTTTCGGCTGGATCGCCTTCTTCAGAGCCTGAAAGGGTCAGGTCAGTTAGGAGTTATCCCACCAAGCATCTCCTCAACCTTACAAAATTCAATGTCAAATTTTCGAATGCCGGAACAAACGAGAGAATCCAAGTACCGTACCTCATCACAGTCTGTCCTGAAGGACCAGAGGAAGCCGCACAGGGTAGAGCAGGGATACGGTACAGCACCTACCCCAGGTTAGAATGCGAGACTGAGGTAGGGCTTGAGTTCGCGCGCTATATACAGACATTCCCCCTCCCGGTTGACTTTGGGATCCGTGGCTAGATTATTCCCGTTCCGTGGACCCCTCCGCGGGACTATACCGTAGGCCTAAGTCGTTGATGAGTTCGACCCCTGCGGCCGTATGCTATTCTCGCCCGACTCGGAGATGGTACCCGGCGCGAAAAATCCGAGTATCATCCCCGAGTTTTGACCATCCTCACACCACCTTATGCACATCTCTGGGGCGTTCCCCGTGGATGCCAGAAATAGCAGAGTTGGGTAGAGAAGCGGAGGATTCCGATTGGAGTACCACTATCACGGCTGAGACCGCTCATAGCTAGTGAGTGAATGGAGTGATTCTGCACCACAGTATTTACCATGCTGTGTTTAGAGAGATGTATTTTCGCAGAAGGGGTCCATACTGTATAGAACAGTACACATACCATTTATTGAAGCAAAAGTGATACAAAATCAGTTGAGCACAAAAAATACAGCAAACGTGTGCTCTTTGAAGATTTGCTAAATCGAGTTTTTCCATGAATTGCGTAAAGTGGAAAGTGCTATTATTTTCTCAAAGGTATTGGTATTTATTGGTATTTATTGGTATTGGTATTTATGGTTGGTATTTATTTCATCTACTGAGAAGGCATTATATAAGGATAAAGGATAAAGGACGGCGTTACTCATTCCCTTCTGGGATGCGCCAGCGCATTCTACTTCTACGGGATGTCGTGGAGGCGACATGAATGCGTATTTGGCCATACAATGACTTGCGGTGGCCAGCCGATGAACAAGTCAGCGCTTTATCCTTCCCAGAGAAGTCTGGTACCAATTCACCGACCCCGGAGGGATGGAAGGCTTGGTTGGCCTGGGCGGGAAATCCGAACCAGGAACCTGGTATCGGGTGCACGCGACAGTCGCGCCTCCTCCGACTGCGCTACACGCGCCCAGGCATTATATATTTCATTAAAATATGCCCTACCCTTTTAATCAAATTTGTAGTTAATTTCTCAAATGTCCTTTCTGTTCAGGAAAGTTTTCTGATTTGAAGTAGAATGTCTTTCCCAAAGAATTGAGAAATGGTACAGGAAGTTCATTCCAAGCTTTAAGAACACGAGCTGAAGAAGATTCTTGAACCTTTTTGAGTGCGAATTTGGCATTTAACAGAGGCCACAATTTTTAACAAATGCAAATAATCACTCAGCTGAAACGAACATAATATCAATTTGTCTAAAATTTAAGCACAGTCGTGTATGAACAAAAAAGCCTAAGAAAAACCTCCATTTTACTACCTGCAGCTTACCTTTTTCTAATTTCTAAGAAATTGAGACTAGTTCGCGCGGAATAGGAGTTTTACTTATATTTATTTTAGTTACTTACTCTTCACTGAAAAAATATCAGTTCACCCGATACAGTGCACTAAAAAGTTCAGTCTTGTATCTCATTTCCTTTGATTTCCTGAGGCTGTGAGCTATAGCGAACTTTCTATGTTCTATTAATCGTTATTTGAGTGTTGGCTATGAAAACCTGTATTGTGCCCAATTAGACATTCCACATTGCCATTGTCACGTGTGCATTGAAAATGCAGACCGAATGCAGACGAAAATTAGACCTGCAAGTTTAATCCTGCCAGTTTATCACAAGGAATCGCTAAATCGCGAAACAGTTGTCAGGCTTAGAGCTATTGATTAATAGCTTTGTATGAATTTGTCATGCACTTTAAAACTTTGAACCAGTAAGAAGAGAGAGGTGCCAATAAGTTGACATGAATTAACAAAAGTTTTGAAGCTCTCACAAAGAAGATTATCGAGTTCAGTGTTCAAAGGTTCGCTAATTTTTTATGCACTCGACTTCTGAATACACAATATGCCTGCTGAAGGTGTATGTGTATCCGCTGCATTAAACACTAAAAACGTACTGTATCTACTCTTCAAATGAATAATCTAATCTAATATTTAAACATTTTCCAGTTTTTTACGCACAACATTGTACTTAAAAAAGAGTTTTGTCCCTCTAGAGCCTCTTATCATTCTCCTATGACTAGATTTCTCCTTTAAATCTTCCTCTTCGTTTAATTTTTATCAGGTTCCCCTCGTCCACTTATATCACGTGGCTTAATGCCACTTGATCAATGAACACTATTATGGTCTCATATTATGCCACTATATTTAGTCATTCTGGTGTTTTCTACCCACGTTTTGGCCATGCATCCGTCTGCACACTTACTATCGGTTCAGCTGACCCAGCCTCCGAACGTCAGCGTAAAACTCATCCTATAAGCAGGCGAAGCAGGCCGACGCACGCGCGCGAGACCGCACGCGTCAAAATGAGTATCGCTGCCGCCCCCCGTAGTCCCGTGGTACGACCTTTGCCGATCGAAGTCGAGCGGGAAATGGCTTTCCGTGGCACTCATCAGCTGGTAAACTGGTCACTAATGAGTTGGAGTTTATTTGTAAAGGCATGTTAATAACGTGTTTTACACCACTGCAGCATAACTGTCGTTATGGCGCTTGACATGTGAGACACGTCGAGCATGATTGAGGTACGATTCCCCAAAGTGGACTTGGTGCCTAAAGAGATTTAGCCGAAACCAAGGACTGCCCCCCCCCGTCCACGTGTTCCGCCGGACCCTCTCTCTGCAACTTGAATTACACGTACGTACGCATGAGTTTGTGTAGTATGTGGGAAATTCCACGCCAACATATCCGACTGCTACGCTCAAGGTGTTTGAAACCCGTAGGCTCCCCCCCCCCCCCTGTCAGCTCATTGTGCCCAGAAGATTTTTGGAAGGTGACCCCGCTCTAGCTGTGACTTATCACTTTTTCCAGAATGCGCTGCAATGCGAACTCTGACAAGAAAGCAATCACTAACAAAACAGCTCGACGGTTCCTCTCGCTGTATGTAGAACGCTTCAACAACTTGTTCAATCGTTGAGTTACCACTGGACGATCCTCTTCTGTTCTCTCTAGACCGCCTTCTGTCAGGCCCCCTTCGTCTACGAGATCCTCTAGTATCGCCCCGGGAAGGACTGAAAATTTAGGCATGAATGGTTGGAAACAGATGCATCACTACTGAAGCAGCTCACCGCGGGGGTCTCCGATCGCGATCGTGGTGCCTCGCGTCGTAGCCGTCATCGTATGGCTCGTCACGCGGCGGCGGTGGTGGTCTTGATGGACGTGCGGCAGGTCGAAAAGCTGGTGGAGGTGGTGGTGGAGGAGGTGGTGGAGGAGGCGGAGGCGGTGGCGGAGGTGGAGGAAGCGCTCCCCCAGGAGGAGGTGGTGGAGCTAGACCTCCGGCTGGACCAAGCGGCTCGTACTCATCACCCATACCCTGAAACTGAGACCATGATCCACTCAGAATCCCCCTTTCAGGATCAACCCATATCCCACCTTATTCGATCGTCGGGGAAGAGTCTTTTGCCATGCAAATGAATGAAATGTTCTTTAGCGTTGCTTTTATATCGGAAGGATTTCCCTCTTCCTGTAAACAATATCACAGATATTGATATCTCTCCACCTCTTCCATTTTCTGCAGTACCCATGGTCAGTTGACCACTAACACGGATGTATAACACGAATGAGACGAGGGTTGTAACACAACGGATCTATCAGATCATCCAATAAAGGATGTCGTTCTTTCGACTTCGGCTGAACAAGTTTTTTTATCAAAACTTGATCAACTACGCTATCTTCGTCTCGCTGACAACATCGGGCTCATAACACCGGGCATCAGCCAGGCGGAGTGAAAGCTGGCCAGCTTCAATCACGTATGAGGGAACGTTGGACTGCAGCTGAATCCTACGAAGACGACGTTCATGAGGAATGGACGAGTTTCCGATGCCCATTCTCGCTCAGCGGAACGAACATCTCCGAATGCTCCAGCTACGTGTATCTGGGTCGCAAATTCAGCCTGGCAAGCACTCTAGTGCCAGGCCTGAGCAGGAGGAGACGAGCGGCTTGGGGAGCTTTCTAGAGCGTCGAAGAAGACGAAGAACATCCGGCTACGTACATACCCATTACACACTGGATCAGATGCGACGATCGGGTATTAGACAAACGTCTCTTTTCAAACCCGGTTAGGATTGTGCGAGTAGGATGTTTCAGATGAGAGTAGCTTTACCAAGAAAGATTTCCAGATGATGCAAATGAATGATTTATCTTTGGATCTCACGTCGGATATCCTATTCGGATAGAACATCAGACTTCTGTCACCAGTCATCTAAATCATACGAAATTCATCGACTTACAGCAATTTGACTTCGACACTGAATAGAAGTCAAATTGATTGTGTTCGTCGCGTATGCCCCAACACCCGACTACGACGACGAAGAGGTCGAAGCCTTTTATGTGGTGCTGGAGAAGTTCTATAAGGAAGATCACACCTTCTACAAGGTCATTGTCGGTGACTTCAACGCCAAGATCGGATCACGAAGGTCGCCGGAAGAACTTCACACCGGAACCCACGGTTTGGAATGGAACGAGCAAGGTGAAAGGCTGTCTGAGTTTATCATGCCGACCAAGACCATCCAAGGAAACTCACAGTTCCAGAAGCCTCCTCTCTACGATGGACCTGGGAATCCCCCGGTGGCCAGTTTCACAACGAGATCGACCACATCATCTTCAATCGCAAGTATTGCCTGACCGACGTCTCCGTTGTTTCTACACGGGATCGGACCACCGCCTCCTTCGCGCAAGGTTCCGCTTTTCGCGTCAAGGAGAGAAGGCTGCGAAGTTCAAGAAGAGGATTCCCAGAACGACCATCAACTGGGACCTCTACACTTCTCTTGCCGACCTTTGGGAAGATGCCGTCATGGACAACGTCGACGAGGAATACGACCGCTTCGTGCACCATCTCCACGATAGTGCTAAGGAAGCTGAGAGCTTGAAGACCACCAAGAGACGTCTGTCTCCGGAAACTCTCGAGCTGATACGCCAGCGTGGAGCAGCACGAGCGTCAGGCAACTACGAACTGACGTCCGAGCTTGCGAAGCTATGCAGAGAGGCGATAAAGGAGGATCTTAAGGAGAGAAGGGCGGAAGTGTTGGCTGAAGCTGCAGAGGCAGGGTTGAGCATACGCAATGCCCGCCGAGACTTCGCCAACTTCAAGACCAAGATGACCGCTCTCCGACGTCCCGGCGGAACCGTCACCTCTTCCAGAAGGACCATGGAGGTCATCCACGATTTCTACTCCGATCTCTTCGATAGCCACGTCCACCTGCCCCCATGCCATCTTCCGCAGGATGGATACGTCGTCCCCTCTGTTCTCCCTTCCGAGATCCGACACGCCATCTCGTCGGTGAAGAAACGTACAGCACCCGGTCCCGACAGGATCAGACCCGAACACCTGAAGTACCTCCCGCCAGCGCTCATCAACACCCTGGCACGGCTCTTCACGCGCTACCTGTCGGAGTGCAAGGTTCCATCTCAGTGGAAGACCAGCAGGACCGTCTTGCTGTACAAGAAGGGAGACGTGCACGACATTGGCAACTATCGCCCGATCTGCCTGCTGTCCGTAGTCTAAAAGCTGTTCACTCGAGTTATCCTGAATAGGATCAGCCGAACGCTGGACGAAGGACTGCCATGCGAACAAGCAGGAATTTCGGAGAGGATTCAGCACGATCGACCACATACACACCATTACGAAGCTCATCGAAGTGTCGCGAGAGTGCAAGCTGCCGCTTTGCCTTACGTTCATCGACCTGAGGAAGGCATTCGACTCTGTCGAAACTGAAGCGGTCATCGAAGCCCTGTTCACTCAGGGCGTTCCTACTCAGTACATCAGAGTCCTTCGAGAGCTGTACAGTGGATTCACGACCAAGATCTCACCATTCTGCAACGAAGTCGTCATCGACGTGAAGAGAGGAGTTCGGCAGCAGGATACCATATCCCCAAAGCTTTTCAGTGCCACCCTCGAAAATGTCATGCGCGAACTAGAATGGGAAGACATGGGAGTGAAGGTCGACGGCCGGCAACTACCTCATCTTCGCTTCGCTGACGACATCGTGCTCATAACACCGAGCATCAGCCAGGCGGAGCGAATGCTGGCCGACTTCGATCGTGTATGTGGAAACGTTGGATTGCAGCTGAATCTTACGAAGACGATGTTCATGAGGAACGGATGGGTTTCTGATGCCCCATTCTCGCTCAACGGAACGAACATCTCCGAATGCTCCAGCTACGTGTATCTGGGTCGCGAAGTCAATATGGCCAACGACCTAGCGCCGGAGCTGAGCAGGAGGAAACGAGCGGCTTGGGGAGCTTTCATGAGCGTCGAAGAAGTCGCGCAGAAGACGAAGAACGTCCGACTCCGTGCCCACCTATTCGACTCCACTGTTCTTCCTGCCCTAACATACGCCTCAGAGACCTGGCTATACGAAAGCTGGATGAACATGCGATCAGCGTCGAGCAGCGCGGAATCGAGAGGACGATGCTCGAAGAAACCCGATTCACGCAAGTGAGAGGAGAGAAGGCCTCCGGAGTTCCGAGCTTCGCCGACGTTCAAAGATCAGAGACGCTGTCGCGTGGGCCAAGTTGTCGAAAATTAGGTGGGCCGGCCACGTAATCCGCTTCGCAGACACCCGCTGGACGAGAGCCATCACCGACTGGATTCCGCCGGATGTCAAAAGAACACCAGGACGCCCACCAACGCGTTGGTCGGACTTCTTCGTTGAAGCCTTGAACGACCGATATGACGCTCTTCGTGTCCCTCGAGCGAGGAGGATCCATTGGACCACTCTGGCACGCGACAGGGACGAATGGAGGCGCTGCTGGCACCCGCTCGAGCAATTCGATGATCAATGGGAGGACAGGTGATACAGCAATTTAACAGAGTAAATGCAGCAGAAATCCCTGATAATGCGGCTTACCTAGCGATATGGTGAGGCGATATAGCTGTGCTATCATGAATGTCGGCTGAAATTTCTCTGTTAAATTGCTGTAAATCGTTGATGAATCCGGCTCCTGGTGAAAATCACCCCTAACTGAATCGGTCTAACCTAAGATCCGTGCTCTTCAAAAATCCTATATTTCGCATAACCCTTCTAACCAGGGTTTGAGAAAAATGACGTGACGGAGAAGACGTAATCAGTGTCGCGCAGCGTGGAATCGAGATAACGATGCTCGGAGAGACACGATTCACGCTAGTGAGAGAAAGCCTCCGGAATTCCGAACTTCGTCGACGTTCGAAGATCAGAGGCGCTGTTGGACCAAGTCATCAAAAATTAGGTGGGCCGGCCACGTAAGCCCCAGTTTATACTTGCGCCGCTGAGCGGCGCGGCACCATGGTCGGAATAGATATCGACCGGGCGGCGCAAAAAACCGATGCATATGGCGATCGTGGTGCCGCGGCACGTGGCGGCGCAAGTATAAACTAGGGCTAATGCGCTTCGCGGACGCCTGTTGAACGGAAGCCGTCGCCGAGTGGAAGAACCCCAGAAGCAGGATTCATTAACGACTTACAGAGATTTAATGGAGAAATTACAGCCGAAATTCCTTAAAAAACGTGAATTCACATGGTTTATCAATAGGCGATACGGTGAAATATTGGCGTTATCAGGAACTTCGGATGTAATTTCTCCGTTAAATTTCTGTAAGTCGTTGATGAATCTGGCCCCAGGACGCCCGCCAACGTGTTGGTCGGACCCTGAATGAACGATGTGACGCGCTTCGTGCCCCTCGATCGAGAAGGATCCAATGTGTACTATGCATGCCATCGTGTCGCTTGTAGGGGTATAAACGGCTCTTAAGGACTCAACTTTCTGATTGAGCAAATTCTTTAACAGTAACCAAAACTGGAAGAGTAATCGAAATGCATTTATTACACACACGAGGACACCTTGTGCTTTATAACGCTATGTTATCACAGATACAAGCAATAACATTACTAGCCTAGTTGATTTGTACAACAACGAATGGTAAAGGCACACGAACCATTAATATTACAACACGTTTGTTCAGTGGCAATCACTGGACGGTCGCAATCACCGCACCAGTCCTCCTTCCTGCCATTACCGCCCATCTGCAATCCAGGGCGAGTAACTAGAAATCGAGCATATTTGAAATTCATTAACCGCAACTGGCAGCTCATCAACTTCGACAAGCACACTGACAAGACACACAGAATACAACGAAGAGTGAGCACAATAGCAATGGAACCGGACGTTCGCGATGAAAAGACATAGTAACACTTTAGGAATTACGGATAGGCAATGGAATACGAGCAAATCCTTTTCTGTTAGTTTATAACTTTTGAGCGATCCTATAATGACCAAGTTCTCTATGAAAATACGAACGGAATGTGACCAATTAAACTCACTTTGGCGGCGGAAGTCTCTTGTACTTGATCATGAAACGCCATAGATCGTTACGATGCGTGCACAGACCCATTGACACTACTATTGCCATAATAGCCGGAAGAACCAGCGCAGGGGTGATTTTGCGCCTGAAACGAATTGTCTGCAACACTTTTAGACAAAAGTTTGTCTCTGTCGGAGACTTTCAGGCGACTTTCCACTCCGTAGCGCGCTCCGCGTGGGCAAGCACACCCATTAATCTTACGAAGCTGGACAGAGGGTTAACAGGGGTCATACGGTTCAACTACCTTACAATACAGAATGCGGCAAAAGTTCTTAGACCCAACTACTTGGCAGCACAGACATTGCCTTCGTGCAAACTTTGCCTAGGAAGATTATTTAAGATGCTGAACACAGTGGCGATGTTCGTTTGATAAATTACGACCTGTTACCACCCATATCGATAACTACTGTTGCCACCAACTTTGTCCAACCTCCCGGAATGGGATATTTGAGGTGCTTCTCACGAATCTGATATCCGCTTCTCAAGTTTCGCTCGATTACGATAAGTTACGAGTGGCATGGCTACATGGGAATATATCAGAGGCAACCTATTAGAGCATCGACTAGCTATCCATTGAACTTCAGTGTTATTTTTGAGTCTTCATTCAATAAAGGTAGCAACCAGGCATGATTACAAACTACAGCTACTTGGATGTTATCAACCGTCACTAAGGTGATCAACTTCACAAATAAAGTCCAGACAGAAAACATTTTCAATCGACAATTAACAGCTATTAGTTGTTTGGAAGCAATCTAAACAACAGAATTCGTTGCATTCACTGCATTGTCTTAATCCTCTTAGTTAAATTCCTTGCGGTCGGTTGCAATTTCTGATGGCAATCCTAGAATCTTTCAGTCTAGGTTCCACATCAAAAACAATTATTTTCCAATTAGACCATCAAAATGGAGGAAGGAGGGAAACTCGTTGCGGAAAAGAAAAGATTTAGGGAATAATTCAAAATCAAAACCAAAATTTCGAGAACGGATATAAGAAACGTGGTGTGCATTTTGAAAATTCAATTTATGCTAAGCTAGGGTTCACACGCGCGCAACACGCGCAGTCCCGCGGGCCCGACGCGCGTAAATTGCGCGGTCGCCAACGTGCTAAAGCAAACGGTATGAAATTCGTAATATTTATTCCTGTCGACCACACATATAAAAAACAGTTCGATTTCAAAATGGCCTCCTTTCGCACGAATACCAGCCTTCATTCTCTTGGGGAACGCACCTACGGCAGCACGCTGGATTGTTCACTGACGAGTCCGTCTAATACTGACCAATTTTTCAACCATTAAACGACAGAGTTCTCGCTAATGACATAGAAGAAGCCAATCGAATTGAAAAGTAGCACCAACATCAGGATATCCGAAATCTGTTATGCTTTTTTCAGGAGCAACAGATGATCGGAAAACATCGCTCACTTTGTGGAAAGTGGAATCAAAGTCAACAGTCAGAACTACCTAGATGACATCCTTAACCAATAAATTCCTTATGGGCATCTTTGCACTCTAAAAATGGCGACTGGTCTTATCATCAGGATTCTGCGCCCGTTCGATATGCTAAAGTGTTACAGAAATGATGCACCGACAATTTCCGGATTTCATATCAGCAGAAGAACCGTCCAAAGCCCGGACCTCAATCCGATGTACTACTCAATCTGGCCTATGTTGAAGAGTGCAAGGAACCGTGTACCATGCTTCTTAGTGGAAGGGTAGCATACCGTAACCCCTCCCTCAATCGCCTTAATGATAGATTACTCTCCCATACTAGGTTTGCCTCACATAACCGCTTTTATCTGCCATTTAAACAGAAACAATTCCCGCCGTCTGCCACTTCGTCTCCTGTAACCTCTCCATACGCCCTACTGCACCATCGACGATCTGACCCTTATTGTATTCTACCTGTTTATGCTGATAAACATATATTATCTAACGACTTTCGGCAGAAGCACTTACGAGTCGTTAGAGGCGGAAGGCCTCCCACGACGAAAGTTAGGCCTGCGCAATATCCAGCAAATATCCTGCGTCGCTTCAACGAGCTTTGAAGAAAGTCTAGGAGGAGATTGATGAAGAAATGCTGCCTGCCGTGTCCTTCTTTGGAGTTAAGACTCTCGGTGAAGCCTAGGGGGTTGGGGTTGGGTGAGAAAGGGGAATGAGAGATCGCATGCCCCTCCGGCGAGGGACGTGGCCATATTTCGTACATCCTGACCGTCTCCCACATGCCAGCTACGCAAGCGGATCAAGTGCGAGGCACGCCTTAAGGCGTCTCAAAGCACTGCTTCCCCTTTCTGAGTTGTTCGATCTTTTCAGAAAACACATTACAAGAAACCACCGAGAAGACTCGAAAGACTACAAACATTGGGCGGAATGGCGCCTAAGCAGGACCTAAGAACACCTAACTTACCTATAAATTGCAAAGATCATGGTTAGCGTAAGTGCACCGAATACAGCTGCGTACGTCGCTGTGAACAAACCAGGATCGAACATGGAGCTGTACTTTTGAATCACGTTCAAAAATATCCCTAAAATTCTAAATCAATTTCTAAGCGACTAAACACTTCGGGCGTCTTACCTGGAACAATTATGTCGATGGTTGCAAGAGTCTGCTTATTTCCACGGTGATCTCTTGGAATCGAGATGAACAGCGGTGCTTTACTCTCACGCATTACGGGACCTTAACTGGCAAACAAATCTTATGAGCTGACACAATCTCAACATTTTCGAAAGATGCCTGAGTAATTCTAAATTGGAAAAAGATCCTAAGATGACGGTATATTCTGTTAGAAACGGTGTGTTTGCCGTTATGCTGATTGTACCACGTCTCTCATGAGGCCGCCCTTCTATGGTGAGCGATATTCAGCGCAAATAGTGAGTGCCGTATCTTCCATACGACTATCGGAGATTTTCATAATTCCCGTCGACACTCTACCTCGGTCGGCAGTGGAAAAAGGCGTGATCTGCGCCGGATAGACTGTTAGGCTCCTGTCTTTGGCAGACCGTTCTGCCTTTGGGGAGTGTTTCGGGTTCTAGCTTCCCAGATCACGCCGTTTCTCGTCGTTGTCTCCCATGTCGCTCTTCGGTGTTCTTCAAGCTCCGCGACGGAAGTCCAGGAAAGGACTATCGCCCGAGAAAAAGATCACCACTCACCTGCCATCCCGTTGACAACGGACTCGTTCGAGCGAGCGACAGCAACGCCTCCGTGCACACGGTCACGTGCCAGTGAGCTCTAATTGATCTGGCTCGCTCGAAGGTTACGAAAAGCGCCAATTCGTTCCTTCAGTGCTTCTACAAAAAAGCCCGATCAATGCGTTGATGGGAGATCTGAGATTCTGTTGACATCCCGCGGAGTTCAGACCGTTATGGTTCTCGTCCAGCAGGTGTCTGCGAAGCGCATTACGTGGCTACCCACCTAAGTTAAAACAACTTGGCGCATTCGACAGCGTCTCTGATCTTCGAACGTCGACGAGGCTCGTAACTCCGGAGGCCTCCCGTCACGTCTAACTCGGAGATGTTCGCTCCGAAGAGCGAGAATGTTGGATCAGAAAATCGCTCGATTCTCATGAACAACGTCTTCGTAAAATTCAACTGCGGCCCAACGTTCCCACATACACAACCGAAGTCGGCCAGCATTCGCTCCGCCTAGCTGATGCTCGGTGTTATGAGTACGATGTCCCAAGCGAAGCGAAGATGATGCAATTGCGACCTTCATTCCCATACCTTCCCATTCTAGTTCGCGTATGACGCTTGCGAGGGTGGCGCTGAAGAGCTTCGGCGATATGATATCCCGTTGCCGAACCCCTCTCTTCACATCGATGACGACGTCGTTGTAGAATGGTGAGATCCTTGTCGTGAATCCACTGTATAGCTCTCGAAGAACTCTGGTGTACTGAGTTGGAATACCCTGAGTGAGCAGGGCGTCGATGACCGCTTCAGTTTCGACGGAGTCGAATACCTTCTTCAGGTCGATGAACGTAAGGCACAGCGGCAGCTTGTACTCTCGCGACACTTCGATGAGCTTCGTAATGGTGTGTATGTGGTCGATCGTGCTGAATCCTCTCCGAAATCCTGCTTGTTCGCATGGCTGTCCTTCGTCCAGCGTTCTGCTAATCCTATTCAGGATCACTCGAGTGAACAGCTTGTAGACTACGGACAGCAGGCAGATCGGGCGATAGTTGCCAATGTCGTGCACGTCTTCTTTCTTGTGCAGCAAGACGGTCCTGCAGGTCATCCATTGAGATGGAGCCTTGCACCTTGACAGGTAGCGTGTGAAGAGACGCGCCAGGATGTTGATGAGCGTTGGCGGGAGGTTCTTCAGGTGTTCAGCTCTGATCCTGTCGGGACCGGGTGCTGTACGTTTTTTCACCGACGAGATGGCGTGTCGGATCTCGGAAGAGAGAAAAGAGTGATATCCATCTTGAAGATGGCACGGAGGCAGGTGGACGAGGCTATCGAAGAGATCGGAGTAGAAGTCTAGATGATCTTCTCCATGGCCCTTCTGGAAAAGGTGACGGTTCCGTCGGTACGTCGGAGAGCGGTCATCTTGGTCTTGAAGTTGCGAAGTTATGGCGGGCATTGCGGATGCTCAACCCTCACATCGATGAGAACGTCGTTGTAGAATGGTGAGGTCCTGGTCTTGAGAATCCACTGTACAGCTCTCGTCAACGAAGCGAACACGATGAGGGCTACCACTCGAGCAAGGTATGCATATCGGTTTTGCAGGACGGTCGCTAAGCATCAGTTGATTCTTATTTATTGCACAGATGATGTAGTGACCGCGTTCGTTTCTCTCTCCTGTGATTGGCCTGGGTGCGGTGCTTCCCACGGTGGCTTGCCTATGAGGCGCTATCGATCGGCCTCGGAGCATGGGAAAATCGCTGACATCACAAGATCGATCGGCACCCGCAGTCTCACTCGCCTGCGCGAGCTGCATTGGACGCCCTGCGCTAACGCGACGAAGTCTGTCGATCTTGTGCACGCGCCTTCCATTCGGATCGCCATCATGGGGCCTCGACCATGCAGCTCAACGTGCACACAGTAGCAGCACCAGGAGAGGGCCGCGGGGTCTAGTGAGCACCACCTCACCCAGCGGCCTCAGAGATCCCTTTCAATTCGACCAAGGAGGACGCCTGTTCTTCTCTCTCCGTTCCTTGCTGTGTATATGATATTTTCTACTCACTACATATGGAATAAAGTTCATGGATTGCTCTGTGTCACGTTGGAGGAATCGGGTGAGTCACTCTATCAAGGTTGTCAATTGTTCTGCTTATGTAGATGTAAATCTTCATGGTAGTAGGGTTCTATCTTGGGGTAAGGGTTTCCTTTTATGGGCGATAGGGACGCGAGAAGCCAAGTGGCAGGAGGCGAAGGGAAGGGCCAGCCGGTAGCTGGAGCTCCATCATACGCTACAGACAGGGTCAATACTCAGGGATCCCATTCCCCCTGGGTTAGGTAACATTTAGGTAGCCCTCGGGTGCCCATACAGCGGTTAGAAGCCCTACCGGCAGGGGTCGTCTCTGCCATTGGGGCCACCGACCACAACAGGTGACTCGGTTTCTCCCGTCGACGGAGCCGCGGACTAGGAACAAGCGCGCTTTACCACTTATCCTTTCCACTAATGCGACTACTGTTGCATCGTCTATTTGTACCCAAATTTCTTCATGTGTACAATAAAATCCTTTAAATAGTCTATCTTGTGGTCTGATGCGAAAACCGTTGGAACGAACGATATCTACTTTGTCATTCAGTATGATTCGACCCGTCTACACACTAGACCTTATATTTTCACAAACGCTCAACTTACTCAGCAAATCGACGACGTATAACCAGAATATATCGAAAAACGCCATTCCCACTATTAAAATGGTGGCAGCTTTATAACTGACTGCCTAAAAGACCATCCATAAATGAACATTTTTCGTGAGAAGCTAAATCTTTGAACTTACCTGTAATCTCGAGCAGGCTATGTATATGGAGGAGAAAGCCAGTATGTTATTCGTGAACCATCCACCGCAGCACTCATGGAACAGTCCGAATATAATCGAGAACGCCAATGCGGAGTATACCATTGTCTCTTCGTGATAGTAGAAGTAGTACGCTGAAAAGAAAGATTTTTTGCTTTTGGAGACCTCACGGATATCGATGAGGCAATGTGAGCGGCCCATTCATTTGGCTTCCGCACTGTCGTGAAGCGTGGCGAAAAAAAAATGAATGAAAAATCCTAAAAGGAGTAAAAGTCTGACCAAAATGCACTCCGAAAAGTTCGAGAAGCACTATGTAAAATGCTGCGACACATCCCCATATCGGCAGGTGTACAGAGAAGAACTCGCTGGCGATGTCAGAAAGCCTTAAACGACACTAATTTAGGATGGAAAACAGCACCTAAACTACTGCAACACCCACTTGAGTTTAAGCACCGGCAGTCCCGGCTTGTTCTTCGGCAGAAGATTTAGTGCACTCAACGAATACGTGAAGAAATTCGTCTAAACTCTTGACAGAATGAAAAATGAAAACACTTCGCTACCGCAGCAGACGTACACACCTGCCCTATCTCAGTATAGATAGCATTCCTCTCCCGTTCGCTGTCCTCATCATCCGGATCGTCCGCGCCAGCAGCGCAACGCATCATCATGCTTCCCTCACAGAACGATGACTTCCGGCTGACTCCGACTGATCCAAAGCGGTAGTCGTCCGGAACAGCCATGACGCTACCGCTTGGAACGGACACTAAAAGGGCAAATTTAAGGAATAATGAGGATAAGCGCCATGTTTTAAGCACAGTTTGTACCAGGTTCACATCGAACTGAACTCATTTCTCAGAAAACGGAACAATTTCGAAGCCAAAATCAACACAATCAAGATGGAAACGGACGTGCTCCAAATTCAACAAAACCCTCTAAATTTTCGATTAAACATTTAGCCAAAACTGTCGTTGAAAGTTTGCAATTCACCCGTCTCAAAAATATAGAAAAATGTTATCACTTTCCTCTTTACAACAGAGATTTAATAAGACTTATTTTAATGCCCGCAAAAAGAAGCAATTTCCAATGTACTACAAGAAAAAATCAAGCCATGCACCCATCCAGCGCATTAGCACTTATCTGATTGACCTTTTCGTTTGCGACACCTAAAACTGCTGCTTTCCTGCAGTTGGAAATAAGCTTAACATCATTCTCGTGAGGAATTTTTCAAAATACGAAAGTTTAAGGCTCTCATATTCTGGAACACGCGGATTTGAAATTTCCGAAATTAGAAATTGTCAAGAAATTTTGGTTTTAAAAAAGTCCCCAGCTTGCTTAGATCTCAAATTCTGCATAAAAATGATATGTACATGAGTTTCGGCGCACATGAAACAATTTACGAAAAGTTCACAGCTCAACGACCATACAACGGATCAGCCAAAAAGCCAGCAAATCGATCATCCGCTCTCCATTCGATATAGTTACTTGCAGCTGCGACTTGAGTATAAATCACGCTACAGTCAAATGAACCATAAAAGAGTTCCTGTTGTGAAACACTGTGCAATGGACACCGGTCTGCGCTTACTATGATCAACTGTCTCTTAAACCTTCTCATCACCTCCGTCAAACTAGGGCTCCACCCAAACCCAGAAATCTTTCTGGGTAACGAGCAAGCCGCCTGTTTATTATCAACCTCTCCAATCTCGCCATTGTAATCAGTTTTCTTCTAGCAGAACGGATTCTCCCCTTCTTTGTATCCCCGATTCTTTCTGCTAGCCAACATCATGAACTCCCCAACCAGGTTGCAACGAACAACACCTGGCCAGTATGGGAACTCTATTTCTCCAAAAAGGTAAGCCCCATCCTTACGCAATCTTCTAGCTATCCTTGAAGGTGGCTATTTCACCCTTCACACAACACACCTGCCCATTTACCGACCTGGGAACGACGGAAGGCTCCGTTGGCCTGAACGTGAAATCTGATCCAAACTCGACTGTTGCGCGCCTGACCGCTGTTTCCCTTCGAACGCGTCACCTGTGCCCGTGCGTAACACTATAAAGGGTACAATTATAAATGACGGTGCTATCTAACTACCTTTGGGACCCGCCATAGATTCAATTGCGTTCAGAAATCTGTGGCTAAGTGTCAGATAGCAGTGCTCTATCCTTCGTAGATTGGACCTGGATGCCTTCTGCCCAATTCTTCTTCCAAGTGACACGAAAAGAGCGAAATCGAGGATAAAACATTTAGTGGCAACCACCAGTTGACTACCACAAGTCACTGTGTGTATAGGCCAAACACGCATTAAAATTGGCTCCACGATGACACCCCCTAGAGGTACAGCGCGTGGTGTATCCCAAGAGTAATTGACTAACGCTGTTCTTTATCGTTTACATACTGACCGGGGCCTGACGTCTTGACCTCTCTTCGTCATATGGGCCTAGTCCGTGACAAGAGCAGCAAGAGCCTTGATCGTACAAAACATGAATATCCGAATGCTTTCCACGAACGACTCAGCCGTTCTCATCGCTCACGCCGTGGACTATGAACAGACTTTGAGAGATCTGAGCTGTAGTTATGTTCTCGAAAAAAAATTTTTCTGGTTTCGAACGCCAACAAATCTAGAATATTCGAATTCGAACATACTCGAAAGCGCAGGTTTTCTGAAAATTCGAATTCGAATACTCAAATTCGAATGAAAATCATTTGAATGCCTATTCGAATAGGTAATTCGAGCACAACTGCCCTAAAAGCCTCTTCATGCTTCGAGCGACAAGAGCGACTGGGGCGACGGACATAGTGTGGTATACGTAAATAATTACTTACTCCACACTCCGTCCGCGACGAATGTAGTGTGGAATACGTAATTATTTACGTACACCACACTACGTCCCCAGTCGCCCCAGTCGCTCTTGTCACAATTGTCGCTCGAAGTATGAACAGGCCCTAAGAGGTCTGATCTTTGGCAAATGAGTTTAACTTCGGCGCCACTCCGCCAATGGCCTTCGCTTCATTATCGCTTTTGACCCAACACAAAACACGCATGTTAGATTAAGGGCAAATTGAAGTCCTACACCATTTTCTAACTTCTGACGACGACGATAAGTCTAGACTTCTGACTCCCTTCAACAAATATTCACCTGAAACATATTGTAACATAATGCACTGACTAACAATTCCCAATGCCGATGTTTTACAAAGAGATAAGTAAAACACCGTCGGCCTTACTTTCGAATCAATACATTTACATTCACATTACAACACCTCACAAAACCGCTCAACAACAACCAGTGGTGGAGATGCCGGAAGAAGAGGAAGAAAGACAAAACCGCAACTAACGTCCACTGTACTTCCGATACGGATCAGTGGCTGCATCTGTAGAGCTTCTTGATCGACAAACTGTCCTGGAGTGTGGTGTCACTTGACTGCGCCATGCAATATCTAGAATCGTATTCATGAAGCCATGAGAACGAATCTTGGCGCTTCACTTCGGATACGGATCGAACAGATGTCGCACACATCACACACAGAACCAAGCAAGGAACGATTAGAAACTAATCCATGTCAGCCGAAATTCATGCGAAAACAGCCATTCAAGCTAGGAAAACCTGAGAAAAGAAAGCTATCTATAAGCGGTTGCAGAGGTGAACCATGGCAATCCTCGAAGCAGTATGATAGGCTTTATACCCAAGACGCCTGGGATCTGTCCTAGTCGGGGGGTGGGGTGGGTACGAGGGCACATAACTAAAAATTATGTAATAGATTAACTCGTGATTCAAGGAGCTGCTTCAGAAAGACAAAATACTACCCAAAAACAAGCAAATAAACGAAAAACAAAAAAAACGAGCAAAAAATCACCCGGTTGTAAGGACGTCCCGGTGAGAAAGGCGTGTTCAAACACGGCTGACCGACCGCCGCCTGACATGTTATGACCTCTATCATAGTGAGAGGGGAATATAAAGCAGCGTAGTGCGTGCTGACCGCCGCCTGACATGTTATAGCCCGGATGCGTCACGGCGAGGTGCGCATATAGCTTTTGAACGGAGGTGAACTTTTTTTTTGCAATTTAGTCAGCCTGAGCCCTATTTTGTTCTCCAGAACCCGCTCTGTGAATCTCAAGTCAATTTGTTGCATGATTTTTAGTTATGTGCCCGACTAGAATACATCCGACGCCCGGCGTCGTAACAGTAGAAAAACCATCCATATCGAATATCTAGGCGCTAACTGGTTGGAGTTGATGGTTTTTGCACTGTCTTCCCAGAAACAGAAAACAGGAAGATTCCCGCTTCCCAACTCCTGTAAAGTCGATGCACTGCCAAAGCTGATGTGCTACTCGCAAGCGGCTCATTTTGACATCCGTTGCTAACGAGGAAGGTCGAAGAGGTCACCGTGCAGTTTCTCAAAGCGACCTATATAGGGTTGTAGGGCGTTGTCTGGGAAGCACCATAGTGGTTTCCAAATTTCCTGCGGACCTCTAGGTAGGTCAAAAATGGCAAAAAACTGTACCGCTCCAGTGCGAGCCGATAACGCAAAACTGACGCCTGGGATACCCTTGTCGTGCCCACAAATAGTCCTGCAAAAGGTTTGGAGCTTCAATCATTGCTAGAACCTAGGAATTGACGAATTCCTAATTGAAGCGAGACGGCGCATTCACGGGAGGCGCGCGCCACTAGTGCGTCAGCGGCTGGATTGCCGAGTGGTTAGCGTGGCGGACTTGCGGGAGGGAGGTCGAGGGTTCGATTTCGGCGGTGTGGTTTCTGCATTGCTAGGGGCACGTCTCGCGTTTTTGCCACCGTAAAGCGCTTTTCTGTCACCACTAGGTGAAATATTCGATTTCCAACCCTGATTTCAACCTTCTGTGCCACGATTTTACTTCAAAATACAAGTCACGCTAATGAATATGCAATAAACTGTTTAACAGCTGTGGTAACGTTCTATAAAGCACGCGAAGCAAAGCAGCTTCTGACACCAGCAGCAGCGGATAAATGCCAAGGAAGAACAGCCGGAAGCTTCCTGGCAGGACGTGTCGACAGGCACTTCATCCAAGGCGTAGTCCGCCGGTGTTGAGAAGTGCCCCGGCTGCGTGTCCACATATCCAGCTGCCACCCACGCGTACGCAAAGCACATTCCAAATAACGGAGCGCAGAATTGCCTATACGTCTGAATGACCACCTGCAAGGACGGGTGCCTTGAAATTGCCTTAAAAATTTAAACATCAAGTGAGCTGGTCCGAAGCGATTCATGATTACCTTCAAAGTATTGTCTCTTGAGAAACAGTTGAAATCCGGACGGAAGTGGAGCACATGTTCATGAATTCGCCGGATGAACCGTTTCACAAGCCGGAAGAAGTATACATCGAGAGGCTGGTAAAGGCTCGTCGCTCCTGGCGTATTGTCATCAGCTTAAGCTCTTTCCCAGCAGGCACCTCGGAAACGAGGTTCTCTGAACCCATGCCAGCTGTCTAGGAGGACAATGGTTAGGGATGCTGCCGAAGAGCCAACCACGCATTCTCAAAAGAAACGCGGGACTTGTTGCTTCGTCATGATGTGGCTCGTTCCTGCCACTATAAGGTTTGGTGCCGACCAGTGACCGCTTGAGGAAACGATCCACTAGCCTCCTGCAAATCAAAAGGAGCTTGTCTGCAAGTCGGCCGTCGGCGTAAAGCAGTGGAACAGCAGTGTACGAACGGGTCAGTGACGCCCCGGATTGCACAACACGAGACACTTGCTTCCTTCCAATAGGTGCCAGCTTGAGTAGGCGAGCAGCGTACGCTTACATGTAGCGCGCGTGGGTGGCAGCTGGATATGTGGACACGCATCCGGGGCACTTCTCAACACCGGCGGACTACGCCTTCGATGAAGTGCCTGTCGACACGTCCTGCCAGGAAGCTTCCGGCTGCTCTTCCTTGGCATTTATCCGCTGCTGCTGGTGTCAGATGCTGCTTTGCTTCGCGTGCTTTATAGAACGTTACCACAGCTGTTAGACAGTTTATTGCATATTGATTAGCGTGACTTGTGTTTTGAAGTAAAATCGTGTCACAGAAGGTTGAAGTCAGGGTTGGAAATCGAATATGACACCTAGTCGTGACAGAAAAGCACTTAACGATGGCAAAAACGCAAGATGTGCACCCAGCAATGCAGAAACCACACCGCCGGAATAGAACTCTCGACCTTTCTCCCGCAAGTCCGCCACGCTAATCACTCGGCCATCCATCCCTGGCGCCCTAGTGGCGCGTGCCTCCCGTGAATGCGCCGTCTCGCTTCAATTAGGAATTAATCAATTCCTAGGTTCTAGCAATGATTGAACCTCCAAACCTTTTGCAGGGCTATTTGTGGGCACGACAAGGGTATTCCAGGCGTCAGTTTTGCGTTATCGGCCTGCACTGAAGCGGTACAGTTCTTTGCCATTTTTGACCTACCCAGAAGTCCGCAGGAAATTTGGAAACCACTATGGTGCTTCCCAGACAACGCCCTACAACCCTATATAGGTCGCTTTGAGAAACTCCACGGTGACCTCTTTGACCTTCCTCGTAAGTTGTCCTTCAATAGCTTGAAGCCTTTAAACGAAAGCTGAAAACAAAAGCCTAAAAAGGCTGAAATTGTTATCCCAAACCCAGCATTTGACGAATTATACTTGATTTTTTTCTTTGTAATATATAGGGCGATTCGATGTGGTTAGAGTTTTGACACCATAAAAGGTATCGAATTGGTGTAACAACTATCCTTTCTATCGACGAAATGCTCCTTTCGAGCTATGGTGCCAAGAAAAGCAACCACGGAAGACACTCTAAGCGTTGATAGCGAAAGATGTGGACGTACTCACTCCACCGTAGTTTTCAAAGACAGCCTTCTGTGCTCCGATGCTGGCAACCCCCTGACAGAATTCCGACCTGTACGACTTTTTCTTCGAGGTAACCCAGCAACATTACAATGCCATACGCCCTTGATTCGAAAGTTACCGGTGGAGAAGGTGTCAAACGTGAATCAATCAAATCTTAACCCGAAATTTTCTCTTCACCCTCACAAAGTATGTCTTGTTTGGTTTTGATGACACCCGTTTGGTTCGAAAGATGTTCAGCTCGACTTCAAAAGTGTTCAGAATGGCTCGAAAAGTGTCCATTTTGACGTGAAGGTGGTGTACATAATCAATATCACGAAGATGCACTACCTAGTTCGAACACACTTCGGGACTTACAAGAAACCCATGTTATAAACAGAGAGAGCACCACTACACTACATTACTTTGCACTCAGCATGAGCGCTATCTAACACAGGAATGCTAACTACTGCAACACAATGAAAAGCTGAACAGCACCGGCACAAAGAAACTCGAATTAATCCAGCAGGTTTCTACGATTCCGCCTCCCTTCATGCTGTTAACCAAAGCTTTGACGAGATCTGTTTACCATTATTCTCTGCGTCCAATCTTCCAGCATACTTCGCAAAACCCAAAAAGCTTTGAAAACTACCCTACCTACCATGAGTCATTCCAAAGTGGAATGGGAGAAAGGTATCGCTGCAGGTCGCAGGTATTCGGCTAGAAGATCAACGATTATGTGGGAAGCGAAATGGCACGCCACCAGACACACGTAGACATAATCGTGGGCATTTCCGAAACAAATCTTTCGTTAAAAACCCTAGAAACCGGCGCGTATAAAACTTAGGAAAAAACACGAAATTGCTATAATTGCCTAGAAAGAATCTATAAGAACGGCCAGTGATGAAATACGCAAACGATACTCTCGTTGAACAGTACCTCGACTCCGTCATGTCCTAAATAGGCGCCTGAAAGCCTGAGCTATATAAAAGCTATGAGAAATCTTATACTCAGAACACCACTGTTAGAGACTTGTGGATCTCGTAATATTTTTGTCGCCTTACTCGCCATTCTTCTGCAGCTACGTTTCCCGTTCACCAATAAAACCTCTGAACCACCATGTATCTCGAAAAGGGCCACAGATTCTGCAGCTGACAATTGCCGCCACGATTTTTGGCCTCCTAGGTATCTTCAGATAGCTGTTGTTTATCTACGAAGTTGAGATCTTCCGCCTGATGCCGCTGAGAATTTCTTACTTTGTTTCAGGGTTTCCACTATTATGGCTATTTTGAACCTTTAACCGAGAAACGAGAATTCAAGAACAAGATTTGTGTTAATCGCTTTAGGGTCTGTTCATAGTTCGCGACAAGAGCACTCGTCGCCCGTGCAAAACATGCAAATCGACTAAAGCCGAGCGCGCGCCGCCGAAAAATGTCCATACTCTGACGAAGGCGCTGTCGCTCCAGTCGCTCTTATTGCTCCAGTCGCTGCTGTCGCCTGTTCACAATTCCAGGGTGCTGCGCGCACTGCGCTCTTATCGCTCTTGTCGCTGCCGTCGCGAAGTATGAACAGAGCCTTAGCAAATTTAGCGCTAAACTGACTTTCTCCATCGGTTCATTTCGGCTTCGCTTTACTTTTTGTTCCGTCGGAAAGATAAAGGAAAACCAAGTTCCCAGTTTGTTTATGAAATTCTGAAACTGTTTTGCCTGGATTTTACTATTTCCGTGTCTCCTGTGGTCACGTTTATGGCCGTACAGTATTCCTCATACTGTGCCCTATCACTATTTTGAGACCATTGCCTACATACAGGAGTAATAGTTGGATACCATCGCCAAAAGCTTTAGGTGCTGAACCAGTTAGCACATTCTTCGCACCCATTGCGCTATATTTATGTTGCCAAGGGGATTCCCGCAGAGCCCTGGTTATTGCCCAGCTATGCGAGCTTCATCGCACAAACTTGGCTCGTCCAGGCTACTGTGAGACGGACCCTTGTCGGTGTCTAGCCGATTAACCAAAACTCTAGCGGTATTTGTCAATTGCAGAGTTTGTATTACTGTTCGAGATACACTATAGTTAGGTGGTTGTGTTTTCATTGGTCGACATACTGTACTAGGGTGTCGGAGAAGACGGTGCTCTGTGGGTCGGTCGCATCAAAGGAAATCACTAAAAAAGCAGAAGAGGGTACGTAGTGCTGAATCCATACTTCATTCTTCAAAACACAGCGGTGTGTTTAAGCACGGTCTACCTATGAGTCGCACGCGGACAGCCCTTACATATTGGGTTGATCGAAACGCCTTGCAACACTTTACGCTACTGCCTATCAAATTTGCTAAAGCTCTTACAGTATTGATCTTGTGTGGTGACGTCACAGCAGTTTCTCCAAGCTTCCTCAAGCATACTATATAAGGCCTCCTCGAGTACAAATACAGCAACAATGTTAACGATAAGCAGCAGCACGCTACGACATATCGTCTCGTTCATTCCGCAAGGACTGCAGCCTCCAACATCTGTGCTGCCTTCAAGAAGGAAGTCATTCACTATTCCACAGTGGCCCGTTGGTATCAGCGCTTTAAGGCTGGAGATATCTCTCTCGAAGATCGACCTCGTTCCGGACGCCCTTCTGTTGTGGAAGAAGACAGCTTTCGCGAAGCCTTCAAGGTGAAACCAGATTCATCCACTCGCGAATTGGCGGCGACACTTGGATGTATGCAAAGCACCGTCGCGAGGGAGCTGGAGATTCTTAGGTACCTCAATGTTTGGTCGTCTTGGGTACCAGATGGCTGCGGGACTCTGACAAGGCATGCCGAATCAGTGTTGCTGAGTCGCTGCTTCTTCGCTCGCACAGGAAGGACTTTCCGAAGGGCATCGCTACTGGTGATGAAAGCTAGTCCTCTTTTTGTTAACTACACCCGCAAGAGCCAATGGCTCCCATGCGGAGAACCGGCTCAAAGACAACCGAAACGTGGACACCACGAAAAGAAGGTTCTTCTGTGTTGCTGGAGGGACTCAGAAGGCATGCTTTACTGGGAGTTTCTGGATAGTGAGACCACAGTCACATCATCTGTCTACGCTACCCAGCTCTAGAGCTTGGCCGAGGCCATGCGCCAAAACGTCCAGAACGGGAATATGTCTACCTCCTGCACGACGACGCGCGTCCTCTTGTCGCAAAAGTGAGTGCGAGAAGATGCAGGAGTTAGGCTGGGAAATTCTGCCATACTCGCCCTACTCTCCAGACCTCGCTCTTTCTGACTACCACCTGTTCAGAGCTCTGAAGCAGCATCTTCGAGGTAGAGAGTTCGATGATCGACATCAACTGGAAACGGAGGTTTCCAAATTCTTTTCTTCACAGCCCTCGGAATTGTGGCGGAAAGGAATTGAAAGGCTGTCTGAAAGATGGGGCAGGGTCTTAGACTTGGATGGGGAATATATCCTGGACTGAGTTTTTGTATATTGTATTATACTGTATTGTATTGTAATATTCTTGTGGTAGTGTTGCAAGACTTTTCGATCAACCCAATAGTTTACGAGGGTTGTGGTTTTTGTCCACATCATTTGCTTTTGCCTCAAAGATGCTTTCCACTACTAATACTTCGCCTATGGGACTAAACATGCTCCAGTGTCTGCACCTTCACCTCACACACTACCGTTGGCGTTACGCTACTTCATCGTCACTGTTGAAGTCCCTAGAGACAGAGCTAATCGCATCGTGTGAGTGCTCAACCTTCGGCACTTCTCTAGTTGGATGGGACGGATTCGAATTCAAGTAGTTGTCTGTGGTTATACTCGCTATTCAGACTAGTCATGCCCAACAAGGAGGCTGTGGATTATTTCTTAAGAGAAGCCAGCAACGGACAAACACCACCACCACTACAGACTAACCAACGAGCACTACCACTACTGCACACTAACATAAGCACTCACAACGACATTACTCAAGCCGTGTTTTCGCATGAACATTCACTCCTGAATGTGAAATTCACCGTTATCGGGGAAGATGAGTTTCGGTTCCTCGACCTTGGTGCATGTGAACCGTGACTTGATCGTTACGAACGGTGATTGCTCGCCTGAGGATTCACTTGGGCTTGGCAGCGGCGATAGTCCCGCCGGTTTTCGATCTTGGTCCTCCTCTTGCGGCGGTGGTGTCTTGCTTCCGTCAGTCGTGCGTCGACTATAGTCTTGCTGCCCTTGTTGACTGTGAATCGTATCCTGTTCTTGGATGTCTGACAGCAGTCCTGAAATTATTTCATTTTATTTAAGCCAATAAGAAAACAACAAAATCAAGAAGCGAAAAACATGACGGCTCTTCGGTTGGCTGTATAACAAGGAACGCATGCTATATCAGAAATAAATCTTCTGCTAGTTGAGAAGAGCTCGTGATTCAAATTCACGTATACCACCACAGATCCCATTGCGAGAAGCTAATTTATTCAGCCTTATTGTATTATATTTTTTATTATATACTACACTATTCATTCATTGCGTACACATTGTAAACTCCTGATCCTTATCAAACATTGATTCCATTGAAGCCATTTCGGCACTGTTGTACTTTGAGGGGATGGATTCATCAACGGCTCGCGGCAATTTAACAGAGAAAACACAGCCGAAATCCCTAATAGCGCGGCTTATCAAACGATACGGTGAAACATTTCGCCGCGCTATCAGGGATTTCGGCTGTATTTTCTCTGTTAAATTGATGTAGGTCGTTGATGAATCCGGTCCTAGGAGTCCAGAGGTCGAGGAGAGGTCGAAAAAACATTTCACCCAAACTTAGCCCAGGGGAGTTATTCGGGATGCTGATCACGAATCTGACATCCGCTCTTGAAAATTCGGCCGATTACGGTAGAGATCACCGATTTTGCCCAAACTTTTCCCAGGGGTGTTATTTGGGGCGCTAATCACGAATTTGACATCCGTTTTTCGCATTACGCTGGAGCACGGTAGATTACGGTAGGTAAGGGTGACCAAGCTCATGGTCACCAATTTCGCTCAAACTGCAGTGTAAAACGAAAAACGGATGTCAAATTCGTGATCAGCGCCCCAAATAACCCCTTAGCCGAAGTTTGGGCGAAATCGGACATTATGATCTCGACAGCCTTAGTCACTCGTACTTATCGTAACCTACCGTAATCGGCCGAAATTTCAAAAACGGATGTCAGATTCGTGATCAGCACCCTAAATAGCCCCCAGGGCGAAGTTTGGGCGAAAAAATTCGACTTCTCGACCTCTGGAGTCCTCAAAATACAACAGTGCCATCATTTCAATACAAAATTTTGAGAAAGCATACTATCCTTCTTATTTATACTTAGCCTAAAAGTGAACATATAACTATGATATGTGATTAAAATATTAGGCTTAAGGAAAATTAGTAGCGTTTTCTTCGAGATTTATTTAAACGATTTGCTTATTGTTTAACGAACTGCTTGTATTTATTAGAAAGTATTTCACTGCTCTACAGAACAAAAATGCGTTGTTTTTTTAGGAATAAATGGAACAATTAATTAGAAATGGAATACTCAAAAGGCAATAACCAGCATTTTCGACAACTCCTCTTCTTCGCTTTTTTTTCGTAGTCAAAAAGCGACCTTTCTCCTTCACTCCTTTCTTTTATTCGTATTAAGTCATCTCCTGTGGTGATTCGGCACAAAAACGTTTATGGACGCGTGTTGCTCGACACCGAGCGATATGTCGTCAAGCAATTTAAAGGCATTGTTCCTTGTTGATTTGTCAGATCGTGAGGCAACCAGGCCCCCAAATTTTCGGCAAATCCCATCCCAGAACTGCTTTTTGAACGCAGTTCATTTTGTCGGCTAATTCACGACTTCTTTGGCGACCGTGCCCTCCAAAAAGTGATTTCGAAAACCGTTTCCATGCGGTAGACTCGCCTACGACACCTTCCCCGTGCACCTCACAAATATCTCGGGCTGCTTTGGCTGCTCTTTGACTACGACAAAATGTGAAGAAGAGCGAAAATCGAAAATGCTGATTTTGCCACCTGTGTATTTTATTTCTAAGCCTAAAAAACAAAAACACAAAAACTAATTTATCCTATAAAGCAAATAACACAGTTTTGTAGAGCAGAAAAACTACTTTCTAATAATCACAGTTTGTTGAACAAAAAGCAAATAGCTTAAATAAAACTCTTCGGAGAAAACACTACGAACTTAGTCCTCAGCCTAATATTTGTTTTTGGCGTTTGGAAAGGGTGTCTTCGTATCTCTTCCGTAACTAGTAGCCTTAATCTAGCCATGACAAACGTAGCTGTGCTGCAAATATCACCACCTATATATAAAAGAGTTTGTCCGTGGAGTGATCTAACCTAAGTGAGGTACTCCGCATCATCCACGTGGAATGATCTAACTTAAGTGAGGTACGCCGCGTCATCCACAGCGAGAGCGATCGAGTGATCTAACCGAAGTGACATACGCCGTATCACCCACAGCGAGGGCGATCGAATGATCTAACCTGAATGAGGTACGCCCCATCATCTACAGCGCGGGCAAAATTTGCTATTGCACGTGGGATGTTGCTGCAGGCCGGGGAAATGCAGCCCTTTACTGCTTAACACAACAGCACCTACGCGCGTTTCTGAGCGTCCAGATTCAGAAGCCGACTTCGTGCTATTAGCATGAGAAGGATACTAAGGGGGTAAGGGTAGAAGGGGAACTTTGCGGGTGGAGAACCGACAGCGATCAGGAGGAGGCGACCAGGAGGAGCATCGGGATGGTCGATGGGGGAACAAGGAAGCAGGCCAGGAGGTGGCACCAAGAAGAGTTTAGGCAATATGTACGGACCATTAGGGAGTTACCAATCGGGGGAGAGGGCAGTAAGGAGGATCAGCAAGGAGATCCATTACCATTAAGAGAGACCGGATTTAGAGGATGTGACACCGATGTCACGCCATGGGCGTTCGCTCGCCATCGTCGTGTCGTGAGCGTGGGAGGCCTACTTAATTGGGGTAGAGTAGTAGGGATGATCCCGAGGGGAAGAGGAGGAATATACGTTGAAGAAGAGACCTGGAGGCGGGACCAGGACGGGGAACCAACAAGAAGGGAGCCGTAAGGGATTTCATACGGAGAAGAAGGAATCTGCCATACGCATAGCTTCGTCATGCTCGACACAGCGGCGACTGCGCGCGCTTCTGAGCTTCTTGATCCAGAAAACGGACCTCCTACTTCGCGCAGCAAGTATCCTGATTCTGAATACGTGTCACCGATCGTGTCATAAGCATGGGAGGACCACTAAGGGGATAGTGGAGAAGGGTGGTATGGGGGACCTCTATGCTGGATAAGGAGAGCGACCAGGAAGGAAAGGAAGAACCTGGAGGAGAGGCAAGCACGGAGAAAACAGCAAGAATAGACCAGTAGGTGTCAGTAGTGGAAACAAGGAAGTGGGCCAGTAGTTGGGATCAGGAAGGTGGGGGACTAAAGAGGGGGAGGGAAGACCTGTAAAGGCGGACCAGCAATTAGATCCAGTAAGAAGAAATGAGTGAGGGGGAACCTGGCTTCGGAAGACATGTCAACGACAACTTGAAACGCTAGCTGTTGAGCACGAGGACGATTGCGGAGGAACAACCTGAGGGACAGAAGTACTGCGCAGAACTATCCAATGACGTTACTGGCCGGTCAGGAAAGATTGTCTATGATGAAGGTACCGAAGTGGTGAAGGGCTTGATGCCGATCAAGTACGCACCAAGTCCTAGATGGTAGCGAATTTTATGTTTTACAAAAACTACTTTCTAGGTCAGTGATGCTACAAAGTCGCGCGAAGCGCGCAAGTGCGAGACACGCCGTTAGGCGTGTCGGAGCACTTGTATTCCATAAGACGAAGTGACTTTTGGCTCAAGCTTTGTCCAAAAATGCATTGTACTCTATCGATAAATTCGTATGAAATCCAGCCACAGGGCACCATACTCGTCTCATGCAATCTCCTCCTCATGTGGTTGAATTGAGGCAAAACTATTAAACTGAATTTATTTAAATAATGTTAATAAATAATAACTGGAAAAATTCGATAGCTCGTCATTGACCGTCAGATTGCACTTTCAATTTGGACTTTTCGGCACTATGTGTTGTATTTCCATGACTCCAAAGGCCGAAAAAAAATCGTCAATATTTCGATAAGATGGTTTCGAGGCGGTAAGCAAGAATAGAAGGTTTGTTTTTTTGGTAGTACACTTTTGGAGTATGGCAGACTGCGCTAGGTAAGATAAGTAGGAGTAGTGGAATCAGACCCACCTATTTCGCCTACGCATCGGGCTGAAGACTGTTGCTCATAGTTACCGACAAACATCGTAATACAAAATAAGGACCTCATATTCTTGATCAGCGCCATTTTTCTTGCAGAAAATTGGAAAATTTTGCCTTTTACACTTTTAAAAATTCATACAATGTTTCTGGAACTAAAAGGATAAGCATCTGGTGAGTAATCCATCACTATAGTTACGTTTGACACATCCTCCAAAAGCGAGTTTCTCAACAAAATGAAAATTAGTATTTAGTGAAATGCACTTTTTAAACTAGACTTGTGTTACTACTTGCAAAGCGTATCCAGTTCCAACAGAAAGACGTGCAGTTTCATTAAGATAGCGTCCAGTTTGAAGCAAAAATGGTATATAACAGCAAATCTTTATGCACTCTGATCTAAGACTCTATCGCTTTAAAACCTTTTCTTCGAATACTTCGTCTTTCATAGTAAGAACACCAAAGGGTGACGGAATGAACCGCAATCCTTACAAAAAGAGCCAAATTTTGACTGAGAGCTATTTGAATTCACTGTTTTATATACGAAACAAAAATAAAATAAAGCACTGTCATGAAATAAAACAAAAACAACTGTACACTAATACATCAAATTGCATAAAAATCGAAAAGAAGTAGAGGAAAGTAATGACAACATACTGTTCAGTCTTGACACCTGTGTGTCTTCCGCAATAGATGCTTTCCGACTCTCATTTCTGGACGTTTTGCGAGAGTTCGGCGAAGCAGCGGCCTAAACTTCACTCCTCTATCACCAATGCTCTTTCAAGATGTTAAAAAAGATTTTAAAAATTATTGTGTGACAAGGGTAGCTTGCGAATTTGAGCGACAGTACCGACAGGAGGTCTGATATAACGCAGCACTACGAGGCGATCCAATTAATGAGTTTACTCATGTCCAGCCTGACAAGCTTTAGAATTGGTACCAGACCTTCTTGACGGTGTGAAAGATAATAGGTTTGCTCGACCATTGTTCGACAATCGCAAACCATTGTATAGACCAAATACGTATGCAAGCAATAAATACGATGCCACTTCCAGGTAGAATCAGCCAATCAAGCAAGCAGAGTGCCGACCTCTATCTCTTATCCATATAATGATACTGAGGAGAGAAGAGAAAGATTAACGAGATGGGAGACGTATTCACTCCAATCTTCCCCACTCTTCACCTCATAGCGAACTTCAGGCAAATGGGTATGTGTTACAGATCAAAAATGCAACGGCCACCTGTTTAAACAGTCTGGTGTTACATCACATAAAAGTACAGACCCCGCTTTGCCTCGCTGCATGATTTGTTCGAAGTTATACGGTACTTCGTCAACGAACTCACCTTCATTAACCAGAAAAAAAAGATATATTCTTAGTTGAAAACAATCCCCCTCCTCCCACAAACGTAGGCCTTAAAACGTGGAAGCTTGCGAACAGACAGAAGTTGTGGCCTAATCGTATGCCAGTTTTGTCGACAGTGAAGAGATTTCAGGGGTGAGGCATACGAGCAATCCTGTATGTAGACCACGAAGAGTAAGCAAGTGTGATGATCTGCTAACCTTGCGATGAGTTCAAAATGTCTGCGTCCCGAAATTTCGCAAAGCGCTTTCTGAATTCTCGAGTAAATTCAGAAGAATGGGATGGGTGTGGTATATCGCTGGGGAATAAAACCGAGATGGTAATTTTCTCTCCACTGACCTCAATTTCTTTAGCCTTGTCCATTATGGCCTTCCGTTCTTGTTCTATCACTGTACTCCTCTTTGTTCCTCTGTAGATTAAGTAGAGGAGAACGGAAAGAATAAACGGTAGAAGAAATGCTGGTATCGGCTCGATGAATATTACAGTCGTCGTTTGAAGCTGAAAGATGAGCACGTTTCATAAAACGTAGAACAACGAAAAATAAACGCCCAATAATATTTAGCCAACACCAGTACAGTGGGGAGTTAGCGCTAGTAGTCAAGGAGGAGGAGGTGATCCTGCTACTCGTCGGCCAAATTCGAGAAATGAACCCAATAACTTCAATACAGCATGTGTTTGTTCCATATTAACTGTATCCCATGGATATAAGCGCTAAAAACGTAGATGACAAAAAAGAAGGTTAAGCGTGCAGGCAATCTCGGAGCTATGCGGGTTAGGGTGGGGTGGGGGGGGGGGGGGATGGGCCTTCCTAGGTGTTCATTTCTTCAATGGACAGTTAACTGTAGCAGGGTATGCAAGTTCAATCGAGGAGGGGGGGGGGCAAGAATCATGGGAGGAATAAAAACATGAAACACAAAGGCTGCAATCCTAGTTGTTGGTGGACTTTCTAAATGATTTCATAAGAACAGAGGGTGTTCAACATTGAAATACGGGGTGTTTCAAAATAACGTGATGAAGGTTTTTTAATCATTACTTGAAACAACTGACAACTTTACAAAACAATATATAGATAACAACGACATAGACACCAGGCAACACAGTATTAGTCTGGATTCGAAGTAGCCTCCCTTGGCGCGAATACAGAAATCAAAACGCTTGGTGACGTTTTTGGTGATGGGCCGCAGGTCATCTGGAGACAGTCGATCCCACTCCCAACGCAGAGATGTCTTCTTGGCCTCCAGATTGTGGTGACGCTTGTCACGGACCCGGCCTTCAAAATGGACCACGCGCTTCAGTTCATCGGATTCAGATCCGGGTAGTGCGGTGGCCATTCTTCAGACATGATGAAGTCCTGAAAAATGGGCTTGCACCATGCTTCCGTGCTTTTCGCCCTGTCTGCAGGGATTGACTCTTGTTAAAATGTCCACTGCGCATTGCTGAAGTGCCGCTGGGATTAGAAAAGTGTCACAGACTCCAAGGTGTCCCATCGGTGCACATCTTTATTTTTTTTACTCCTTCATCCACAAAAAGCACGAGTCTTTCCGTAGGTGCAGTTCCACCCAAACCATGAGGGCCTGCGAATTTTGACGATGTTCGGCGATGGTAAAGGTGGCTGGACACTCTCAAGATCAGATCCTGCCGTGGGTTGTGAGCCTACTCTACGGTGAATAGCTGAACAGTGTTCGTTCCCACCCGCGACCTGCGGCCCGAAGCTTGAACTGGCGGTATCGATGGAGCTGTTCGCGCTTATTTTTGTCCATCACGAGCTGGCCTTTATAGAACTTGTAGGGCTCGAGTCCGTTTTTTTTTTGGCGATGCGCTGATGTGTGACTGACACAGATATCGCGGGCGATTTTTTCAGGAGATCCTCTAATTTGGGATTCTCGCTTTTCGATGATTTTCCGAATGTGCGGCGTATTGACAGTACGATTTTTTCCTTGTCCTGGACAGTCACCTCAGTGTCCCAGCTCCTTACATCGGCGAGTTTCTGTGGAGACAGTCGACCGAGCAGGTTAACGATGTCGCATTGGCGCTTTCCTCGATGATGAAGCTCCAAAATCGCAGTGCGTTGGTCTGACATCTCGAGAAAAACCGTAGCGAGGGGAAAATCGAACTTTAAAAATTATAACACGGACAGAAAAATACGCACAAAAAATGGCGCTCTTTCTGCAATGCTGCAGATCGACGCGATCGCTTGGGAGAACGTCAAAACTTCATCACTTCATTTTGGAACACCATGTACATAGGACTCATTCATTCGGTGGCAGATAACTGCACTAACGAAATGACACAGAAAATATGAGAATATATTGCATTTGTAAGGTAGGTCTGGACATTTGCAAATGATTAAGATCTGAAGTACATTGTCATGTGTGTCCAGAACGTCAGATGACTGATGGTCTTTTAGCTTATTTTATCTTATTTTACTGATGGTACGTCTTATCTGCTGGAAATGATCCGTTCTCGATGCAAATCTATAATAGTAAGGGCTCTTCCGTTTCTCGACCGTTCCCGGTGCCAATCTAGTAAGGAAAGAGCCCCTATTGGCACCGAGAACGATCATTTTTAGGTTTCCTTCTCCCGACTAGTAACTTGCAGACGTTGTCTTTCTGGGCAACAAGATTGGTGTAGTTTACTTATTTCTATATGTTGTCGTCTATTTATTGTGTTTTGTTATGTCAGAAAATCGTTTAGAGCGGCCAACACCAACTAGGATTGCACCGAAAGGTATTCATCATAATAGTACACTCGCCTTCACCCTCCCCCCCCCCCTCACTTAGCGGACCTTCAGAGCTCTGTCGTGGCGCGACGCGACTAATAATAATCCTCCATAACGATTATTCGCGCTGATCAATCGATACAGGTTATTATTATTTTGTTGCGTCGCACCGTGATGGAGCTGCGAACGTCCCCTGACACGCACTTCGCAAAAAGGAAAGCGAAACAGCAACTCGCCCACCTCGAAGAAATAGATGGTGGACGCTCGATGGCATGACTGGAACAATACCATGCCGGACAGGAATATGATGCATGTCGAAGCGGCGATTCTATCGATATCCTCGCGATTCATCGTTCATTGATCCGAGTACCTGACAGCGAACAGCGTGTGAGCAAACGCCACCAGCAAACAACCGATCAGCACGCACTAACACACAAGAACGACGAATGAACGTATCATCGCCAGCAGCAGCAGCGGTAAAGCAGCCGGCCACGTGAGCAAAACAAACTCATGTTCGTCATCACTCATCGACAATCCCCTCATCGTAACTACCGGTTCGACGGCGCACAGCACACGTGACTTTCAAAAATCGATGCTGCTCCTTATCACGAACACAGCAACAACGCTGTCCACAAGCTGCCGTCTGGATCACGTCTTGTGGCCCAGCTCCACGAGGTAACGATGGGCGATAGCGAGAAATACCCACTTTTTTCCAAATTATTCCAAAGTAATATGTTCGCACAGGAGGCTAATACAGTGCTCGCTCGTCCGCCACATATCCAAGTGCAAGGGATTATGAGAAAAGGTGGGCACAAGGACCAAACTTGTCATCGTCACAATCCATATAAAGCCACAATCCATACAAAGTTTCCCTGCTTCAAGCCAAGACTGCCTCAAGGTTGTTGTTTTATTGGTTACTTCCCGGTTCAGAAGTTTCTACACCGTGTACTCCACGGCGCGTTGTAGAGCAATCGGAGAAGGCACCGACAGTAGTGACGCTGCCTCGGTGTAATTCACCTCACGCCGATAGAGCTTCACTGTGGACTTGGAGTTTAGGAGATAAACACTGCGCACCGATTACACCCGTATACACTGGATCCCAATGAATCATATTCGGATATCCCATTGTCCCAATCCTAATCATCAAAAATCCGGGGTCCACAAAATCGCCGTTACCCGAATCATCCAAAAGTCCGAAGACTTTCGATCAGATCAAATGCATATCGTGCACCATCACTGACATCTTGGAGTTTGTGCGTAAAGACGTGTGTTGGACGGTGACCCAACATACAAGAGATGAGGTGAAGAGGTGTCTAAACGGATTTGGCCGACGAAGAAACTACTTAACGCCACCCTGTTCCTTTAAGCTACAGTTGAGGAAGCTCACGCATTGCACACTGAATTGTCTATCCCACTACAGCACCGTCGGTGAACACATATACGCTGGCGTCTCAAAGTACAAGGATTGATTAGTCAAAATCGTTTATACTCTATTAGGTGGATTCATGGACGGTGGACGGATACATAGACGAACTAACAATTGCGTATACTGGGAGACGATAAAGCAATAGTGACGTCGTCTCGGAGTAATCCACTTCGCGTAATAATAGTAATAGCAATAAAACGATAATCGTCTGTGGAGTAGATGGAAGGAGTTCGCATGTAACGACGGTAAGTTGAAGAACGCGAAGTACAATGCGAACATGATGCGAACCAGGGGTGCACACAAATTTCTGTGCGTTAAATTTTTTTAACGAAACTTTTTAACGGAAAATTTTCGTTAAATTTTCGGTAAATCGTTAAATTCCGTTAAAAAATACAGTTAGCTGCAAACTATTATTTCAAAAAAAAATCAAGGAAAATGTCATTCATTTAAATTTCAACAGGTCAAGAGCTAAAACTCAAATAAGAGAGTATAAAAAACCATCATACTAGCTGGAGGAAGATGCGTTTAAAAGATTCACTGTGTTTCATCCAGCTAGGGTGACGATGGACTATTCTGACCACATCATAAGGCTCTGAAGAAGTCGACAAAGCCGAAACTAAGCCGCAATAAAGAAGTGCAAAACTGCAATGTAAAATAAAAGTTCAATATCAACCAAGTGTGGACAGCAAATTAAATAAGCCTTCAGCAACAAATTATCTGCAGGGTGTGGAAGGGGAACAGGAACGGAATTACAATTCAAGATAACGGTACTTAGTGGGCTGGTTCCCGCATCTCTCCAGCAACGTATCTTAAAATGTGCGGTCAGGCAGACCTCGGAGTTTCCCCTTTCCTAGTTCTTTGCGAAGCAGGTTCCAGTGACCGTTCTACGAGGATATACAGTCTCGGTGCGGGCACCAGCCCTCTAGGTACAGAAAGATTTAATAAAAATAGCTAAGGTGACGGTGGACTATTCTGACCACATCATAAGGCATATCTAATATGTGGGAACAATCCATTTTTTGCAAAGTCGGGACCGTGACACGACACGTGTCACACGATCCCATACTGCCGAAAACGTGTGACACTTTGTTAACGTCTTAAGGTAGAGGAAAAATAGCTCTTCAAGTTTTTTGTTAGCCTTTTTCTGAAATCGTTTGAAATACACCCAGCGGTCGAAAACATTCTCTCCGACTGCTCCAGGTGGCGAGCAGGTGTTCTGGGATAAGTAGCGCCAAGTGAGGATAGGCATATCTGGGAGGTTAGACTAGTGTGCTTGTGGATTCAATGACGTGCTTGGGGGTTCGGCGAAGAAATTTGTAGCTCCAAAATGCGTCATTTCCAAAAACTCAAATTCCACCACGAAAGATATGAGAATAGCATGAAAACATGAAAATTTTCTTGCTGATTTCAATAGTTTTTCAGGAACACTCCTATTTGGAAGGGTGAGGCCTGCTACATTAGTGAAGATTAAGAGTAAAAGTGATAAACCTACTGAGAAAAAAGTGCGTTAAAAATTCCGTTAAATTTCTAAAAATTTCCGTTAAGTCGTTAAGCCAGATTTTAACGAAAAATGCTGTTAATTCGTTAAATTCGTTAAATCGCTAACCGTTAAATGTGCACTCCTGATGCGAACAACATAAACTTTGCATCTAACCAGCCCAACGCCAACATCGGCAGCAAGATGAACTCATCAATCTTGAAAGTTTCGCGAGTCGACAATATTATGAATGCTGACCATCAAACAAGCCGGCCAGTGTAACATGAACACCTATGTCGCGAAATTTAAATGAAAATAATAAAATAAAACAAATGAACAGCTATGTCGGGTGGTTCAAGGAAGCAGCAGGACATTCAACACATGTGTGCGAGACACACGTAACAGGACGCACTTTGCTCGTGCTACGATGCTAAGCACAGAATTCTCAACACATCCATAGTTTGCAAGGTGGCAGGGTTAAACCAATGAACAAAATCAGCTACTACAGAGCAACTTGCCATAGGTACTCCGCAAACCGCCTCTGAACCTGAGTTCGCGAAATCACGTGCAGGCAGAACCTGTTGTGCACTCCAGGACCAGGCCAATTATAGGCACCTCGCGTGACCACCGGAGCACGCGAAGTGATCAGCAGCGTTCTATTGGCACTGCTTCGGGGAAACAAAACAATGTGGACGAACAGTAGATGCGGAAAGACGCGAGAGCGACTGAAACTAACAAATACAACCTGCCCCAAGGCCTTTGCCGCACCATGAAATTGCACATGGGATGAAGCATAAAAGCGGTGATTTTATGACGCATTCAATGCAACAAGAACAGGCAGCGAATAAAGGTGACAGGCAAGGCATCCAACGATGTCAAACCATGTGATATACGGAATAGCCGCCTCCACGTTCTTCATTTTCGTTTTCCCTCCCGTCTCTCTCCACGTTATTGCATTCTCCTGCGTTATTCCCTTTTGAGGGCGCGTGGAGCACAGTCTGAGAAAATGCCGGCTGTCGTGTGCATTGATACCAGGTTCTTCGATCGGATTTCTTGTCCAGGCCAACCAAGTTCAGAGATGTCTGGGAAGGACAAAGCACTGACTGTTTCATCGGCAGGCCACCGCAAGTCATTGTACAGGTCAAATACGTATTCAAATCGACGCCAGGGCATCCCTAGAAGGGATTGAGTCACGTTGTCCTTTATCATCTTCTATCCTTATTCCTGTTTTTCAATACTCTGCACCTCATGCAGGCACAGACCTTCTAGGAAGGCAAGAACTGTTTTTTAGCAGCAAAGGAGTAATGCCTCGCGAATGCCTATACAACAGAGGTGGGCTTTTTGAATTTTTCTTCGCACAAGCGAACAAAATCGATTTTAAGTATTGCGAACAATCGAAGAAACGAATAACTCACTTTTTCGAATTTTCTAATAATTGAAACGAACTTATGAATATTGTACATTATATAATCCCTCCATGCTTTTGAAATCCAATGTCCCAAGGGCCTTCAAAACCTGTGTATGTCTGTCGTGGAAACGGGTACAACTGTGTTTAATTAACCTAACAAGGTAAGGTTCCCAACTCAAGTGAGCTTTTGTGATGTTATTTTTATAGAATGTAGGGCCGTGTGAGCTGCATCACAAAAGCGGAGTCCAGAATTACAGTTAGTTTTTTTCTGAATCATCAATCGCTATAACGCCCACGTGATGTGTTCCGTTGTGGCGCAGTCGGTAGCCGCGCCTCATAGGAGCACAATGGCGGGTTTTTGAGATCGGGTCCGCGTGCTGCCAATATTCCTGCACATATTAGTTTGTCGTTATTCCGCTTTCTCATGATCACAGGAGGCAGTTTTAGACCATCAATGTTTACATCAAACCAAAGCTCAGCAAGGAACCAGAGCTGTCTAATTGCGCTTTCATATGTGCCAGCTTTTCAACGATGCGTAACTGCACCACATCATTTTTCTGGTAATAAAAGGTCTTATTGCTCTTCCCTTTGAGTCAACAGCTACTGGACAAAACTATGAAATCGTAAACACAAGTGTTTCTCACACCAGCAGCATGTTACAAAAGCCAGTGAGGAACAATCGTATCCCTGGCAAGGAATGACCACTTGTTCTTCGTTAAACGGGTAATCCGCAGGTGTAGAGAAAGGTTCTGAGTGAACATCGACGTAACCAACTGCCACCCACAAAAAAAGCACATATGACGGCTCAAATAGCCTCGCTTTGTTGTAAGCATTGATGGTCTAAAATTGACCCCCATGATCATGAGAAAGCGTAATAACAACAAACTAATATGCGCAAAAATTCTTGCAGTTCGCGGACTCGAATTCGAAAGCTTGCCGCCAGTGTGCTCCTATGAGGCGGCACACCTACCAACTGCGCCACCGAAGACCGAAGCGCATCTTGTGGGTGTCACAGAAGTTGATAAGTGTGGGGCACACGTCTTCACACCTCTTTTTCAAGTCTTTAAAAAAGCGCTCAGTAGAAACTAACTGCAATTCTGGACTCCACTTATACGACTCTCCATCCTGCCAAAATAGCATCGCAAAACCTCACCTTGAGGTGGGAACCTTTCCTTGTAAGAAAGAGGATATCGACCTTTTAGAAAGTACATCAAATAGCTTTAACAGGAAGTCTAGCTTTGTTTAAGGTATTTGTCGATAGATTACAGTTCAACTCCACGCAGACATCTACAGTCCGTTTATTTCCGTTTTTCATCACTGAGCAGTACGAGAAAAATCGCGAATCCTATGTTGCGCAAAATTCTGACTAAAAAGTTAGTAGCTATCAATCCAAAATCTTCTCTCGGTGGCGTACTCACTTACTGATTCGTTTTGTAAGAGGAAAGCTCTTTCTTAGGCTCCCGACTGCTAGATCACGAATCAGGTCAGCCTTTTTATCCTGCCGGATTCTTAAGGACTTCAGTTTGCTACTTGGAATACGAAGACCTGTTGAGGCTGTATGTTCAAGCCTGTAGATGTTATGCCAAATCATACATATCGTAGACGCTTTGCATCATTTATCGCTTACGTATTACCAGTGAAGTTGGGACCAATTCCCTTCCCTTTTAGTGAGGTTTTTCGCCAACATTTTTCACGCTAGACATCGTATTACCAATGAGGTTGGGACCAACTCCCTTCCCTTTTAGTGAGTTTTTTTTTGCCAATATTTTCACGCTAGACACCCGTCTACCTTAAAATAAATAAATACAAATTACAAGAACGACAACAACGCGATTCGTTAGTGAAAGCGACAAACTGTATGCTCTCTGAACCAGGAGGTGCAGGAGGAATAAGCCTTGCTACAGGGCTTTTGAGAAATAATAACCAGATGGTGACAACCATTGCCACACGAAACTATGAGTTTCTGACATGGTATTAGAATGGGGCCAAAAGTAATGCGAAAAATTCAACAAATTTCTTTATCTCTTCATAACTCAATTACAACTCAACGATGCTGAGGAATGTATTTGCCATTAAGGGCAATGACCTTGCTGCCACCGCTTCCCAACTTCCTGATCCCATCCTTCCAGAGCTGCTTGGGCCTGGCGCTAATCCACTGCTCGTTATGGTTGTCGAGGTCTGCTTGAGTGCTTGTGTCCCTACCGACCATGAAGTCCTATAGGCTCAAGAAGTAGTGGTACTCGCATGGAGAGATGTCCGGCGAATACGGTGGGTGAAGCATGTGAACGTCGCCCAGCAGGGAAGCTTATCCGTGGTCACTTGTTCCCGATGGGGTGCGGCGTTGTCGAAGTGGAGGATCTTCTTGAAGCGCTGAGACCGAATAAGTGCGAGTCGCCGGTCCATCTCTTCTATTTCGATCACCATGGCCCTGGAGTCCATCGTCGTGCTTTTGGAAAACAGCTTCCAGTATACCGGCCCATGGGCGCAGACTCAAAAGCTCAGAAGGTGCTTCTCGCCGTGAACATCCCGCCGAACAAAGGTCGGTAACAGGTCAGCAGGTCTCACCCAGACTCGCTGCATGGCAGGGTTAAGGTAGAAGACGTACTTCTTATCTTGCGTGACTATTGAGCATTGGGCGAGATCTGCGCGACACAGGTCCACTCGTCAGACAGGGGTTTCGGTATGAGACAGACTGGGGTTTTGGCATGCTTCTGGAAAGGGCGGGAGTGGTCACTTCTCAGGTGGCCTTCAGTAGGTAGCATACAAACATACAAATACGATAAGCACGAAACCAGACTGCAGTCACGAGATATATGGACACGGCATGGAGAGTCTCATTACTTTTGTCCCCCCCCCCCTAATAAAATATATGACTTCGTTACATGCCTTCCAAAGAAAATTTAACCTGCAGATGCGAGTGGCTGCGATCAACTGGCAAGAGTGCACCAGCTGCCAACAGTTTATACGGACTACTTTATACAGCAGCTTCTACAATATTACCTTCCAAAGTCACAAAGCGTAGAGATTCAGTGAAAAGGGAGCAATGAAGACCCACGAAACGTTGGATAATAGCCAACTGAGCCTTGCCGCACCTAGCATAATTAGTCTCTTCAACGTTGCCTGACCGGAAGGTCGTCCAACCTTGTCAGCTGCCTGTGAGAGGATACACCTGCTCTCTCAGAGGCAGCTGGCTTCATGTCGTCAGATCATCTGCAGTTCCATTTTTCTCCTTCAGTAACCCAATTCATAGACGAAGGCGTCGGCAACCACACCGGCGGCAGTCTTAGCGTCTGCCCCCGACTAAGTCTATGAACCGAGGTGTTAGGTTCTCTAGCAGCCTGCCCGGACAATCGCAGAGCGAGCGATATTACTATTTCGTGCAAATCTAGTACTTGGCCGCTGAATGAACTGTGCGTTATCTCGGAGATTCTAGGTTTGAAAAACTGCACAACCAGTGTTCGGGCAATATTTCCTAATCCTCGAAAATGATTACCTTTGATTTAGACAGAATGGTACCGAGTGAATTCAAACCAACAACTCCGAGCTTACGAATCTGCCACTTTCCACACTGAGCAAACTGATCGTCGGCACATATAGCGAGACAAATTCTTTGCAGCGAGAGACTGCTACACTACGGCAATAACCCTGTCGCCGTAGGTGTAGGGTCGATGTATTTGCATTTTATCACTACTGCGACAAGGGCATTTCTGTCCGTATACCTTCCGCTCCTATTTCGTCTTCAGACCCACAATTGAGGTTCTACGTTAATCTTGTAAGTTATCATCACACGATTCGTTCTAGATGCAATATTCATAAGGATAAAGGACGGCGCTACTCAATCCTTTCTGGGATGCGCCACGCATTCTACTTCTAAGGGATGTCGCGGAGGCAATCTGCATATTCGGCCAATATGATGACTTCGTGGGTGGCCAGCCGACGTACAGTCAATATTTTACCATTCCCAGTCGAGCCTGGTACCAATTCACCGAATTCCGAGGGAAAGGCAAACCTAAACACAGCAGAATGGTAAGATAGTGCGGCAAGCAGAGTTGTTTATAGCTCTTTGTGAACGATGACAAACATTGAAACATGAGCAAGGAGCCGACAGGCTTAAATCTGTTGACAATGTTTGAAGAAAGAAAGCCACGAAAATGGTCCACTATAATAGCCCCATACGTAGCTCAAGGATTGTAGCTTCCCATATCGGTGTTACAGACGAAGCCCAGGATTGATGAAATGTGCAACAACTGGGTGACTTTTCGGCTCCTTAATAGACAGTCTTAAAGCGAGTGAACTCTCCAGAACAAAGCGTTCTGTGCTATTCCTCGTTTGAGCTGCGCCTCGTCATTAAGAATAGGCATCTTGCAACAAGATCAAACATCCTGTTTTCTGGCCACCTGACGACAACCTCCTGCGGATTTTCGCTGCAATCGAAATCCGAGCTTATGACTGACGCGGCCTAGTACTTACACGACTAATCTGCACGCCTTTTAGGAACAGATCAAACACTCCAGTATGGCGACTATACATAGCAAACCTATTCCTAACCACACGTTTCTCCAAACACTTGGATTCCTGTTTGAGGAACTGCTTGTGAACCACCAGGTGTCAAAGCTATCTTGGGCAATTTCAATCTACAGAAATGATCAGGTTTTTGAGACAGCGGATTTGCCAGCCAGCGTCCATCACAGTGGGAGGATATAATGCGACCTACAGCATCACTTCACAGAAGAGCTTGAAAATAGTTTGACAATAATGTCGAGGCTACAAGACGAGAGGACATTGAAGTACAGCAACTCTTAGTTTGAGCGGAGAGGTGCTTCTGAGTCCCTCCAAATATAAGGTTAAATGGATGAAGGAGGGCGTCACTCAATTTACTTTGGGATGCGCCATGCACTCTACCTCTATAGGGTGTCGCGGAGACTAAATGTCTATCCGGCCTATATGATGACCTGTCGAGGGTAGCAGATGGATAAGCCGGTGCTATCCTTACCAAACAAATCCAGTAGCCATTCACCAAACCGAGAACGATGGAAAGCTTGGATGGCCTGAGCGAGGAAATCGAACCAAAGACCTGGAACCGGGTGTATGCAGCAGTTGGCACCATCCCCAACTGCGGCACCACGCAATCTCTTCCTGATGCAGGCCGCCAAAATTTGAAGAACAACCCTTAAAGCCTAGTAAATGGTAATCGTCCCATTCCTAGGTCGTGGAGATGATTTGAATGCGTATTCGGCCATACAATGACTTGCAGTAGCCAGCCGATGAACAAGTCAGCGCTTTATCCTTCCCAGAGAACTCTGGTAACAATTCACCGACATTGGAGGGATAGATGGCTTGGTTGGCCTTCTTCTACAAATACGAATGAACCAACCAAAAGGAGCCTGATATCGGGTGCACGCGACAGCCGGAATCTCCTCCGACTCACCACACGCGCATTATCGGCTGCCAACTCTGATAGAGCTGTTGCTGAGCCGTTCTCCCAGATGTTGTCGCCTCAGTGTAAAAGGTCATTAGAATGGCGCCGAGGAAGCTGAAGTGTGAAGGACAAGGAAGAATAACGATCTGATAGATAGGTGCCACCACCTGGCCTTTGAGAATCCTTCGACAAATATGAATGAACATAAAAATCGTCAACGTGACCCCCATTACGACGAAGACTCAGCCTACTCTACCAAGAGACAGAAACTGTTCACATTTCAGCACGTCGCGCAACCGCACAAGCACTTTCCAGCTGTCCATTTATCCACTAACCACCCGTCAGCCCAAAAGGAAGCAAAACACTAGCCGAACGGCGCCCGCACACGCGAATCGCGCCGGAAAACGAACGCACATAACAATCGATCGGCTGCAGCCACATCTGTTCAAAGCGATGTATGCTCAGGGTTCTGACCTCTCTCACGTCTCCACACTCACATCACAGCCAGCGACCGGGTGGACAACTTTTATTCGTGTAACGAATGCCAGTAAATAACCGCGCATCTCATTTCGGAACGAAGACGAAAAAGACGAGCACGAACGTTAAACATAACAACTATGACAACACCAGGGACAGTTTAACAGTTTAGAAACAACCGCTGAACAATAATAAACACCAAATAATGACTTCGAGATATATAGCACTATGTGAGAAACTTCTGGAGGAGATAGCATGACTGGGAATGAGACGGCGGTGGCTTCACGGAGACGGCGAGCGAGATCGGCTGCGAGAACGGCGGTCTCCGTTCGGAGGCGAGCGGCTTCGATAATACGGGCTCCTGTAATTCAATTAGTATAACAATCTGCAGCGTCGATCCACAGAACACCGATTTCTTCTGAGAGTCAATCAGAACGTAAGCGTAAGTAGAACGTACTTAGAAACCACAAATCATGCGCATATTGACTGGTGATCTTCCCATACGCTATAGTACGGTAACTTTTTGTTAAAACATTGTTCTCCTCTATGAAATTGGAACGCGAATTTCCGCATTCAAAGGAGGGAAAACACATGTTACTCCACCAACCGGAATCCATCACCCGAATTGTATAATGGACCACATACATGTATTTGAAACGAAGAATATGACTCTCCTAGCCAATACCCTAATCACATTTGTCATACTGTGACTTACGAAATGGTAAAGCTGGCGCAGCAGGACCCCAAGGCTGACATGACGGCTGAGATTTTAATGCTGGTACCCATGTTTATGGTGTCTGCCTGTCATTGAAGGCAGTTCAACTACGCACTATAAACCAACAGCTTTCATTTGCTTACAGAACCAATAGATAGCGCTGCTTCTTATGGACGAGGCCAGACGCAAAATACTCGAAACTTAGTTCTTAACTTCATTCAACACGCAGCCTTGGTCTCGGAAGTTGTTGTTTAGTATAAGGAAACAGTAGTAGAAGGAAAGAGCGAAGTCCTCAATGGACAAATGTTTGCGTCAATTCTTCATTGTGTGGAACGTCCACGAATTTTTCTTCCACACAACACCACACCCCACTTACTAAATTTCAATTTCACATAACGGCCCTTTAAATGCTTATTACATTTTATTATTTGCTTCACATAGCGTTGGGTAATAGCTGAATAATTACCAGAGTCCCTAGAAGGGGCTCGGAATGTTGATAACGAAGATGAAGGTCAAATTTGCAAAATAAAACTCCTGAGTGACGTAGTGAGGGCGGTGAGTGACGAGAGCATCGGACGTTTAGAACTCTCCCATCCAGGAGTTTCACTTTTCAATTTCGCCCCATATTCGTAATCAGCCTTCCGAGCTCCTAATAACCTTGGTCTCCATTTGGAGCTCCACGGAAGGTTGAAATTCTCATCTGGCTAGGTGTTTTATGCTCGCAGGCAAGCCCAATACCACCAATCGCGGTGGTCTCGGTGCACAGCGTGGGAAAAATAGTAATTCAAAGAGTAATAGTGAGAGTAACATCTATTTCAGTAATACTCTTCCTTCAGCAGCCCCACTTTTCTTTCGTGGCACGACATGCTGAAACGATCAATTCTCAAAACCGGTCAGCTGGAGGGCATGGGTGGTCTCGCTGCTAATGAGCAGGCAATCGATTCGGGGTGCCGAATAGAAATGGAGCCTCCGCCAGTTATGTTGCCTAAGGCCTTTGTCATACCATCGCTCACCCCGAGCGACGCCTAATGATATGCACCCATATCGATTCCATCGCGCCGCCCGATCGACATGGGAGCATATCATTAGGCGTCGCTCGGGGTGAGCGATGGTATGACAAAGGCCTTAAGCTAAGCGGTCCATTACATATGGCACACACAACACACGAATCGATAGTCTTCTGATATCTTTGTTGTCTGCATTAATCTAACCCTCTTCAACGTATATTTATTAGGAATTGAAACACCCGATGATACGTTATTGGTGTATATTATTAAGTCAATGACTTATTCACTTCTGGACGTCTGTTTAGATCATTCACTGATACATTCCTTGTCGTGCTGGTAGCGCGCGGTGCCACAAAGGCGAGTTGGGTAAACTTTTTGTTCCAGCGGTTACTTAACGCCTCACGCGACGGTAAACGCAGGAGACGGTTCAGCAATGTTTGCAGTATCCTTACAGTCGTTAAAACGATCCTTAGAAGTACAGTGCGTACTGCATTAAGCATCTGACTACCTCCAACCTTCATTTCTCAGAGGACAAATGCGCTTTCAATGACTCCCTCAACCTTACGAACAGCAGGAGTGTTCGACACATCTTAAGATCAGAGTTTGATGAAAACCGCTTTCCTGACCTACACCTCATAATAGAAGCACACTTTGTCAAAAAGGAAAAAGACGAAATGAACGCGGAACGAGTCTCACCTGGAGCGAGAACGGCTGCGACGATCACGACTGCGAGAGCGTCCACGGTCACGGCGAGGAGAGCGCGATCTGTATGTGTAACTAAAAAGTTGACGGCATCTCACAACAACAGACCTACACGATAATGCACTAGACGACGTATTAACTGACCAACCCGGAACGGTGGCGCTGAGGCGCGTGTGTAGCTGGTGGGAGAGGCCAGCTCGCGTGTTCAGACGCCACGATGTGTTGCGATGGGCGTTCGAGGAAAAGTGTGCGTATTTCTTGCTTTTCAAAGCAAACGATGCAACTCTCTCACTCTCTCGAACGCGAGGTACTAGCTAACAAAAGCCATATCTATGGTATGACGCGAGGTGATGTGGAGCTGTGGTGATCGTAGTTTTGACGCACGCGCTGTGATGATGAAGGGTAGAGATGGAAGAGAGAAGGGGAAGCGATGGTCGGACGAGTGAAGTCCGCTAAATTACCACATTTCAATCACCGGCAATATCTCTACACATCCTATTTTTACATTTTTTATTCCTGATCAGATAAACAGAAGAAAACCCCTTCCGAAATAAAGGTACTAAACCACACTCAAAGTCTTGAAAAGGCCCATTACACCAAAAATGCTGTACGGCTATTGCATTTTTAAACCATAAATTTGCCTAGAACTACCTTCTCAAAAGTGCACTTCATAACAGACCCTAAGGAAATTAAACGTAGATACCTGCTTCGACGACCTCCATAGCCACCAGGGGCTCCGGCACCACGGCCGCGACCATGCGACATCTCAACGCGAGCACGCACACCACAGATCCTACTGAAACAAATTCGTGCTTAGGAAAGCTACAAACAGCTTGTTTGGCTTCAGCTCCTGATCCCCCGATTATATCTCTGCAGAGATGTCTTACGTCACAAGGTGTTCATTTGTAAATGACGGGTGAGAGGAAGCGGCACCTTATTCCAGTGCATAACCTGAACATAAAGGGCGAGGTAGGGACGAAGTCGAACTGTTTTCATACGACAACGGAGAAAGGTAGGTTTCTGTGCTGAAAGTGCCCTTAACAGGCATGTCGCTTATCCATCTGGAGTGAAAAGACCGACAGCGTCATTCGTTACCGCCTTATTACACGTAAGGCTATCAGTCTAGACTTTGTGGGCAAATGACTCTACTATGCGAACAGGTAAGGAAGGGTAATACAGGTTATCCACCCATTTGCCCGTATCAAGATTGGCAAGATTCGGGGACTGCTCTTTCCTCCCTCAAGCGGAACAAGGGCACATTCGCCGCGCGGACGCTTTGAGTCATTTGCCCTGAAAGTACACCCGTCCTTCATCTGTGGCAATTTTCTTAACCATCCCCTCTATCGCGCCACGCTTTAGTGAGGAATAGAAACCTTGCTCACTTCCGAAGCCCTCGTATACCTCGAAGCTACCCATAAAACAAATACTGGGAATACTGCTAAGTCCAGAAGAGGCCCTCTGAGAGCTACACAGAAAACGAGAAAGAAGAAGCACTGTGAATAATAAGCAGAGCAGGATCCTGCGATCCTCCCTTTAATGCCAATATCCGCAGTACGTCTACCGTCTATAGGGTGTTCAAAATTACACCGTAGACCTTAAAAACGTATATAGTAAAGGCAGACTTATCAGACTTCAAACAACCGAGAGATGCTGATGAAGTAAAATTCACGTAGTGCTACAAAAATGAAGTCCAAGCCGCAAATGTGACTACAGCATGGAAAAAATCGCTATTAATCCAATTTATGCAAGGCCTTCTATACACTTCGATGAGATCTCTAATATTCTACCGAATTTCCCGCCCTCTGATTTCCTATTCAGGTTCTTATTGCACCTCATTATTCATTTACAGCTTCTTATGGCAGACACAAAGCCACTCTGTTTAATTCAGGTAGCGGCAAAATCCCCTCTCTAAGGTCCTTTTTTATCCGCCCATAGTTTCACGACAACCATCGCTCTAAAATAGCTACGTTCACTAAAGACATACACCTGCAAGGATAAATATGGAGAAATGTGCTCCCTAATTTTTCAAAGAAATACACGCTTACGATCCGTCCAAAGCTTTCACCGCATCCTCAGCATCACGGCTGTCTTCAAACTCCACGAATGCGAAGCCCGGTGGACGACGAGCCACCCACACCTTACGAATGCGACCAAAGCGATAGAATGCATCCTCGATCTGAAGAACACAATGTATACTATAGCTACCTGATAAGCTACACTACTCTAAAATAACAAATTCTGAGAAGTGACCAAAGTTATGGGAGCTGTATATTTACTGCTGTTATCCAAAGACAAAAAAGGGTTCAAACTGCCCGTTAATGCCCTTCATCATCTCGAATAGCGTTGATCTTATTCCCTCCTTTCGACTGATGAACTGTTCGCCAATAAAATTATCTGAGATCTTGGGAGCTGTTAGAGCTCCGTATAAAAGAAGCGGTCAAATGTAGGTCCAGTGCTGCTCTCACTCAGAAAGCTTGCGTATCATCATCCACGGGAATCAAATTTTAGAAGAAAAAGAGCCCAAAGGCAGGTGAAATATTGTTAAACAGAACCAGCTTTAATATTGGTCCGATATTTTTGAACTTGAACCTCATAGTAGATTCAAAGCCGCATGAAGCAGTACTTGGGCTAGAAAGCTATGATACTACTTATTAGCGTAGACACACCTCCTGTGAAGTGGCATCGTTAGGCAGACCTCCAACGTACACTTTGCAGTCCATGTTTGACCTGAAACTGGAATTCACAGAAGACGACTCACAGTACAACGCAAAATAACACGCGTGGATACTTTCCAGAACGTCATAACCGAACAGAACAAGAGGCATAAACAATACATGCCATCAACTTCGCCTTCGCCAGTCACATTCCGTGACGACCTTCCTTCAGCTTTGCAACAACTGTTATTTTCTAACGAACGCGAAACAACTTTGCAAAGGACGGTGAGGACGGACTGCTTGTACAATGGCTACGAAATTCCGGTAAACAGCACTTGACCTCTTGACACAAATTGGTCAAGAATTCACCCAAAATCTCGTCTAGCGCAATTAGCGCTGATGCTGCTAACGAATCTGGCAATCTTTGTTATTAAATATCTATTCATTAAACACATGTAAGCATGATCGGGGGGGGGGGGGTTACTGCTGAGAAATCGCTTCAATATGCTGGTATTCAGACATGATTAACAGCGCGTCAAGAGTATCGACCACCCAATCAGCACCGATCGGTTTCATCCATTTTCCTGCAGATTAGATAATCGAAGTGGGAATCGCATGGGGCGTGGACAACCCTCATGTCAACCGGTTACGCACCTTACTCTACCCTGCCCTATGTAATAAACGGCACTATTGTACTTTCCGGACTCCAGAGGACAAGGAGAGGTCGAAAAAATTTTTTCGCCCAAACCTCGTCCAGGGGTTATTTGGGATGCTGATCACGAATCTGACATCCGTTTTTGAAATTTCGGCCGATTACGGTAGGTTACGGTAGGTACCGGTGACTAAGGCTGTCGAGGTCATAATCACCGATTTCGCCCAAACCTCGCCTATGGGGGTTATTTGGGATGCTGATAACGAATCTGACATCCGTTTTTCGTTTTACGCTGGAGTACGGTAGGTTACGGTGGGTACCGGTGAGTAAGGTAATGGTCACCGATTGCGCCCAAACTCCAGCGTAAAACGAATAACGGATGTCAGATTCGTGATCGGCACCCCGAATAACCCCCATAGGCGAAGTTTGGGCGAAATCGGTGGTTATGACCTCGACAACCTTAGTCACCGGTACCTACCGTAACCTACCGTAATCGGCCGAAATTTCAAAAACGGATGTCAGATTCGTGATCAGCACCCCAAATAACCCCCCTGGACGAGGTTTGGGCGAAAAAAAATTTCGACCTCTCCTCGTCCTCTGGAGTCCGTAAAGTACAATAGTGCCCCATAAAGCATTAATCTCTACTCTGCAATGGGTTTGATTGCTGATGAATACGACTCCAACACTTCCTTCTCTCATAGGGTTAAATGATCCAAGAATATTCGCGTCGAATGAGGTCTATTTTCGGGTTCAAGGGCGAAACCACCCAACAAGACGTTTGGCAGCTGGTGGGCTGCTGGTCTGGCATGTTAAGTGAAGAGGAAAGTAAAAGAAATGGAGAACGGTGAAAACTGACAGCCAAGGAACAGATATCAGGCTAATACAAGAGAAAAAAGGAACGGGGAACTACGCAAAATCATTCCCAACCTGTAGGGCGCTTTTCCTGAGACCAAGATATAGTGCACCTACTTTACTCCTCCTGTACTGCTGCGATGTGACTTCCTACTCCTTTTTTGCACTTATAGGCTGTATTCCAACGGAATCCTAATCAAAGCAATCCACTCTAATAAGGTTCGTAGCGGATCCCGGTGAAGGAAAACTATCAGCAAACGGGTTTAATGAGACCGCTCAATTTATTTTACTTTATTTTATTTTCTTAGACTGAAATTTCTATCCTATTTTACAAGGAATCTAAAGTGTCCAACCTGATCTAGCAAGGGATCGGGACGGTGAAAAGTCTCTGGGCTACTCGCTGCCGTGACGTCACATTCGGCGCGCGGAGTTTCGGACGACGTCTGGAGTCTCTCGCAGCCAAAGCTTCCATCTCTCCGTGCACTTTCGCACGTGACGTGTTCGCTCACTGGTCTTCAGTGGAGCGCAATTTCTACACCACAAGCTCGTGGATCCGTTTAGTGGTAGCAAACCATCTGTGGAGTGAGTTAACCGGTGCCAGACGTGTCCAGGAACGATAAAACACTGAGTTTTCTATAAGCAGATTCCTGAAGGACATTGATAAGCAAATTACGCCCTTGAACAACGATGATGACCCCGGGGATGCGCCAGGCATTCAGATTCCACGGTTTTACGTCTTAGTTTACGGAGTGATTCAAGTACCTCAACCAGGGACAGGGGTAGATCTATCATATTTACCTTTAATCGAGGCCTGTACACAGAAATTGAGTGCTAGGCCCTTTCAGGGTTTTCGCGTACTCAGCGATGTTCCTTTGGGCGTTTGTGGATCTGCCAAGATCATAAGTAACGTTCCATAGTGCTGTCCTACAGGGTGAGCCTAAACACCTTCATTACACGGAAGATCTTACTGTTGGGGATGAGAAGGTGACCGGTAGACCTCTATTATGAATATTATGAGGACATACAGGTGTCTAGTCGGACCTCGAAAGTCCCAGAGAGGGGAAGAAAGAGCCTTCGTTTATCCTTAGACAGCTGTAAAGTGCGGTTCGAGAAGTTATGCTATTCGCCTGGAGCACATGAGATAAGCTCCTTCACTCCCTTAAATTTTTTTCCCTCCTATAATTGTTCGCAAATGCTTCAACGTAACCTCTTAAACGTGTCAGTGCAACCGGCCTTTGCGTGATGTGGTCGGTCTCAGTCCCTATAGATTTCCTAAGCCGCCACCGAGGTTGGAGACTTCTTCGTCGCTGCCGTGAGCTCATGATTCACACGTGGATCAAGTATGGAGACACTCGCGCCCGCCCTCTGCCCTGCCGCGCTCGAATGGCAGCAGGCATAATCCCAACGAGGACGTGCGTTCTACCGTTCCTCCTCTTAGCGTGTACACACCCAATCCCATTGGTTTCCTCGAGAATCTAGTGACTACCTTACGCTGTCCATTATGTTCCTTGTGTTTTCCGTTAAATTGTGTATAAGGTGTACCCCTCCCGTCCTGGTGGGATTGCACTGAAAGGCGGACCCCAACAAAGGAATACTGAAGATGAATATGGGGCGCGCGCAAATAAGTCCCGGGGAGGTTGGGTCACCATGCAGGGCAGCCTAACACAACGTTCTCTTCTGTGCGAAACTAAAATCTTTATGCAGCACTGGTGTGTTCTACCCCCTCCCCTCCCCACAGTGAACTGAGCTAGGCCATTTGATGTAATCGCACATGTACGTGCTTGCTACCCAGGTGAATATTCACTGAGTATGTGGTTATCACCCCCGCCGAATAAATGTGGCTACCTAAAAAGGCAAATAACGCAAGGTAACACCTGCTGCGGGACATTTTGTACGAATGATCGCCGCGGACGCGGCGGATGGCGCGGCCAGCGCGGCAGAAGACGTCGCAATTGGGTGCGACGGTCAGCGGCCAGTGGTATCTAAACCTGCCTCAAAACTTGCACACCAAGTGTTAGAAAGTGTATACAAAGTCAGTTCGTCTCGATAGTGTGTCATATTTTCAGCTTTTACTGAAGAAGTATCATATAAAATTGAGCATTAGAACGTTGGGCACTATTGTACTTAATGTACCGCACTAAACCTCGTTTAAAATAGGTCTACTAGGGGTAATCTGCCATGGGAAGAACGAATATCATAGTCGTTTTTTTTGCGGAAATGCCTTATAAGCCAGCAATATTAAGTTCGAATCGCTCAAGGCCTTGCGAAATAGCGCGCGCTGGTAAGAGACGCAGAGACTCCGCCCCTGCCAGAACGCATTCGCGGCCGTCTCCGAGGGAGGGGGGGGGGGGTTACCACTGCATGCCGTGGCGTGCAGGCGTGGCGACTAGATACACACAGCGAATGTAGATGCAGTCTCATCTCCTCTTTTCGATTACAGATTCGGGTCTTATTTTCTTCCGAATTGGGCAAGGGAGGGAACTCTAGGATGAAGGCAATTTTAACACGGGCCAGTGGGCCCATACCCCGGAGTCCCTTCCCCTGCCGCGTTAGCGGAGGAGAGCACAGAACAGCTTTCAGGGCTTTTCGAGATTTCAAGGCTTCTGCTCCTGGCTAAGCTCTGCTGCAGACTAAAGACGGCGAAATAGTGCGCATCGGCAGGAGGCGCGCACTCTGCGTATCTTCCTAGCGTGCTCTATTTCGCAAGCCCTTGGGCGATTCGAGCTCAATAAAGCGGGCTTATACGGCATTTCCGCAAAAAACGACTATGATATTCGTTCTTCTCATGGCAGATTACCCCTAGTAGACCTATTTTGAACAAGATTTAGTGCGGTACGCTAAGTACAATAGTACCGAACGTTGTTTAGTTTTATAACTCGAACTCAATTTCTGAACCAGAGTATGTTTTCCCGCAGCTCCTGCAACACCAGAAAGAACTTCAAACCTAGCGTCTGCAGCAGGTCATGAGGCACAGCTCACACGACTGCAGTGGAGCTCATCGCGCACGCGGCAGTCGCCTTCGCGGGCGCCGTGACCATCCGTACATAAAGACCGCCCCTCGGTAACACCCCTGCCCCCTCCCCGAACCACAGTGCAGCTCATCGATTGCTGACGGAACACTGTCGGCAATCGATTCCCACCCACTCAGCCAGGTGTCTGCAGGTCAAAATCTGTCAATCGATCAGAACAGATGATGCGGTTCGATATAGCAGCTTTAAGAGGACCACTGGTAAAAGTGTAGTGGATCAGCATCGCGGTGAGCAGGAGCTGAACGAAAAAACGCTGGGATGGCAACTCGAAAGACATACAAGGCATAATCGACAGCTTAGGCAGCCGGCTGCAGTCAGCTGTCTCTCGCGTTGAGGGCCGTCTCTGGGACTGAGATCAGGAAAGGGCGCAGTACGGCTCGGATAGGGTCAATCCCCCCTGGGCTTGGATATTTTCCATAAACATCCTATTATGGATAGAATTCTCTACTTTGCTAGCATTGGCCAAACCTAGAGCCAAGGATACGCAAGAATAGGGAACTCCAGTAGGTAAAATGAAAAAGAGAGATCATCGAGAGGTCTTGGGACTGACCCGCAACCCTACTGTGCTCGAGGAGGAAGTGTAACGCCCCAGAAACGCGGTCTGAAACCCTGCAATCGACTTTCGAAGAACTGATAGTGAAATGACAGGCGAACGGAAGAACCCTAACACTTCTTGTTTGGGGACCCCGCAAGCAGCTGGATCCGCTCAACATGATGGATTCAATAGTTCAATTCCAGTCGGTGAAGAACTGAAGCATCGAACAAGGCCTGACCCGAATCCCAGCTCGAGGGAAAGCTCACGGAAAGACAAAGCACAGCGCGACCGCCAACACCGACTGAGCACGCGACGGAGGCGTGGCGCAACGCGTTCTCGAAAACGTCATCTCGTTGCGGGACCACATGCGATTGCACGCTCCGAAGCCTTTAACTGTGAATTTGGAACCAAATAAGCTCGCCAACGAATTTTGTTGTCTAATGGTGCTTGACGGATCATAGCATAACAGGTACGTGTTTGTATTTCTTATGCCTTATTTTGAAACTTCGCTCGCTAGGTTTCATCCGTCTTCACTCAGTAGGTTGCCCACAACAGCTAGTGCTCTGAGTCCACATTTTCTACTTCGATTAGATTTCAGCGCATATAGAGTCCGGAGGGGGTCGCCGGGTTCCCAGTGGATATCCGTCTTTTTAAGAAGGTACATGTATGTGTAATTTCACCAGAAGCGACCCAGCTAGTTCATCATAGGGGTGGAACACGTTGGTGCTGCATAAAAATTTCCATTTCGTAGAAACCAAAACGCTATATAGGGTTGTCTTACAAGTGACCCCTTCCGAGCTTATTTGCGTTTCAATAAAACTTCGACAAGCTCCACTTTATGAAAGAAGTCGAAGAGCAGGCTAGAATAGGGCGCCCTGAACGTAGGACTTCCACATCTGCTTGCATTACCCACGCCGACGCACTTTGATTTCCTCCTATGATTATAATGTGTGCCATTTTTACGTCGAATTCGACACCTTTAAATCAATTGTCATTTCTCAAGGTAACCTGGACATTTTCAAATCGAATTGGTCACTTTTCAAGGCAAGCTGGACACTTTCAGATCAAATTGATCACTTTCCAAGGCATTTTGACACTTTCGAACCAAATTGGACACTCTTCAAACCACGCTGGGCACTGCTAATCAAGCCTGACGCTTCTGAAGTCAACCTGATAATTTTCCAAGTCAAACCGAGCGTTCTTGATTAAATTATGGACTCTTCGTCATGGTTATAATAATTTAGAATAAGTATTCATTCACGGAAAAATTAGCATGGCGTATGATTTTCTTTTAAATATTCAAATTCACTTGTCCGATAGGTGACCACACTGAAAGTTTGTTTTTTAAAAGAAAAATAGTGGCTTGCAGCTTGATTTGAGGTGCAGAGGGGCATCATTTTTTGGAGTTGAAGGGAGAGATTGCGGCATACACTCGTTCTGGACGTCGCGATCTGATTGATAGTAAAAATTCTGTTTGCGGGGAGCTACACATTTGCCGACCATACAAAAAGCCAATGATAGCAAATACGCTTTTATTCACTTTACTGCTTCCAGTAAGTAGCATTAACACTATGAATCAAATGAGAGGCGTAATGGGCTAGACAATGGAATGGCGCGACTTCTTCTTTTAGCCCACTGAGATGCTGCCTTTTGCACTCTTAAAAGGCTTTGTACTACCAGTTTTCTTCAAAAATTTATAGTACTTATGCTTGCTTGAGCAACTCAGGGATGTTCGCGATTCTTCGGGAGCACACATAGTTGTAAGGGGCAAATTTTATACTTTCTAACGCGTACGGAACATTGGGTGGGTGATAGTGATTCATATTTGGTTCGCTTTTATAGTATAGGAGCTCGAGAACTAACTGAATTCACATTACAGTCTAATCTTTATCGAGATTGATTTTCCGGTCGTCGATACTGTTCACTATAGTGGGGCTTGTTCATCGTCCAACATTCACTTGATTCTCACCTCAAAAGGTTGTCCAGGAACATATTAGGTTGGCAACTAATTTCGTAGACTCCCAAGCGCCTTCAACAACAGTGTTCATAAACAAATAACAAATAACGGTTTTCAATCAAGGTAAGATCTGTAGGAACGCGGGATTGCTTCCCATTTATCAGCTATCTGGCCCATCCCACAGCTGTAGAATTCTTGTGCTTTTGAAGCCAAGAATGCATGGAGGTGCATTTTGACATGGTCCACATTAATAAGTCGTTCTCCAACCAAGAAGCTCTGCAGCGTGCTATAAAGGTGCTAGTCATTTGGCGCACAGCCTGTGCTGTAAGGTGGATGAGTTAGACGCTCCCAGCTAAGGCCTTCGATTTTTTGAAGCTCCCGATTCGTGACGTGTGATCTGGCGTTATCTTGCTGATAGATAATTCCGCTCCTGAAAACCTATCTGAACCGATTCCAGCGGAGTCCAGCCTGCGCGCGGCCAGGTTGAGAATAGTAGATTTCAGCATTAATGCTGGAACCGTTCTTGACGAGCTCCGAGAAGTTAATACCTTCTTGACATCACCAAACGGAGAGAACGTAGCTAACTGGACGCCTCAAAAAAATAGAAGACCTTGACTGGGAGCGTCAAACTCATACACTTACAGCCCAGACCTTGCGCCGAGTGACTACCACATTTTTAGTTCGGTGCAGTACTTCTTGGTTGGAAGACGATTTAATAATGTGGACCGGGTCAAAATGCACCTCCAAAGATTCTTGGCCTTGAAAGCACAATCATTCTATGGCCGTGGGATAGACCAGCTACCTGATAAATTTGAAGCACTTCTGCGTTCCGAGGGATCTTATTTTGATTAAAGATTGTCATTTGTTATTTGTTAATAAATACTTTTGCTGAAGATTCTTGAGAGTCCACGAAATTAGTTGCCAACCTAATATTTTGATAGTGGCAATATGGCTATGAAACACGTCGAGTGTTCATTGATTTAGCGGCTGTGGACGGAACGATATATGAACTGACGGATTAGCTCTTTCATGTACAGTGAAATATTGGTAGTTCCTGCCACCGCGCTACATTGGCCCATATAAGCCCACACACCTTTATGTGGTATTGATCAATGTCGATTCAATGCTAGTTCTTCACGCGTGCGGTGAAATAGTGCATCGGAGCGCCGAAGGCTGATATTCGAATATATGATGTTGGCTGAAGCCGGCAGGCACCTAGTCGCGGTGTGTTCTGATTGCCTTCAACATAACCCAGTTCAGTTTCATGGAGCTTCTATGATCTATATCTTTTGTGTTTTGTTTAGATTAATGATATGGCTTCGGTTTTGTCGTCGTTCTTCTCGCGTGATCCAAAATCACAGTTCGCCTATGAAATTCCGCAAGGTCCCGGCACGTATTTTAAAGGAGTCACATTTGCTGACAGTTTCAAAAAGGTATGCTTATTTAAGAGAGATCTCACTTAATTTTTTATTCGTTTATCACTGTTTACGTACACACGCTGGCACGCATTCATAGTCTAGCAGGATTTCTAAGAATACGTACAGATTAGCAGTCCCTATATAGAAAGTACGCTTCCCTCCCATGGTTTAGGTTTCTGCTTTGCTTTCATGCAGTTTTTTTTGACGGCGAGGCGGCTCGGGAGGGGGGGGGGGGTCACCATGCCGCGCCGTGGCGCGCATCCATTGTGCATACAACGAATGTTAATCCATTCTTATCTTCTCTTTTCGATTACAGATCCGTGTTTTTTCTACTTCCGAATTGGGCAAGGGAGAAAACTCCAGGATGTAGGCGATTTTAACATGGATGCCTCTCTCGAGCCACACCTTGGAGTTACTTCCCATACCCAAATCTGTGCTCTCTTCCGCTGACGCGGATCTGGGCAGGGGAAGGCTTTGGGCAGAGGAGAGCTACAGCATTGTCTGTTTGTTTTCTTTACTATCAGTGTGACATCTTTTCTTTTTTTCATGTCAGTGACACTTTTTATGAGGTGACCCCCCCCCCCCCGAGCCGCTTTATTGCCGTTTTTTTTTTCAACGTTCATTTGAAAAGAAAAAGATGGTGGCAGATAGGCTCAGTTCCACTCCCTACATCTTTAGCAAAGGTGTTCTTGTAGTCGACCGATCTGCGTGGTTGTCATAGAATCAGTTGATACTGGTTACAGTCCTGGTGGAGAGTGGGTTTCCGGCGCAACCTATAACAATGCTAAAGCTCACATTACCTGTAGCGGCACTTGTGTTACTTGTCAGCACAGCGATCTTCTTTTTGCTTGCATGACACTAACATCGTTAGCGTTCTTGTTTGAGGCATGTCCGAATATTTAAATGGGTCCTCACTCACGACGTTAAGCGCGTCGCATCAGTCGACGATTTGCACTTCTATGTCATTCCCTTTCAATGAATAATTTATCAACGAGTTTACTGCCGGTGAGCGGTCGCTGTGATGAAAATTCACCCAGAATGGGGTGTTACCAAAGGTTTAGAATATCGTGGTTAGGTGAAGCATCTATGCATATTAAATTCCATAAGATGTGAAGTTTGCATATGATGGGACGGAAATATATACGCCAAATAGTTGGTTTTTAGAACATTTCATGTCCGACTCGATAAATCTTGGCATCTTTGAGTAGTTCACGAGCAGTTTCTTCAGCGTAGCCAAAATTGGGCAAGTCCTCATTGCGGCTTACATTTCGGCTTTGTCGCCTCCTTTAGAGTCTGGAAAACCGATGTCATTTGAGGTGTGCCCTCCCAAATGTAGTGTAGGAACACCAGGAGACCACAAAAATGACGCCGTTAGAAGTAGGGAAAATCTAACCTCAGACGTGATTAGAGGAGTCCACCGTCACTTTAGATGGACGAAAGATGGGTGAGTGAGCTTGTGTAAAAAAACCTCTGGGTCATGACCCGTTAGGTCCCTAAGCCTAATGATCCCTGGGGCTTTAAGCTCACTCACCCAACTTGGGTGACGGTGAACGCCTTTTGTCCACATTTTTCCGACTTCTTTCGGCGTTGTTTTCTTGATCTCAGCCTTTTGGATGGGTTCCTGCTGAATGAAATGGCATTTGGGAGGGTAGTTTCTCAAATGACCACGACTTTCCAGGCTCTGAAGAATGCGACAGCGCCAAAATGTAAGCCGCAATAAAGACTTGTACCAGTTTGTGGTTCCAAGGCTATAAGACTTTCAGCAACGTTTTCTAAAGTGCAATTTTGCATAACTACACAGTTTTCGATTATTATTTTATTCCAACGTTCTCTAGCTTTTGAGCGTAAACGAAATAGAATTGAACGCCTCGTGCCTTAACAGTATCCTCCACTTTATGCACTTGGATTTATCAGCACTAATCCGAGGATAGTGTTTGGCAAACCTCTTTATGTAGCTGCTGTGGAAAGGTAGAAAGAGAACCCTATGGTTTGTCAGGTAACACAGTGTTCCAGAGAGAACTGAGCAGTAGGCTCAAGTCCTATCGAAACTCCTTTGTTTTCTAACAACTTTATCAGCTTAAATGGCACAAGTCACTGATGTAGCCTACGTAAAGGGGGGGGGGGCGCTTAGCAACAGCTCAAAGAAGCGAGCGGTCCCGACCCAGCCAATAGGGACCGCACGGTCCGTCTAGGTGGCATGGTCATTTGCTTGGGCTTGATCGGTCTGGAGAAGTCTTCCTTCACCATGTAGGGCTCATTGATCATTAGTACCGTTCAACTAATGTAAGAGCCCCGTTCGTTTGACCAACTCCTGACCCTTATTGTTATGTTACTGTTGCTGTTGCTTTCCAGGCCGAGCCCGAGGAATTGGCAACGGCGTTCTGGACAGTCGGCCCTAACTCCTCTCTTAAAACACAGGCTCAGAAACTGCGCACCATGCGGCATCCGGATATCCTCACCTACCTAGACAGCATAGAGGTGAGTCCGTCGATCTGCAACAGTTTTTTAGAGTCTTAGGCTTTAGTCTACCACTGTTCACACCGTAGTGGTTACTTTCAGCTAGATAACACGTTTTACCTGATAACGGAGAGGTGCAAGCCGCTAGCTGTGTATCTAGAAGAGATGCCGTTCAGTGGCTCTCAGAAGGAGTTTGTGGTTTCCTGGGGCCTTTTTAGGGTCATGGTGAGTGGCGACTTACACATACTTCCCATGCATCTATTGTTCGTTGTTCAATACCGATTCCTTTGAAGAATGCGCTCAAATTTCTACATGAAGCCAATCTAAGCCATGAGAACGTGCGACGCTCAATATACGTAACTGCTGGCGGTGACTGGAAACTTGGAGGCTTTGACTGTGTAACGCAGTTCAGGTGATTGGTGTAGTCTAGCAGCAGTGTGACCCACCGTTGTATTTAATGGTGGTCCCTTCCAGTTCTCCCCGGTCTGATTTAAATCAACTGGCGATTCTGCTCTGGGAAGTGTTCAACGGGTTCAAAGAAGGGATCACGAAACCAGAAGCTCCTGGAAGAATGCCGCAGCAGCTTCATGAACTTTACAAGAAAATGGCTACTCCAGCCGCTGCTCGACTAACAGTTTCAGAGTTAATAAAAGGTCTCATAGTTTAAGATACCTTTTAAGTTTGAAGTTCCTCTGAAAAATGAATTTTTGCAGAGTGTAGGTCACGGGGAGGCTTCTTCAAGAACAAGTTTGTGGACACCCTACTATTTCTTGAGGAATTCCAGCTTAAGGAGTCCAACGAAAAGCAGCCGTTTTTTGTGCATCTACGAGAAAACTTGGATATTTTCCCCGATGATATCGCAAAATACAAGATTTTGCCGAAAATTATTGAGGTGCGTGATGTGCAGATTGTCATCCTTATTTTATCCAGTTTTTGTTATAACATTCTTTCAAGACATATGAATATGGCGACGCTGGTCCAAATATTCTCATCCCGCTGTTCAAACTAGGCCGATTACTAGCTGAAGAGGAATACCAGAGGAGGATAGTTCCTTGTTTAGTGAAGGTAGTTTGATTTTGGCTGATTATGTGACGTTTGTCCTCTTTTTCTCTGTCTCATAGAGATTTTTCTTAAAGGTGAAAAAGAGATAGCTGGAATGGACTGCTGCGAAGGATTTTGAAGGTCTGGTAACAGCAGTGCTCTGCATTCAGGATCTTGTTTACTAACATAACGTCTCGAAAACTGACATGGGGATCGCATAGGGGTCTAAACAGCAGTTCAGTGCTGCTTTCTGTTTATATTTAGCTGGTGTGAAAGCAATAAAAGAGCTCCTTGCATTTATTTCCCTATGGAAATCTAATTTATGACTACCAGTTTCAATTCTGGGGTACGCGACATATTCTGCTTTGATGTGATATGATGGAGACCGCTCCATCTATTAGGGGGGGCCAAAAGTAATGAGACACCCCACGCCGTGTCCATATATCTCGTGGCTGGAGTCTGGTTTCGTGCTTGTTGTATTTGTATGTTTGTATGCTACTTACTGAAGCCCATCTGAAAAGTTACCACTTCCGCTCTTTCCAGAAGCATGCCAAAAACCCCAGCATGTCTCATGCCGAAACCCCAGTCTGACGAGTCGACCTGTGTCGCTCAAATCTCCCCCAATTCCCAACCCCGAGCAGCCTGGGCTCAATATTCACGCAAGATGAGAAGTACGTCTTCTACCTTAACCCTGCCAAGCAGCGAGTCTGGGTGAGGCCTGGTGAATTGTTACCGACCTTCGTTCGGCGAGATGTTCACGGCGAGAAGCATCTCTGGAGCTTTTGGGTCTGCGCCCATGGATCGGTTTACCGGAGGCTGTTTCCCAAGAGCACCGCGATGAACTCCAAGGCCATGGTGAACAAAATAGAGGAGATGGGCGGGCGACTCGCTCTTATTCATTCGCAGCGCTTCAAGAAGGTTCTCCTCTTCGACAACGCCGCACCCCATCGGGAACAAGTAAGCACGGATAAGCTTGGCCAGCTGGGCTACGTTCACGTGCCTCACCCACCGTATTCGCTGGACATCTCTCCATGCAACCACCACTACTACTTGAGCCTACAGGACTTCCTAGTCGGAAGGGACACAAAAACCCAAGCAGTCCTTGACAACCATATCGAGCAGTTGATCAACACCAGGCTCGAGCAGTTCTGGAAGGATGGGATCAGGAAGTTGGCTGAGCGATGGCAGCAAGGTCCTTGCCCTTAATGGCAAATACACTCCTTAGCATCGTTGAGTTGTAATTGAGTTATAAGGAGATAAAAAAAATTTTTTCATTTTGTCTCATTACTTTTGGCCCCCCCCTAATAGTACAGCTTGCGGGGAGGGGGGGGGGGGGGGCACACAGGAAAGCTTACCCTTCTCTTAGGGGGGAAAGCATGGCACCTGTCTAGGTGGAGTAGAGTCGATTGTGCAGTAGCCACGCTTGCACAGCCGTCAATTATTACCATTCCTCACTGTTTCTTTCTTTTACTTAATTGAATTTCTACTTAATTCTTATAAATCTTTCATTCTTTGTTATCATTTTCTTTCAGCTTTCACGCTTTTCCCTAATGCAGGTTTTCTTTGCTCTTTTGTTATTCATTTGTTCTCTTGTGGTTGCAGTGGCAGGAATAAATGAAATTAAATAACGACGCAGAGATTTGAGTTTTTGATACATCGCCTGGGTATCTTTCAGCCATTGGTCAAGTTAGTGTGGTTTGGTTTTTTCTTTAGTCTCTATGTATTCAAACACGTGCTTTGGTCCGAATTTTAGGTGACGCAGATCTCACACGATGGAGACCTTTGCATTCTACCTCAGAGCACTGGGTTTTTACCCTGAAGACAGTATAAGAAGACTTCTGGGCTGATCGAAGGGTTGTGAGGGGCGACGTCTTCTACCAAAGGTTGATGCTGCCTTCGAGTGTTGTAGAACTGGACGGTCTCGTTTTGTTGTACACATAATAATAGAAATCACTGAATAGGGTAGCACTCAGCGAGCTCTAGTAAAGGCAAGTGTAGTTTCGAATGATTAGCCTAACCTTTTATTGTATTCTGCTGCACATTTGATCGTGAACCTAGTGCCGTACTATGGCGAGGGCAGCATCATTACTTGCTCGTCCCTTTTTCTGCTTGAGCAGTTTTCTCCTATATCCGGACACATGACGAAGTGGTTGGTAGGTACCGCTGTCATGCGCACTAGGCAATGTCCTTAAGTACGATTTGTTTTGATGACAGCCAATTCTAACTGAAATATCCACCAACAGATTTGGGAAATGCATTGAGTGAGCCAGTCACACCTACTTGATATCACATTAGATTGGAGAGGGTGTTACTTTTCTTGAGGTCTTATTGGTTTCAGCGTTTTCCTTTCACCATGGGTTACATTTATATGAGCGTAGCGATCATCATTGGAGGATTTTTCTGGCTTCATAAGTTTTGAGAGAATAGTGTCTTAAGTGTATTTGTATCAATAAAGCGTCCAAGTGGACTTAAAGCAGCCACTTATAGTTAAGGTGCTTGTTGCTGCTGAACTGAAGGGGATAATCTCTGTAAAATAAATCCAAACAAATGGAAATTGGAATTCACGAAAGTGATCTAAAACCCATTGGGGGACGTGTTGCTGGCGTCATGCAGCTTCCGTGCTCTTAATTCAAATCGGCTCATATGACTTCACGCCCTTTACTGACTCGAACGAGCTTGCGCAAAAGAACCGAATGAAGTTGTGCAATTCCCTCGTCTTGGTTGTTGTACCCTGAGAAATTTGGTTACCATCAATGCTGCTTTTGCTTGTAATTTTCTTATTCCTTATTGTTCTGTTAGTGGTGCTCGTTGAGTCACCTAAGGTCGTCTTCATTCATAATGGCGCGTCTCAGGAGCTTCGTATATACGCTGAATCCGAAGCTTACGTAGTGCTTCGTGGTTGCGGAGCTATTCACCTTTCGCGCTCTAGAACTTTCTTGGCAAAACGCTATTTTATTTCCCAAGTGACGCCGTCGAGGCGAGTTGCACATCCTCGTGGACATTTGCAATGTCCTACAACTACGGTTTTTCTCTAAGCTCAACATCGTATTACAAGAAGGAAATTTAACGATTTGCAGCTTTTTGGGAGTCCAGATCGGACGACACGTGTAAAGCTACTAGAACGAATAGACGAATTTGCTCCTCATCTCACGTCTCAAGTGGTGAACGACAAGATATTTGTGTGAGTCTTTCTAGCTTTGTAGTTGAACAACCTACTGTGCACTTTTTTGAAGACAAGCTAGTGCCTATTTCTGGCTAATAGTGGATTATATTTCAGAAATCTAACATCTGGTTTTCTCGATACTTCGCCGGCAGTCCGTGAAAGCACGGTGAAAGCAATGGTGTCTCTAGCTGAAAAACTGAATTTCAACAACTTGAATGTGGAGCTGATGAAATATTTGGCCAGGCTTCAAGGTATTGATTGTTTCGTTTCTTCGATTATTTTTGGCTTATTTGTAGGGTTGATCGAGTGCTATCCATTTCAGGTGCCGATGAACATGGTGGTATTCGAACGAACACAACTATCTGCCTAGGTAAAATTGCCAGCTTTTTGGACCCTTCGAAGAGACAGCTTGTGCTGTTAAACGCGTTCACGCGGGGAATGAAGGTAAACTCATTCTAGTTGGTATCGAGAGTCCGCAAACGGCGATGCAATTGAAAATGGGCTGGTATGCAAAGACAATACATTTAACTGCTCTATGGAGCCAGAGTGTTGCAGTTGCTTAATGGGGGAACGGCAAGATGTGTTTTGTTCGCTTTTCTAGGGGTGACCACCCTTCATAGGTCCTAATGGTCTAATTTTTTTTGACTTTTTATAGTGTTGAGACGTAAAAAGTGAATGAATGAGACAAAATACTTTCCGTTCAGTGAACCAAAGAGATTGTTCAGGATCCATTTCCTCCTTCAAGGATGGCCGCAGTCCTTGCGTTGTCTGCGACACAGCAGTTTTACTCGCTTATTGAAATCGCCAACCGAGTACTTCCTGCACTGTCACCGTTGACGTGCGACCCGGAGAAGCAGGTAGACTCGGGGCGCATAATTTTCCATGAGTTTCTCTTTGGCGTCTTACATTTTCATTTTGATTAAGGTCCGCGACCAGGCCTTCAAAGCAATCAAAGGTTTCATGGAAAACTTGGAGAAAGCCAGTGAACATCCAGAACTAATACCAGAGATCGAAGCCCACGTGAAAGCAGGAGGAAGGTCTCTACTGAACAGTGATAAAGTAAGCAATGGCACTATCTAAATGACTGTAAGCTCTCATAACCACTGTCTATCTTTAAGGTTCCTCAATGGGCGAGTTGGGCACTGAAGTCGCTTTCTGGAAAGTTCTACAAAGGAACCCCACCAGCAGAAAATCGCCCCGCTACCTCACCTGAAGCCAGCGAAGGTACAGCTACTGCAGCAGCAAGGTCCACGCCATCACCGGGTTAGTTCGGAATGGGGTTGAGGGATTTTCTCGCAGATTCGATGGAGCGTAGAATGGAGTCGTGACCATAGTGTACTGCAGGCCATTTCAGTCGCTTTATAGGCGACTGACATGGACCAGCATATGGGAAAATCCTGCGCACTTTATTACCCCGTACCAGCTCATCGATTGTCATGAGAAAGAAGCCTTTCTTGCCGTAGAACCAATCGCATGAAGAAATAATCAATTCTTGACGGGCTCTTCTAGCACTTTTTACTTCTGTTCATGAACGTCTAAACATGGGTGAACAGAAGAATCCCTTCCTCCTCAATTATTGCTTTCTCTCGCCGAAATTTTAAACCCGCTGTAGACATCTAATGACGGCAAAATCAGCAAAATTGTGTGCTGACCAGGGGTGTGCGTAAATGAAATTTGAAATTTCGTAAATCGTAAATCGTAATTACGAAAAAACCGTCGTAAATCGTAAATCGTAAGCGTCACCTGAACTGTAGTGCAGTACAACTAAATTTCCAGAGGCTTTTTCTGCTAATGTTAGTCAGATGTGATTCAATATTTATTTAACTGTCGTGTAGCTTCAGTTTTCAGTTTAATCTCAGCAATTTTCTTACCACGCTATTTCTCTTGTCACGGGTTCCTGATAGTAAAACATCGTATAAACCAAACTTTACACCTTTCAGGAAAGTCAAAAAACTGTAAATTCAAAAACATTACTCAAGCCTATGCATGACATTCTAACAAAAAGCTTGCATCGGGTGAATATTCATTAAATTCCTAACTTACTACCAATGCTTTAGTTTGAATCTAGGATTTAGCGGAAACAACAGCGCAAAAATCGCTTTCAAAACTAAAAATTAAAAAAGTTTCACCATTGACTAATGCGCCGGTTTCCTGCTCCTGCACTTGTAGCATTTCGAAAACTTCGTAACGCCTTCACGACACGCGCGATCTTCAGTTGTTTGCTGCGTGGGATAGCGCGCATTTTTTCAGCGCGCTGATTATTTCTATTATTTTATTTGTATTACTGATTTGTTACGTATGAAAAAACAGTAACAAATGAAGTTTTCCACTGTAGCTATTAGCGGACTCATTGATTAACATTGTTCTATAGAATGTGTAATAATTTTCCATGAACTATTTTTATGACGGTGTCCGACGACATCGTCGGACATTGTCCCACGCGGCAAAAAAAGATATCGACGACATGGTCGGACAATGTCGTGAAAGGAATAATATTGCTCTACCATTTAATAACTCCCAGCTCTCGCACGGGCTACACTTCGCCAGCTCTGTAACGAACGATTGCTCTCCGAGAGCCTGCAACATCGTAAGCGGATTAGATAGGATGAATACGATAAGCTCAATCAAATCACCGAAATTGGAGATCAAGACTGTCAAAACCAGTTCGACCTTTTCTAGAAATGCTACGCGCTCGATTTTACTGCCCCTTTTATATCAATTTGCTCAACCCCATAAAGCACAATGCAGATCGATAGAGTCATTGCTACATGTCGCGAAGGTGAGCAGCATTGGTAGGTGATAGCGCGCCAGCCAATAATAACCAGAACACAGACCGAACACATGCCAGTCGATCAGGATTCCAACTGTACATACACGCCCTCTCTGAATGACACGCCCATTCAATGCGGTCTGATTCGATGGGGAGTTCCCATCTCACAATGCTCCCCGTCATCGCGACATATAACGAAACGTTAGTGGTTTATCCTTTCAACATGAGCGTAGCAACCCTCTAGACCCCGCTTGCAATCACGAATGATGTTCGACCATGGATTTGCATCAATTCTATTCGATAGGATTTTCATGAATATGTTATAAGCAAATTGACTAGACGTTATTACCAAACAGGGCGCGGATCAAAGAATGCTCCCTCTCTCTAAGAAACCGCCTCCAGTGGCTTTCTATGGGCTGGAATGGAACAACATTCACTAGTAGGACTGCGATGTGCCTTGCTAGCTCTGGACCAGTAACGGAGGACCCCAGCCTCCCCTGCCTTCTAGACATGAGCTTATCATATCATATCATACTATATAATAATCCGCTAACCGATGACTCATAAATTAGTCATAAAATCGGGGGGGGGGGGGGGATTACGGACCGCGAAAATAGCGAGATATATACAGACGACTTCTACGTGTCATGGGAACTTCAGCCCTGGGAGTAGTCGAAGTCACTGAACACGAATCTGAAGTTCGTTTTAAATGTGTCGATCACCATCATTCGATATTGATCAAATCGTCGATCAGTACCAGCAATGGGAAACCAGGTCCAGTCAAGGGGTGCCAGGAGTGCTGTACCAGTACATGGGAAAGGGGGGGGGGAGTGGGTTCCAGTAAAGGGGGCAAGTAGTGGGGACACGGCTGTAGCGGTTCCACATGGACAAAATTTTCACTTCAACATAGCGTTAGAAGCGGTGGGAATCCTCAGTTCTGACAAAAAGGCGTTTCGTCGTGCGACCAAAATCGATCAGATCTATCGAAAATTTCGATTTTTGCCTGAGGTTGACCGTTTGAGGACGAGAAGTGAAGTTGTTCGTAGTCAGCCTGGCGCTAGAGTATCCGAATATTGCCTTTTGTACTGCTAGGAAGGAAAGAAAGCTGGATACGCAGAGCAGCTAGCTTGGTCTGATTCTCCTCAGCTTAGTATACTACAACATTGCACGAGGCACGCCGATTGGCCTGACGGAGCACATGCTTTCTATTGTATTGCACTTGTTTCCCCTCTTGAACCTGTCCGGTTCCAAACGGGAGTCCTCACAATGTCAGTGAAACGAAAAAGTTAGTTAAGCGAAGAGAAAAGTCGGATTCGAGAAGCCTGTGAACAGGACGGTATTGTATAACACAGTAACACATCGGATCATCAAAAATCAACTCTAAAGGAAAGTGGGAATGAGCTACATATAAGAGGGGACCATTAGAGTAAGCATATCTTTATAACCCACTCCACATAAATTTGGTCGCCAGTTGGGTGCTGATCAAAGATCACATTTACGAAAATTTACGATTTACGACCCAAAATGTCGTAAATCGTAAATTGTAAAAAATTTGCCAGAAATCGCCGTAAATCGTAAAATCGTAAATCGTAAATCGTAATTACGCACACCCCTGGTGCTGACCAAATGAGAACAGTCGGTTCACCATTGTAGGGAACATGTTAGTCTCATATCCTTAGGACACTCCCAAAGGGAAGCTTCAGTTCTGCTAGGACGCTGTCCTTGTGTCACTTGTCGAGTCATGTTCGTTGCTTTTCTCTATATATGTCCGGATCTAGGTGCGTGAAGCGCAGAGGGCACCGGATTTTTTGTGCACTCGGTTCGAAGCCACTAATGTCACTCATGCTTTCCATCCTTCCGGTGTCGATAAATTATATCCCCCATATAATGAAATGAATGAAGGGAATTGCCACGAAATTTAATCTAGATTTCTTTGTAAATGATAAAAATACTGCCTTATCTCTATCAACTGGTCACAGTTTCTCATTGAATGGGCCAAATTTATACTCGTGTTGCCGATCCCATAAAAGTATAGTGCGTTACTCAGGGAAAAACAGGGATCTGATCTCCAGCTTTTATCCCGTAACAAACCGTAGACGTCCTATCTTTAAATTGTAACTCTTGGAAAAAAGAGCACCTCAGACCACGGGCAAGCATTCTAATTGATGGCCTACCCCCGATAAACCGCTAGAGTCTTGAAGCCTGGACTGATAGCCATTAGGACAGAATATTTCGGTTTCGTACCCTCAAGACTTTAAATAGAATCCACGGTTCTGTCAGAACGTTTTCCTTGCGTTAGTTATCAATTTTGCTTCGTTCCTTTCCTGGAAATATTATAGCTACCGGTTCACCTCTAAAGGACCTTTGAAGCCTGTTTTCACAGCTTGTACTCATTCAAAGCGATCTGAAAATCCACAACAGGAGTAATCTTCTACTTCATTTTTAAATGTATTCAAATCGCTGCTACCCAAACACACAGGACAGCTAGAAAAGAATGATGTAGGAATCAAGCGCGGAATTTGAAACATCAATTGCCAGTGGTCCAGTGCTTCTAGTATGGCGATCTGCGCGCTTTTGCTGGATTCTCGTTAAAAGGAGTTTGAATGCGCCACAGATTAAAGGTCTTCGCCGCTGTTAGCTAACTGAACCAGATTTTTTTTCAACGTCTGCACCTCTACATTAAGAAAAGAATGCTTTATACAAGATATCGAATCCATATCCTATGAATCCAGTGCAGGAATTTCATCAGAATTTTAGGACAGTACAATCTCGAAATGCTGTTTCAGATTGCTTGAAATGTAGTGAACAGAAATGTAGTGAGTGAACTGCTTTTTTGAATATAGGTCACGATAATTTATTGAATTTTCCTTACAACCTAAGACTGTAAGGGCAGAAACGGTAAGACAAACAAAATGAAGTGGTTTCAGTGCCGTCTCCAAATCAAAAACCGGTCGAACAAACTCCTGATGCCGATGGCTGGGGCGATTTGGAAGATGTTGGTGGTATAGGTGTGTTTTCTTGTTATTGTTAAAGTCGCGTTTAATAATAGAAAAGTCATCAAATGGTCCTTTATGCGGTGATGTATTGCTAGGTGTTTTGTCGCTTACGGTTTTTTCATTTCACTTTTACTTTTCATTCGCAGGTTCAATAGATGAATGGGCGGATGCGATGGACGCTCCGGTTCCATTGAAAACCGATGACGATGACTGGTCGAGTGGATGGGAAACGCTTGTGAGTGCATTTCTTCAGTTCCATTCAGTAGTGTTGGAGAAGGGATTCCATAAATACAATCCGTTCTTTATCGATCGAATGCTGAATATGTCCATAGAAGTTCTTATTTCATCACAGGGCGCTACTCTTTTGATTGATTTGTGGAAATGGCACCTTAATCAGTGATCATAAGGTGATAGTGCTCGTGTCTGTGTTCATGATCCGACGTTTTTAACCATTGTGCTTTCCCATAGGAATGGGAGACTTCGTCGATGATGTAGAATTGCTCTCCTTGAATTTCTCTGTGCTATCTCCGTGATGCGAAAAGGAGGCGGTGGTCCCAATCCCGTGTAGAACTTGGAGACAACGGTGACGTCAGGGAATACTTTAGGTTGATGGTCGATTTCGTTCTGGAGCTGGCCAAGGGGGGAGGGGGATTCTTAGGGGCATCGTGAGGGGGAGGTGCAGGCTTCTGGTACTCCGAGTTTCCGTTGATGATCTTGCTCGACGTGATGAGCTCAAACAGTCCTTCGCCTTGCTCGTTCCACTCCGAACAGTCGGTTACGATGTGAAGTTCTTCCGACGTCCTTCGTGGCCCTATCTTGGCGTTGAAGTCGCCGACGAACGTAGAAGGTGTGATTTTCCTTATAGAACCTCTCAGCTCCACGTAGAAGGCTTCTACCTCTTTGTCGTCGTCATAGTAGGATGTTGGGGCATACGTGACGAACACAGCCAAAGCGCTTCAGTCACCGACGTCCGATTCGGGTTGACAGAGACTCGTACGAATCGATGCTCGTGGCCAAGTGCGTGTTGACGAGGACACCGGCGCCGCGTACTCCCCTCGAACAGTTCTTCGAAGTCGTAGGCCCCGTGTAGGGGGGGGGGGGTGGTCAGTCCGGTGACGTCGTACTTGGTCTTTCTAGCTTGCATTACCACATCGTCGAGGGATGCTTCCGATGCGAGCGTGAGGGGTTGTAAGTGCAGATCGTCATCCTCTCCTCAGCTTGCGCAGTCTTGCTAGTCGCTGAGATTTCAGCAGCTCTCCGTACTCGTCCTTCCCATCGCTGCAGAAATCGAGAATTGTTTTATGGAGTGAGGTCGAATACAACCAGACCTCGTCAGAGGAAAGAGAAACACGAGTAGTTTCTCATGCTCTTTGGTTGCTTTGTTCATTGGATTCAACCCAATTTTTGGATAGTCGGAAGATTCGGATAGACCACTTTTTTAAAACTCACGATGGATGGATTTACGATGGTTCAGATAATGATAATTTTAAAAATCCCGGGGTTCTTCGGATGACTAACGATAAGATGGGGTAATTTTCGATTAGCCGGATCTTCGAATAATTCAGATACGGCAATTTTCGTTTTACGGGATTTTCGGATGATTCAGATAACCAATTTTATGTCGAGCCGGATCGCAATTAATCCGAAATTAGATAAATCCGACAGGTTATCCGAAAATGCACGATTCTGACCCCATATGTAGTGTACCTGAGTTTCTGAGAAGAGTAATGCATTGATTCATGTTCAGAAGCCTGGTACTGCCTCTATACCGGCCATTCCAAGTCCACCGTCAGGAAAGAAGACGACTGGCTTTGAAAAGAAGAGTTCTGGCGGCTTGAAATTGGCTCCACCTAAGCCAAAACAAGGTGAGCGTTGCTCCCTGAAAGATGGTGTCCAGACAATTTGAGTGATCTAATTTCCATGTATTTCCAGCGACAGACGACATAGATTCTTTATTGGGAATCAAGCCGACTGTACCAGGAAGTAGCTTTGATAAGCTGTCGCCTAGCAAAACCGGTAGGTTATCCGTCCTTTAGATGTCTGTACGTCGTTGTTCGGAGTTGACTAACTGTCCGTTTTTTAGCGAAACCTAACACCTCTTTGGCGTCATCAGGTTGGGGCGACTTTGGCGGTGGCGGTGGTGGTGGTGTTGGCAGCGAAAAGTTTGACGCTAACTCCTGGGGAGCTGACCTGAGTCAGTAACGCTTAGCTTGAGATGGATTAGCTGTCATTTCTCTTAACACTGTTGCTGTACTCGCTTAGACTGAAACAAATGTTTTGCAGCTGAATTGGCGAAACCTTTGGCGATGGCAAGTCTAGGAGCCAACAAAGATAAAGGTAAGATAAAGTGCGTACACGACATCTCATGAAGTGGAATGCATGTATACCGCAAGGGAGTTGGCTAAAGCGGACTTTTATACATTTATCTTTCAATTTTCACAAAAAATGGCTTCATAGGTGTTTCAAACTTCTTAAAATCGTTGGTTCTCTGAGCTTCATGGGTGTAAATTCGGCTTTTTAACACAATTGGGTTATTATAGTCTTTTGGTTTCTTACTGGTTTTTTTGTATTTGTAACGGTAAGGCGCGTGGAGCGCAGTCGGAGGAGGCGCCGGCTGTCGCGTGCACATGATACCTGGTTCCTGGTTCGGATTTCCCGCCCAGGCCAACCAAGCCTTCCATCCCTCCGGGGTCGGTGAATTGCTACCAGACTTGTCTGGGAAGGACGAAGTACTGACTTGTTCATCGGCTATCCACCGCAAGTCATTGTATGGCCAAATACGCATTCAACTCGCCTCCACGACATCCCGTAGAAGTAGAATGCGCTGGCGCATCCCAGAAGTGATTGAGTGACGCCGTCCTTTATTCTTATTCTTATTTGTAACGGTGGCCGTAGAACTTTTATCCGGCGGTCAAATTCAGGGGAGAATCGATACTTTTGATCAGTGTTATCGATTTCTGTGGAAACCGTCTAGCGGCTACCATATTAGTTGTAACGGAAGCGGCCAAAACAAAGGGCCAACAGACAGATTTGTTCTTTTATACCTACCATTTTCTCGCCCGTATTGACGCCTTTCAAATTAAATTGGACTCTTTTCAATTCAAATTGGGCACTTGAAATCAACCTGGATACTCTTCTAAGCAAGCTTGACGCCTTTAAAGTCAAGTTGAACCATCCTTCAATTCATAACGTGTTCTACATTAAACTAGAGACTTTAACACAATGGGAACATTTTTTTGTTTAAGGAAATTTAGTATGACTTTCATGGAATTTATCAGTTCCCATAATTGAACACACTCAGATTTCATTAAATGTGTGTTTTTCAAAGAAAAATAATGGTTTTTGGCTTTTATAACGATGTTTTGTTGCGATCAAAACTCTAGCGCCGGTTCCGAATCGAACCCGCATCTCCTACTGACTGGGCGGGAATGTTCTGCGCCATCACACTACCGGCGATGTTTGATCGAACGCAACACCCACATTTCGTGGGACCCATCAACACTCACCCGTATATCGGGATGAGCCGGCCGCTGATATCGGGTTTGAAGTTTATTTTAAAGTTAAAGAAGGCGGCATTCTTTTTAGTGCTAAAAAAGAGATTGCGCCACGCACCGTTCCAGGAAATCGTGATTTTCTTTTGATTTTTAGCTAGACCAGACGTTCAGCAGCCTAGCGGCCGCCAAACGTCTGATTGGGGCTTCCCTCCAAACCCCAATCTTCCTCTATTCTCCTTTAGGCCTTCATACTTTATTAAATAAAAGAACCGGTTTTTCTTTATAGACATGCTAGGGTAGAATGTTCACTGCTCATATGAAGCCCATCCACCCTCTATTGCATGTACGCGATTTGTTCTCCGAAGTGCCCGTTCTCTACGTGGCGGAGGACAGATCATGACAGTCCCAATCCGAAGTGCCGTTCGGACTAACAATTGTGTCTACTGGGAGACAGTATTAATTATCCACCTCGTGTAATCATACTAATAATAATCTATCTACCACTATATAATTGAGTTAGTTGCTCGCGCTGTAGATGATGAGGCGTATCTCACGCAGGTTAGAAACCTGCGTGAGATAGCGCCTTCGAACCCTGCGCGGACAAAATGTGCCGTTCAATATGGGATGCTGCTGCAGTAAAGGAAGCGCAACCTCCTCCTGCATGACACAGCGGCATCTGCGCGCGTTTCTAAGCGTCTGGATCCAGAAGACGCGTCCCCTACGTCACGCAGCAGGCGTCTGGAGTCGGAAGAGGTGACACCGTCGTCGTACGACGAGCTACTGCATTTACGGGGAACCTCCAGGGTGAACCAGGGGAGCGACCAGGAAGGAAAGTAACAACCTGGAGGAGGGACCAAGACGGGGAGACAGCAAGAAGAGGCCAGTAGGGGGTCAATAGTGGAAACAAGGAAGTGGGCCAGGAGTTGGGACCAGGAAGGTGGGGGAGGGGGGGGGGAAGACCGGTAAAGGCGGAGCAGCAATTAGATCCAGTAAGAAGAAACGAGTGGGGGAACCTGGCGTCCGGATTCGGAAGGCGTGTGACCTATATCCGAAACACAAGCTGTTGTGCATGAGAACGGTTGCGGAGGAGCCACCTGAGGGTAGAAATGAGCGCAGCACAAACCAATGGCGTTACTGGACGGTCTCGAGAGAATGTCTATGACGAAAGCACGCAGGTGGTGAACGGCTTAATGCCAATAATGTACGCAGCAGATCCTTGATGTTAGCGAATTCTAAGTGTTACAAAAATTACTTTCCGTAGGTCAGTGATGCTGCAAAGTCGCGCGAAGCGCGCAAGTGCGAGATACGCCGTTAGGCGTGTCGGAGCACTTCTATAATAAGAATTTTGCTTGCCTGGAGTTACTTGTCAACATGCAAAACATGGTATAGCATGCAAAAACATTTGTAAAACAGCATTTACAGTATCAATCAAGTGAAAATCGCCATTTGTGAGACTAGTGTATGTTGCGATCTTTTTTAATATGTTGAAATATACTGCTTTTTGTACTTTAGGATAAGCTCTAAACCATTATTTTCCATTAAAAAATCCATAAAATTCTAGCAATGTGTTGGCTTGTTAAGCAGGTGGGTTTAAAAGTTTCAGACGACTTCAAGGTTTTAAAGTTAATCAAAGTTAATAGTTATGTAATCGATAGTTATACCAAAGTAATACTAAATTTTCCTTGAACAAAAAATTATTCTAACCTTCTCGGAGAGTCTAGTTTAATGCGGTAGAAGCTCGTTTTGATCTGGAAATTGTTCACTTCAAAAGAGCCAAGCTTTCTTAGAATAGTGTCCAATTTGATTTGCAGTGTCCACTTTGGTTTACGAGGTGTTCAATTTGACGTGAAGATGGTATATAATATTAGGTTGTCCCATAAGTCTTCGCCGTTTTTTTCAACGATTCACTGCAGATCTCGCCGGCGGTCTCCTGCATAGCGCTGCATAGCTTTCGAGAGAGAATGATCTACTCTATCAGAGCATATAGTGCATTTCTTTCTTCATCATGAATGTTGTCAATTTTTAGGTCGTAAATTTCCTGAAAAGTGAAAAAGTGAAAAAGTAGCCATTTGCGCACTTGTTCTCTCCGCTTAGGTTTGTAATTTTTTTGCGCAGTTTTTTCGAGCATTTGGGAGACAATGTTCTGTACTACAAGGATATGTGTTAGTGCTATTTGCTCATTTGTCCTTTATTGATTTTTAGGTCATCAAATTAGGACGTCCGAAGGAGGATGGTTATTTTTGCCGACAGCTCCTGCTCTGTGGTTGGACTTTTTGGGTGGGTGTTATATGTCATTCGAAAGAGAATGTCTCGCTCTATAAGAATATGTGTCGCGTTTATTGATTTCTTTTGAATATCAACAAAATGCCAAAAAGAGAAAAATCGTCTTCACCAACAACTCCTTCTCCTTCTTCAGTTGTTGATATTCGACAGAAATCAGCGTGAGCCAATAAACGCGACACAAATTCTTACTGAGCAAGGCATCCTCTACCAAACGACATATAACACCAAGCAAAAAAGTCCAACCACAGAACCGGAGTTTTGGTAAAAATTCGGACGGAAAAGTCGGAATTCCCAATTTGATGGACTAAAAATCAATAAAGGGCAAGTGAGAAAATAGAACCAACACATATTCTTGTAGTACAGGACATTGTCTTCCAAGTGCTATAAAAAACTGCGCAAAAAATTACAAACCTAAGCGGAGAGAACAAGTGCGCAAATGACTACTTTTTCACTTTTTCACTTTCCACTTCAACGAGCTAAAAATTGAAAAAGTTCATAATGAAAAAAGAAATGCAATACATGTTCTGATAGAGCAAATCATTCTCTTTCGAAAGCTATGCAGCGCTATGCAAGAGACCGCCGGCGACATCTGCAGTGAATCGTTGAAAAAAAAAACGGCGGGGACTTATGGGACAACCTAATATTATAATTAATGGAATAATTACCACTGTATTTGCGAAACTCTGCTTGGTGCCAACAGTAGAGTGTGTTATTCGGGCGATACACATCGTTTCTCCTTCCCTAGATTGTGAGCCTTCTATGCTTGCGAAGCCTCAGATGCAATAGGGTTATAAAGGTCTTACTTTTCAGCTGCTCGTCGTGTAGACATGAGCGCTCGCACGGAGGCTCGTCGCAAATTGTCGGCTGAGAAGAAGGCAGCTAAACCTGCGGCTAAGCCGACGGTAAGATTAAATCGACGAAACATTCCACATTATCCAGATATACCCTTTGTATTCAGGTAAACACCGCAAAAAACCTGGACGGCTTCGAAGATTGGTAGGAGAGATAGCCGGTCTTCTACGCTTCTGCTCTTTTCGTGCTAGTTGGATTGTATGGAAGGGAAACACTAAAAACGTTGCGCGCCAGTCCTTAATATACCAAACTCACCTACATAATAGGGTTGCTTCTTTGCTTTGGGACTTCTTGATCCTTCACTTCGTCGCATTTCGTTCGCCTGTTGATTATCATTCACTGATGTCCACGAATACTTATGAATTCTACGCTCCATTTTGCCGGTTTTCGACTTTATAATTGCTGTAGTTTAAGGGAGATAGTCATGTCCGCGAGGGTATTAAAAGTATAATTTGTTTGATGTCACTGTTGCTGCTTCCCCCAGATGTACGTCTAATGTGTATTTTCTGTATTTATCTGTGATATCAATTTAAAACCTTTTTTTACAAATTGGTGAGATTTCTTATACCGTATGATATAAACGTGATGAATAGTGTTTTTGGACTTCGTTTTTTATTTTCAAAAATTTTATTTTGAAAGAGACGAAAAGAACATGCGTGTGGATGAAGGGCTCCGCTTAGGTAGCTACTCGTCAGCGTCAACAAGTTGGAATGGCAATAACTTCCTGGGGCCGGATTCATCATCGACTTACAGCAATTTAACAGAGAAAATACAGCTGAAATCCCTGATAGCGCGGCTTATTAAGCGATATGGTCAAAGTTTCGCCGCCCTATCAGAAGTCTCGGCTGTATTTTCTCTGCTAAATTGCTGTAAGTCGTTGACGTATCCGGTCTTTGGATGACGAAGGTGAAACAACGAAAAGAATGGAATCGTGTTATGGCCGGCATGTTCAGTGAAGATGGGTATCTGAATAGGGAATCCGAGAAACCTATTCGTCTATCCGTGCGCCTGCCGTTCTTCCGCCAGTTTAGATGCTGATCAAGAGATGTAACGTTATTGGTTCCTTTTCAGAGTGAATCATTTGAGATGAACATTACGCAAATGCAATGGATGGTAGGGCAGGCTCCACAACAGCTGACCACGCGTACATCGACCGATATTTACATTTCCTGCCTAGAATTGCCTGTTTGAGAGTGGAAAGATGCGAATATGTGGGCCGGGGACATGCTTCACACAAGGTTCTGGAGTCAGAAGGCATCGATCAGTGTCACCGACTTTTACCAAAGAACTATCACCTTGAAGTGTCATATTGGCTACACTCCCGACGAGCTTAAAAACGGAGGATAACGGACGGCGTTAATCAATCCCTCTTGGGATGCGCCATGCGTTCAGTTCTAAGGGATGTTGTAATGAAGGCACTATGAATGCGTTTTACTACACTATGGATTGCGGTGCCCAAGCGATAAGCATTATTAGTGGTTTATCCTTCCCAGGCAAGGTTGGTACCGATTCTCCGATCTCGTAGGCTTGTTTGGTCCAGGCAGGAAATGCGAACCAGCAACCGAGTAACTGGAATCGGGTATACGGGTATATGGCAGCTGACACCTCCTCCGGCTGTTTTACCACGTGCCCTGGACGAGCTTACCAGCAAATAAATGACATTGGTCGGCTACTATCCACACTCATAAAGTCATAAGGTGCGAGCACCAGCCATCAGTTAAATCGCACTCGATTAAACCTCGAAACAATGAGATATCTTGATTCTCAGCTGAGACCTATACCTACGGATCGCGTTATATGTAGGAGCGTGTAGTGCAGTCTCAAGAACCATGGCTGCTCGACGGCAATGTTCCCTACCCTATGCACTCCGAACTGCAATGAAAACAGTGGATGGCTACAGAGATTTTGCTAAGATTAAACTATATGTATTTAATAAACAAGTTTGGTTTTGAGGAAAGTTCCTTGATCTGATGCGTTGCCAAAATGCCCATCTCTTTACTTGTCAGTGGGTATCGCACCCGAGTCAGCCTTACCCGAGAATTCAAGTTTCATCAAAAGTCGATATTCGTGGACTTCGTGATCGCTATCGATTGACCATAGACTCGGTCAGGTCCCATTTGCATGGAGCACGACCGGAGTTTGCGCGCAAAGGCCACATGTTTGACGTGCCTGACACTGTGACACCCGGACACACTGGCTCATGCACGGACGGATTAGTTCTATTATATGTACCATTTTCACGGCAAATTGGACACTCTTCTAAACAAGCTTGATGCTTCTGAAGCCAAGTGAACGTCTTCTAAATCAAAATTAGCTGCTTCTACATTAAACTAGAGAATCTCCACTAAAGGCTAGAATAATTTTTTGTCTAAGGAAAATCTGATATAGCTTTCTTTGAAATTTTTTAGTTCAGCCGCCCAAATGAGTGTATTAATTTTATATAACTTTTGTTTTTTTCTTTAGAAAAAATGAATTAAACGTTGTGTTGAAGCTCAATAGGGCAATAATCATTTAGTGCATTAAAAGACGAGATCGCGCCATGCAATCGAAAAGCTCATAGCGATTTTTATTTGATTGATAGTGTAAATGCTGCTTACATGAAACATCTGAGTGAGGATATGTGTATTCTTCACAAATGTTCTTTCTGTATCGTTTACAGGTGTGAAACTGCAAACAGCAATTTCGCTATCTATCGAATAACATCCGTGACGTAATAGAAGAGGGCATGGCGCAATCTTTTTTTGGCATAGCTTTAGACCACTGCTTTCCTTTAAAAAAAGGCGAATTTTATAAAATTTCAATCAATGTGTTCACTTTTTAGGTTTGTGAATTAAAACTTTGAAATCCTGCTAAAATTTTCCTTGAGCGGAAAATCCTTTTCGAGAGTCTCAAGTTTATTGCAGATTGAGCTCATTTCGACTTGGAAGATGTTCATTTTGATTACAACAGCGTTAGGCTTGTTTAGAAGAGTGCCCAATTTGAGGTGAAAAGCTTTAAATGTGACTGAAAAGTGCCCAGTTTGACGGCCCAGGGAATTATAAGAAGATGTAATTTTAATGCTGTGGTTTATTGGACGGTAATTCATCTTCTCTCTAAACGTCATAATACGTCGTATACGCTACGGTAACAAGGACAGTCATTACAACCGGTTTTATTTCAAAAACGCCTATAAAAATAAAAATTACACATCCCTTGTTCGTAATTAAGTCTCGTGAGGCCACGTCAGTAAATATGTGAGTAAGTAAGACAACAAAACGTAAACAAAGTTAATATCACAATGAATCCAGAAAATCGCCTTCAAAGAAATCGAAACGGGACCGGCATCCAATGTATAACATCTTTCAAAAGAAAAAATTGTGAATATCGACAACATAAGGAACAGTGGGAAGAGTGATTCGTGAAAAGAAAGCAAACGAGCAGTGGAGCCCAATAGGGAGAACTGTTCAAAGAATAATGAGATTTCACACATATAACAAAGAGGGCAATCTAAAGTGCAGACGATTGAGGGGCAACTACACAACCCCTGGAATGCAGCTCTGTTGTAAATCGCATGGAAAGGCTGTCATCCATAGGCGAATATGTTCTGATGTCCTAGTCGCAGCAGTCCGCCAGACAGCAACCAGCACAGCATGCTAGCAGAGCGATCAGGCAGCACTTGCCACCGTCGCCCGAATTTCGACGTTCACCAACCACCCTGGAATATTTTCGTCACAGTAACCCCTCAAAATCAAAGATTTTATCGAAAAATGACATTTCAGAAAAAATCTAAAGGATCAATGAGCCCATTTTTCATATTGCCTATTGAGTCTAGTGCATGTAGTTCGGTCGAATGAATGACTGCCGTGTTTAAGGTTTATGATTTGGGTCCCGCCCAGGCCAGCAGAGCATTCGCCTCTGTGGAGTCGTTGAATTGATTCCAGATTTTTCTGATAGGAACAAAACATGAGCACTGGTTGGCCACCACAACTTATTGTATGGGCCAAATAAAGGAGAAAAGAATGAAGGACGGCGTTACTTTATCCCTCTTGGGATGCGCCACGCATTCTACTCCTACAGGTCGTCGTTGGGACGATTTGAATGCGTATTTGACTACACACCTTGAGATGGCCGGGTGAAAAGTCAGCGCTTTATCCTTCCTAGACTAGCTTGCTACAAAATCACCGACCGCGGAAGGGGTGGAGGGCTTGGTTGGCCTGGGCGGGAACTCCACAACAAGAACCTGGTATCGGGTGCACGTGACAGCCGGCACCTCCTCCGATTGTGCTACATGCACACATGGGCCAAATACGCATCCAAACTGCCTTTATGTTCTCTCGCAGAGAAACATATAATATATAACAGAAGGGGTCCCATTCTTCTGCACGACAACACCCGCTCAGACGTTTCGCAAATCACCATGATTTTTTTTGAAAATTTCGCGAATCACCAATTAAACGAACTAGGAGTTGAAGCTCTGCTTCATCCGCCATACTCGCCAGACCTTGTGCCAACAGAGTACCACCCTTTTCAGCTCTTTCAAACCAGCTCGCTGGTAGAACTTCGCAAATCATGGCCACGCCAAAGCAGCTTTTCTATAATAGAATTTGTCGCATCCCACCTAGTTTTTTCGCTGATAGAATTACTCATTTGGTATCATATTAGAAAAAGGGTGCTGATTCGAGTGGTGCTTATTTCAATTGAATCTGTTGAGCACGAGGAAGGTTATGATCGTTTGAATTGAACCAGTCAAAACCGCCAGAACTCTTCGGCAACCTAATATTAGGTTCTAAGGACCCCCCCCCCCCCCACTTGTGCAGTTTTTTTTAAATTGATTTTTCTCGTTCCATATATACAACAACTAACGAACATATGCATCATTATTATCTACGACATATTCATATTTGTCGCATAATTTGAAGATCCCGCTTCTATAGAATCCCTGGGATTTGATGAACAAAAAACTCAGCGAGTCAGCGAGGTACTCTTCAAGTTGCCCCCTGTCATCAAATTGTTTCTCCTGCAAATGGTTCGACAACGAACGAAACGGATGGCAATCCGTTGGAGCGATGTCCGTGGAAAGCCGTGCGTGGGCCAGAACAGGCCATCCGAAAGAATGGAGGTTGTTCTGAGTCTTCCTGTCAACGTATGGATGCGCATTGTCGTGAAGGAAGAAGATCTTGTCTGGTTTCCACGAAGAGCCGCTTCAACGGGATCCAACTGCCTGCAGTGGACATCGCTAGCGAAAGTAGTGTTTGCAGGTAGCAGCTTCCAGTGAGAGTGACTCCGCAATTCCACCAGACACTGAGCATCATTTTTTGGGTGAACTTCCGGTGCTGAAGTGGGAATTTCTGCTTTGTCGCGACTCAGCCACTGTCGCTTTCGCGTCTGGTTAACGCACACTACCCACTTTTCGTCGTCGGTGACCAGGTTCTCGAGCTGAGGAAAATTCCGCCGTAAAATGAAGAAGTTCATGTTTGAATCCTGGCGGACCTGTAGCTGATGGCCGCTAAGCTCATGCGGTATCCATGTGCCATATCTACATATATGTCTTCCTAAACCCAAGCACGTGTTGAGCTAGTGGTGTGACTGCACCCGAGTTCCTCTGCTAGTTCACGGGTGTAACGCTGGGGATCCTCTGAACCAGCTCCAGAAGGCGCTCCTCTATCACTGTAACTCACCTTCCAGACCGTGGTTGATCTTTCAAGCAAAAGTTTCCGTTCTTGGACTTCCGGAAGCATACTTTCGCCGTGTCGAAGGAGACAGAATTAGGACCCAACGTTGCACATATGTTGTTCACCGCGACTCTTGCACTGCTTTGATTTTTGACTCGTAAAGCAGAAGCTATCGAACATGCTTGCAGTCGAGAACGATCCTCTCTGCCATAGTGGTAACGGAATACAACGACAGTACCGGTAAATCTATGCCATAGGTCAGCCCAAATATGCTATACTGGGAGAGGGTTCCAGAACACTTTTCACGAATTTGGCGGAACGCCAGAATGTCGGAAAATTTTCCTTACAACTTAAGGGAATGTGCGCCGTATCCAGTGGGCTGACCAACGTCCCCATTCATTGCGAACCATCAGGCAGGCATCATTGCCAACCAAGAAGACTCCGATCCACTGAATCGGTCCCAGCATCCTAGTCTTTTTATAACATCAGTGAAACAGGAAAATTGCCGAGGAATGTTTCCGGGAAACTGTAAGGACTACTGTGGGCCATTGGCTCGTGATAGTTCAAAACAGCCATCAAGCAGCTGAGGTTCAGCCTCAGCAAACATAAATCGACAGTAGCATCCTTTTACGGGTTGCCCTCACCCGTGAACCTTCACACTGTTTCACATCAAATCGCCTACGTGGTCCTCCAATGAGATTACACAGGACTGGCATTCCCGGCCAACCTATTAATAAGGGCAAAAATGTTTTGGTATGAAAACCGCTTGGTTGAAACTATGACTAACAAGAGAAGCCCAAGAACTTCCCCAAAGATTTCAACTAGACCTATATGATGCACGAAAACATCCAACGAACAGTCGAACTTATATGATTTTATAATAGTGGCAGAAGATGCAAAACCTCTGCAGCAGTTGGTATAGGTCTAGACCCGAACCCCCGACCTCGTGCTCTCGAGTCCTCAACACTACCCACTGATCCAACTCTGCTGGTATACGGTATCACTGCAACCACAAGGGGGTGCCTTGCGACAGTTTTTCTCATTTACGGATAACCCAGTGGCTCTTAGCAAAAACGAAAACACTTCTGCGCTCCTCGTCTCATGCCCTGTAACATCATATAGGTCTCGATGAGAATCTTTTTTTTTTTGGGGGGGGGGAGGAGTTCATGGGGTTTCCTTGTAAGCTGGGTCTTTGAATTAAAAGCTACTATTATATAAACCTTTTAGGAGTTCTGTTTTTCATGACGATGTCGTGACAAAGTGAAAGAATAGTAGCGCGAATTGGCCGCTGTTCAGCGCTAAATTTAGCAGCTTTCAGCGACAGAAGTAAAACCTTTAGCCAAAAGGAGTTAAATTTATACTTGCATTTGTATCATGCAGAAGAAATCAACTGTCTAGAAAAAACTGTCACTCACATCACGGGCTGCTGCTGCGGGTACTGTTGAGGATAGGGTTGGTAGCCAGGCTGTTGCGGGTAGTTCTGCTGAGGATATGCCTGATTCGGATACTGCTGAGGTGGGTAGTTCACTTGGCCAGGCGGATACGCATAGCCGGGTTGCTGGTTGTACGTCGGTTGCCCGTACTGTGGCGGTGGTGGGTATGGCTGAAAACGACGATTATTTGAAGAGTATAAAACGCACAAATAGGCAGAGAAAGCGATAGATGAACTGACCGAAGATATGCACTAGTGGGGATGGTGGTAGTTCTTATCACTCACCTTAAAGCCAAAAATTCTGTCACCGGTAGTACCACCGATCTAGGCCATTTTCAACGTTCTTGCCACACCAGGGGCCAGATTCATCAACCGCTTATCGCCCTCTAAAGGTAAAAATACCGCCAAATACCGACGCTGATGAGTGTCATGTCAGAGTGTTTGGTGGTATTTTTAGCGTTAGAAGGCGGTAAGTAGTTGATTAATCTGGACCCAGCTCTTTAACGCTTACATTTTCAGATTTACTTTTTTATGGCTTTTCAATTATTCCCACATTTAACTCCGTTAATCATCTATCGATGATTCAAATCAGTTTCTTTAAGCGTCAAATGGCTGATACCGAGGATGTAAACTGTTACAAACGATGTTTGTTGCGATCAAAACTTCTAGCGCCAGGCGGGACTCGAACCCGCACCTCCCTCTGACCGGGCGGGAATGCTCTACGCCATTACACCACCAGCGCTGTTTGATCGAACGCAACATCCACACCTCGTGGGACCCATCAGCACTCACCCGTATATCGGGATGAGCCGGCCGCTGATATCAGCATGGAACCAGTTAAGCTGTAGGTCTAGACAGGAATAATTCAAATCAGTTTCTTTAAGCCTCAAATGGCTGGTATCGGGATGAGCCGGCCCACGAGGTGTGGATGTTGCGTTCGATCAAGCAGCGCCGGTGGTGTAATGGCGTAGAGCATTCCCGCCCGGTCAGAGGGAGGTGCGGGTTCAAGTCCCGCCTGGCGTTAGAAGTTTTGACCGCAACAAAACATCGTTGTAACAGCTTACATCTATCGATGGACTATTTCCTTGCGCCTAAAGCATAAATGTTTCTGATCAGGTTTTCACAGAGGTCTACTCTGAATGTGGTACTTTGTTGCCTTGTTAAACGCACGCTGTCGTTTGCTACAATCTTCTAAAAAACAGTTCCACCTTTAGGTTTGACCTGGTAAAAATCAGAGTCAATTTAGCTATTTGGGGAAATCCGAGTATTAGTCAGCTAGTGATGAAAATGAATAACACCTTTCCCCAATCTAATGCCTTACGTCATGAAAAAAGTTTCTTGAAATGGAAAAGAAAGCACAAACTGTTTATCAGGATTTCGAATATGCCATTTTCAGTAAATCCTGTCACTTTTCAAACTAACAAGATTGAAAGTTGGACTCTATATACAGATTGTGATAGACGCTCTTCGAGCCACTCCGGATAAATTTTAAGAGAATCAAAACAACAACAGAAAATTTGGTGAGAACATGACTTCGTAGAGATTTTCAAAATGGCCACATATTTCTTGCTTCATATAATTCTCTCAAACACGCGTTTCAGTTTATCTAGACTTGATTCGAAGCGCAGAGAGGCAAAAATCTGTTGTTTCACTGCAAGAGATTGCGTCGTGACCTCGTTGCCACCTCGCTGCCATGTTTCCATACTTATCTGGCAGATAATCTGAATGGTGCGCTTATGAAGAAGGATAATTAAGCATTAATTAGGAGATTTCTTTGAACCCACGCTCGAATTCAGATCTCACACAGACTTCCTTGTAGGGAAATCTTACTCAGCGCTTTTCCTGATTCTTCGGAATGTTA
>OX375865.1:94361184-94427967 GCA_947359475.1 Heligmosomoides polygyrus bakeri | reverse complement strand
AGACAACCAATAACTCGGCACGGAGAACACATTGTATTATGTAATTGATATCAAGTCAGAGGGGGTGTCGTATAGTGTGTCGAACAGGACGATCACAACAATCGATCAAATATAAATATATTCATTAATAAATTAGCTGAAAATATAAATATAAATCAATATTACGTAATTAATACATAGTAAATAAATAAATAAATAAATAAATAAATAAATAAATAAATAATGAAAAATAAAGATAAATCTTTTTTGTCCATTTTTCTATCTCTCTTCGACTTTTGGAGTTATGAATTAGTGCTAACAGACCCACTGTCAATGCCTAACGAAGACGGTCAAGATAAAGAATATTAGCTACTTTGTGGTTGGACAGGCCCTTGAATGCTACCGAGGAACTGCGAAGAAAAGTCGCCTTTTCTTTCGTTCGTGATGTTAGCCTGACTTGAACGAAGCGCAGGATGGTCGCTGGACGATGGCGATGACGAGGGTGATATTACGTCTCTTTGTGAGGAGAATGCTGTATGTGACGGCCGTGAGATCACTTGCAATATGGTTGGTTGAGGATGAAGAGGACGGATTGGTACTGTTATACTTTCTGTCCAGAGGTCGAAGAGGGTTCAAAAAAATCAAACATAAATATAGTTAATTAATTAATTAAAATTAAAATAATAAATAATAAATAATAAAAATAATAAATAAAAATAAAATAATATTTTCCTCGATCTTTGGAGTTCTGAAGTTATCTATTTTGTAGTCAAAGAAAAGTCGCCTGCTCCTCAATGGCCAATCGAATTAGGTATTATGAACGCTGTTGCTTTGGGTGTTTATTTTTGTGTTTATATCGTATCATCCAGGTTAAAATAAAGTTATAATGTCAGTACGGTACACTACCGCAGTTAAGATACATTTTATAGCGACAAAAATGGATGAAGCAAGACCAGCAATGCAGGTGCAGAATCTCCGGAAACGAACCCTCGACACCTTCCCCGCATGCCCGCCCCCCATAGCCACTCGGCCATCCGTCGCTGTGGCGTTGGTGGTGAGCGGCGTACCTCAACGTTCCACTTCGGTCACTGTACTGCTAACAAGCGAATTGTGAAATCGCTGTAATTACGCTACTGCTCCAATCCCAAACCTTTTGCAGGTTAGATTCTAACCACGACATGGCAGTTCCAGACGTCAGTTTGGCTTTATAGGCCCGCACTGAAGTGGTACGGTTTTTTCGCCATTTTGGACCTACCCAGATGTCCGCAAGAAATTTGAAAACCACCACGGTGCTTCTCACACAGTCCCTTACAACCTTCAATAGGTCACTTTTAAAATTGCCACGGGAACTTCATTGACCTCCCTTGTAAGAGGACGAAGAGGACAAGCCTGCTATAGCAATGCTATTCTGGACACGGCAGAACGGCTCGAACTCGAAGTGATCGCCCTTCATCACCCCGACAATTTTCGGCCATTCTTGGACCACCCAGTGGGCCGCAGCAAAAACGATTTTCACCCCTGTGGTCCTTGTCAGATGCCCTACAAGACCCCGTAGGTCTTGCTGGGAATAATTCCCCGGTAATTCCACAGACGTGCCTCGTCATTAACGCCCCAAGCCCTCCCAGCAATCTCACCGTGTACATCCTGAGTGTCTTGTTCACTGTAGCGAGCTCCTTGTTGAACTCGGGGATCTTCTCCATGAATTCGGCACACCGTGAACACTCCGATGTATTCGCAACGGCGAAGAAGTGAACGTGACCCTGAGAACCATCGATAAGGGCCGGCACAGACAAAGTGGTTGGAGACACTTACCAGCAGGAGCTCCTTAACGCGACGGATCGAGATCGCATGCTTGCTCTGTGATGTCTTCTTCCCTGAAGAGTCTGATCCTTTGGGAGCGCATATCAGGAGCACGCTGACCGCAAGGGTTAGCCAGAACTTCATGCGGAAGACTGGCTCCTTCGGCGAAGAACAGCCTTATATACAGCCACATCATCTACGTTCCCGTCTGAATCGCGGCGCATCGTGGCAAGCCGAGTTGAAGCGGCTCACCGTCATGAATATGACCGTAAATCTTGGGAGGGGACGGCCTGATCGGGTATGGTCGTTCTAAAGAAAAATGTGAACGTCGGCGTTCGTATCGGATAAGCCATGCATTCTGCTTCAGTACAGAGTCATGAAAGCTTACACGTTTGACATACACAACGAGTTGCGGAGAAGCGATAAACAGATTAGTGTTTTGGACCCTCCAGGTAAGGAAGGCCCCATAAATGTGGTCGGACGAGAAGCAGCTTATTCGCCTGTACTTGATTCCATGTCTGACCTATTCAACCTTTTTCCAAGGACAATCAGTGCCACAGAACCACATGTGTTTCACCTCATGCTGGTCTACCTGTACTGATGCTAATGCTCCAATCAACAGCCAGAGACTCCCTTAAACTGATAGCCACCTTCGCTAAACTTCAACTGGAAGACGACTCACTGCTGGAGAGCGGAGTCGAATTCCGTATCGATAATGAGCGATCATGTAGCCATTGCCAACTGTGCCGGCTGGGTGAAAAGGTCCATTTCAGGTCCCGGATAGTTCGCGCTGGCCCTACCGCCTCCCCTACAAAACCCTAGAATCGTCACCGAAAATGCTCAGGATGCTACCACATCTACAGATGACCAACAGATCAACATCCATCTCAAGCATGTTCATTGGAAAATGCGGAGTGCATGCGACGTTGCTCAAACAAACCATCTCATCCCACTCCCACCCTCTTCATTTTTCTTTCTTGCCACCATTCGGTTTACCTAGCGACTGGACTGGCTATTGACTCAGGCTTAACCCCAGAAGTTGATGATATCGATCGGTATCGATCGATATTTCGATCAAGATGGGACTAGTACAAATTTAACGACTGCTGTGCGGGCTTCGCAACAAGAAGATTAATCTACCGTCCAGTATCAATTAATATTATGGAGTTCAGTCTGGAACTGATGGGGAGGCGATAATCACGAGAAAATACTTAGGAGTGATCTGCAAGGCAAATAGGCGATGCCTTTTTTACAATTAGAATCGATCACTATGATCGACTTTTGCCTAGAATTAACCGTTTCAAAAAAGAACTATGAGGACGCATTAGTAATATGGTATTCAACACATCTACCCGCAATCAAACACAAAACCGACGTCGTTGTATCCCACTCATTCAATCACCCGGAGTGGATCGTCGCAGGTCTTCAAAGCTCCCAAGCTCTTAGGAAAGGACAAAGACGAGGAAGATATTCTGAAGGACTCGTGGACAATATCCATAACATCAGCCACTTCAGATACGTCTAAAAACTATTTATTAAAACGAGAACTGCCCCATCAGCTGGATGTTGCCTACCTTTACCCCTGAAGAATTTCAGAACATCAGTACGAAATGTTATATAACAAGCCTATGAACCCTAGGGGACTTTCATGACCACAATCACAGCTCCTCGTGCTCCTCGTGCTTAAGTTCCTGCACAATTGTTTCGTTTCGCAGAGTCGATTCTACAGTGGGCAGCGGAGCTGTCTGGACAATTTCTGGCTCTGCGACTCGCTTCGCTGTCGCTTCGTCTCTCTCCTCCTTAGCTAGTGCCGCTTCAGGTTCAGCTGTTGGCTTCGTCTCCGGCCTCTGCCTTCTGGCACTGGGTGGCACGAAGAATCGCCTGGTCGCGTCGCGGATGAACTTCTTCACATTCTCTACTGTTATGTCTTCGCGAAGGAAAAGCTCGTTGTTCAGGTATTTCTGAAAAAAGAAATGACCTGCACAGGACCAGTTGAGAGGGTGTGCTTAGCTGTTGGTGTGCCTGGGCAGCAGCGCTCGCACAGCCTAACACAAGCGGTGTCACTTTGCCGCTCGCTCACCTCGTAGAGTCTAACCGCTGGCACGATCCTCCTCACGGCAGCGTGACGACCCGGCATGTCGTTCGCCGTCATGTCCATCTTGGCGATGAGGATGTCGTCGACGTTCTTGTAGTGCTCGGCCACCTTCTCCATGGTCGCAATCTCTTCAGTGTGCTCGGGATTGTGAAGCAGCACGACCACCGTATGCGTGCCTTGGGAGACGAACTGAAAGCAAATGTGAGCCTCTGGAAGGCCAAAGCCGTAACTCGCAACAACCATACCTCGGTGTAGTTGTTGGCAACGATCGTCTTCAACGGTCGCTTGTCCCAGTCCTCTGGCAGCTCAGCCGACCTCAAGAAGGGCCTCAGCCTCCCAGACCGGAACGCGTCTATGAAATCCACAACGGTTTTATTCGAAACCGGCTCCGTTATGCTGTCTTCCATTCTGAAGGCTTTCAATTTCCATATTTCGGCGCTTTTCATCCACCCATCTGCAGCACTACTCACAGGTACATCTCGGATATGGACTTCACCAGAATGCGAACTCGCGCTGGATCACCTTTGGAGAAGTGGAAGTGTTCGGAACCGCGCTGCACATCCGGATCGTCGACATCGCACGATACCACGACGAATTCACCTCGATGGGAGTTGCCCAGCTTCTCCAGCCATTCGGAATTCGCTGAACATCGTAAGCATTGGAGTGAATGTTTCAGCCAATCGATGCACTGATAGTGCTACCTGCTCCGGCTGGCACTCCCATTCAACTGGCCTGATTGGTTTGGCGCGCTCTCAAGTCCCGATGAGGGCCACATTAACGACTAGCAAGAAATATCGGCATTATTGAACATTCACGACTCCAAAGGTCGGAGAGGTCGAAAACAGTTTTTCGCACAATGTCGCCCAGTGGGTAGTTAGGGTGTCACGAATCTGCCATCCTTTTTGAAATTTTGGCCGATTACGGTAGGCGAGGGTGACTAATGTCATGATCATCGATTCTTTCCAAGCTTCGTCTATCCGGGTTACATATAGGGTGCTGATCACGAATATGACATCCATTTTTGGCTCATGTGCTCGGACATACAAAATTTAGCTGACTGTATGCAGTGAAGTGCTGGTACTCTGCAGCAGAGCAATTATGTATCTATAAGCACGCCAGCATTCATGGAGTGTTGTATGATGTCAAATTCGAGATCAGCACCCCAGCTCTCCATAAACAAAGCTTGGGCGAAGTCGGTGATTATGACCTCACCCCCTTACTCACCCGTACCTCCCGCAACCTACCGTACTCCACCGTAATACCAAAATTAGATGTCGTGTTCATGATCAGCTTCCCAGATTAGGCCCCATAGACAAAGTGTGGGCGAAATCGGTAATCGTGACCTTTCTCACCCACACTTATTACTGTAATAATACTACTGTAATAAACCTACTGAAATCGATCAAAATTTCAAAAGGATGTCAAACTCCTGAACAGCACCACAAATAACGCCCGTGGGCGACGTTTGGGCGAAAAAATTTTCTCGACCTGTCCTCGACCGCTGGACCGCTTCAATCGTGGAAGTACAATAGTGTCAAAACATCCTGCCTTCGATGTACTAGGTGACATGTCTATTCAAGTAGCTTATGGGCCAGAAGTGACTTCACTCTCCTCCGTAAGGACTGCCCTTCCTAAAAGGCCTTCGACATATAAAGCTATGAGCAACGTTCTGTGGCCAAACAGTGCTGGAGACGTCGACTCTGTCGCGAACTCTCCGAATCGATTTCGATTCAAGGGTTCGGCTCCCGCCAAGCCAATCAAGCCTTCTGTTTCTTTGGGGTAGGCGGAATGCCAGCATACGTATCTGGAAAGGATACAACGCTGCCTTGTTCATCCACTGGGCGCCGTAAGCTATTCAAATGTCCTTTACAATATCCTGTAGAAGAGCAATGCATGGCGCATCCCAAGAAGGGATTGGGGGATAACACCGAATTGCTATCAGATTTGTTTGGGTAGGATAAAACACTGACCTGACCATCAACTGGCCATCCCAAATTATTGTTATGCGTTCAAATTACCTCCACGATATCGCGTAATAGAAGAATACGTGGCGCATCCCGCAAAAGGATCGATTAGCCCCATCCTTGCCTTTTTTAACCTTCAAAACGTGCCAGCTCCTAGCATTCTGTGCGCGTCCTGGTAAGCAGAAACGTGTCTGCTCCTTCAAGCTGAGCTACCTCCTCAGAAGGGGGGCGTAGAGAGCAGAGTTAAAGCTGGTTCTTCCTCCGCTGCTCCAGAGAGCAAGAAAGAAAGGGAGCCAGACCAACACACAGACAAGCTAGCAGAAAGAGAGTTCAGTCCCGCACATTAGCAGAGACTACATGGTTCTTCCAAGATCTCTTCATCTAACCCCACAAAATCCTCAACTGTCGTAGGATGAGCTTCAGCATTGCTCAGGCCCTGCCCTCTTCGTGAGTTCCTACATCGAATTCTTTGAGCTCTTTCCCCTGGTCACACTCCATTCGCCTTGTTAGCATAGCCTCCTTCGCGGGAGCAGATAGAAGATATTGTTCAGGATACGGTAGTGCCACCATAAGAGCTGCTCCGTTTGGTTTAACTAGCCAAACACTATTTTTACCGCTGTTCAGATGTCTCTAATATGTCCATCCTCCCACCCGTTTGTACCTTAATTACCCGTAATGTTTCCTAGGGGAGCGTGTTGGGGGAAGACGAGGAGGTTGGACTTCTAGCATGCTCAAAGTAATCGCATGAGTACCTTAGAAGGAGAGGAAGCAATACTTATCGGGAAGTACCTCTAAGAACATAGTATACTGTATATTTCAGGAGATAGAAACAGCTGGAGAAGTAGTTTCGCCTTTAAATTCCGTAAATAAGGATTTCTGTAATACAAAATCAGGGACCGGATTCATCAAAAGTTAAACCCACGGCTATGCGTGGTATAAGTGGTGGAGATAAGGTAAAGGTAGAGGTGAATGCGTTCATCGTGGGTATTTCTACTTCTTATACCCGCGGGTGCGTGTAGCGCAGTTGGAGGACGCGCTACACCTCCACGCCATCCCGTAGAAGTAGAATGCGTGGCGCATCCCGAAAGGGATTGAGTAACGCCGTCCTTTATCCTGTATCCTTTATCCTTTATCCTTTATAAACGCAGGTTAGGCCCCAGAAGTCTTCATGTAAAGGAAATAAGAAGCCAAAATTCTTGAAGAGAGACAGAGTGACATTTGAAGAGTTCAACGAATTGACAGGTCCGGTATGAGTGCGGAAGTGAGCTTGGTCGGATACAGATAATGGCAACTTCATGACAGGGTTCTTTAACGTTGTGTCTGAAGAGTTTGTTACTTGCAGATTGGTCGGACATGATCTAGGAGCTCACGGGGAGGAGCTGATGTTGACTTTATCGAGAAGTAGAGGAATCTCTTCATCCAGAATGAGAGTTTGGCCAAACTATTTTGTCGAGGAGTCAATTACTGCGCGAAGAGACGATACCTTTCCTTCTGTGTCTTCCCATGAATAAGGCTCACTATGGGAGTTATCCTGGCGCGAGAAAAGAATTAACGATGACATCGTCACGCCCAGTTTGAGCAAATCGACGGTCTTGAAGAAAAGTGCATCGGAATAGCTCACGCCGAAGCTTTCCGGTTTCCACGAGTTCCAAGCCTGGCAAGTAGAATAAGAAAGCGGCCTCACCATGAATTTCAGTGCTTTTGCCCAAGTAGAAGATCACGCTGTCCTCAAAAGCAGATGAAATTACATCGGAGTCTTGTGGGTAACGGAAAAGCGGTTGATGCGTTTCCAGCTGAAAAACAGTCTGTTGCTTTGTCGGAAGCCTCAAAAGAATCCAAGGAACACACCTTCACAAAGTTGGCAAGGGACCTCTGCGGTACACGTCCGATTGATCTTCGCTCACGGTCGACGCGTTTCACGTATATGTAGTCAGTGAGGTTTTCAGCGTTATCAGCCCTGAAATCGGATAGGAAGAACGTTGCGGACAAATCTTGGAACCAATAGCACAGAGGGTAGAGCTCAGAAGCTTTACGCTGCTTCAGTACGCATCACGAACTCAATCTCAGTCCTGTCTTGGAATTGGGGCCCACCCAGCACAATGTAAACGACACCTACTCCCTCAAAACATATCCGAAGGAGGCGTGAAGATTCCTTCTTGCGAGTGTCATAATAAAATCCAGCTCGTAGTCTTCATCTTCCACCACGAACACTACGGATGCATCCGTTGCTGATTTCTGCAAAACCGAGCAATGGCGGGTGGGATATGCAGTTTGGCTGGCCACTGTGACGTACCTCAAACCCCTCCATCGTCATCGGTGGCTCAATCCTCTTCACTGTAGTAGCAATCACCCGCTGAAATAGCTCACTGATGGTGAGCTAAATACATGAAAGGCTATACTCTGCTAGCTGCCAGATTCCCGACTCTGTAATGCTCTCCATACTCCTGGGTGAGGTTTGAAAGGACGAAGTGCTGTTGAATTGGGAAATTGACTCCTTCGATCTTCAATTAGCCTCGCTGCAGGTCAGTGGATGGAATCATGTGCGATTAAACCCGGTACGAGGTAGAAGGGAGAAAGATCCTCACGATGTGAGTGTCATACGCCTTAGAATCATATAATAAAAAATACAAATATTATCATACCTTATCTACATATTCGCAGATGTACTGCTAGGTAGGATATACCTGATCCTTGTAGGTGCTTCAGTATACTCACGAGAATTTCTTTACCCTGACTCCGAAGTTGGTGGATCCGGCCACGAATGGTTGAACGGGCTTACCTCCACTATTCTAGCTTTGTGCAACCCATAACTGTAATAAGCTTCAGAGGGGGTCAGAGTATTAACATAAGCTGCGCAAGCAGAAGTTCCTGGGTCACAGATAGTAGTCGTCTCCGCAAGATTCAGCCGTAGACCGACCTTTCCTTTTGCCAGCATTCGCTCCGCCTGACTGATGCTTGGTGTTATGAGCACGATGTCGTCAGCGAAGCAAAGATGGTGCAGTTGCCGGCCGTCGACCTTCACTATCATTCCCATTCTATAATAGTTCGGGAATGATGTTTTCAAGGGTGGCACTGAAGAGCTTCGGGGATATGGTATCCCCCTGCCGAACCCCTCTCTTCACGTCGATGACGACCGTCGTTGAAGAATGGTGAAGCATTGGTCGTGAATATACTGTACAGCTCTCGCAGAGCTCTGATGTACTGAGGAGAACGCACTGAGTGAGCAGGGATTCGACGACCGCTTCAGTTTAGACAGAGTCGAATGCCTTCTTCAGGTCGATGAACGTAAGGCACAGAGGCAGCTTGTACTCTCGCGACACTTCGATCAGCTTCGTAATGGTGTGTATGTGGTCGATTGTTCTGAATCCTCTCCGAAATCCTGCTTGCTCGCGTGGCTGTCCTTCGTCCAGCGTTCTGCTGATCCTATTCACGATGACTCGAGTGAACAGCTTGTAGACTACGGACAGCAGGCAGATCGGGCGACAGTTGCCAATGTCGTGCACGTCTCCCTTCTTAAACAGCAAGACGGTCCTGCTGGTCTCCCACTGAGCGTGTGAAGAGCCGCGCCAGGGTGGTGATGAACGCTGGCGAGAGGTTCTTCAGGTGTTCGGGTCTGATCCTGTCGGAACCTGGTGCTGTACGCTTCTTCACCGACGAGATGGCGTATCGAATCTCCGAAGGGAGAGCAGAGGGGACGACGCATACATCCTGCGGAATACGGCATAGGGCAGGTGGACGTGTCCATCGGAGAGATCGGATCAGAAGTCGTGCATGCCTGTCCCATCGTCCTCCTTATAAGAGGGTCAATTAGGTGCATAGCAACGACTTTGCCCTTTCGAAGCTATCTCTAGTTATGCAGCTTTGTTAGTTCCAGTGCATTCGAACATCTTCTCATAGGGCAGTAAAAACGTACCTCAGCGAACTTAGCAATGAGTTCGGGATCAGGCTGGTAGTGAAACACTATGGCATCACGGTTTCCAACGAACATCATCACAGCAGGAACTCCCCGAATCCTCTCCTCGGTGCTGAGCTCAGAGAGAGCTTCTCCAAAATCCATCTGAGCAATACAACATTGAAGATCGCGCGCGCATTTCGAATAAAATCGTTTTGACAAAAAATACACGTCTAGAAAAGCAAATAAGGTTTCCGCTGAGAAAGCTCTTTGATGGCATTTTGACAAGAACTATGAGGGCAAGTTAAAACTCCTAGTGTCGGTGGCAAAATCACGACACAGGTCACACTTCTTAAGCTATCGAATCCTGAAAGAATTCAACCTGCTGTTGGGCGAGTACGAAGATCTTTGGAGACTCTACGCCCGGTCCCGTAGAAGCTTTGTCAGCTATCAAATACTAAGGTACGCTGTTTCTAATAATTTCTTACATGGCTGATGGTTACATTCACCCCGTTTTATGTTGTTTCCTTTATTTTTTGTGTTTCCTTACAATTTGTCTGCTAGGCAATTATCTATGCCTTGAATAAATAAATCTAGAAAAGCAAAGAAATCAAACTGAAGGAAATGACTAAATAGAGTTGCTGAAACCATTTTAAAAACCAAAAGTCTTCTCGGAGCATTCAAAAAGTGATCTACAGATTTTAAAATTCCAAAAATTTCTCAATAAGCACCTTTGCAATGGTACATTTGAGCATGCTCCGCTTCACCGTAAACGGGCCTGTTGGCACGTTTCTCTCTATACTTTCCCGAATACTCTGAAACTGCCATGTCCTCTCTTAGCATACCCTTCTAAGCCATCAGTTTATTTATTTATTTATTTATTGCACTTAAAGGTGCGCCTAGCCTTGTACACATCGTCAAATCTAAAAAAGACCCAGTACTGAAAAAGAAACAACAACAAAAGTAAGCATCTTTCTAAAATATAGGTGAAGGAATAAGCAAATAAAAAGGAAGAGAACTCGCAACAATATGAAAAGCGAAATACTAAATCGTGTTTAGAATACCTCCGCTCCAAAGGAACGGAAATCCGCTTGTCCTTTTCCCTTGCAGTGCCTTCATTTCACACTTGAAAAACTGTGACAAAATATATTGCAATGAGTAGGTGTGGTTATGTATAACCCCTACAGTTTAGAAAAATCTCCGACCATTCCCGTGGCATGCCAGAATAGCTCACCGCGCAGTTCTCGGTTAACAATCATAGACATAGTTTAATCCTAAACGAAAAAGACCGATCCCCGTATTGGTGCTCATATCAGCGTTCCTTCACAATCACCCTATTCAAACGGCAGAAACTTGGATAACATGTCTTGGCTGACCAGGTCACCCAAAAATGCGCTGGTCATTTTCTTTGTGAAAGCCATGAGCGGCGCATATCCCCGGCGAGAGCACTGATCTACTTTGGCGCGCGACAGGGACGAATGGATACGTTGCATGTTCTCCAAAGTGAATCCACGAACAGCAGGGTTGCAGGCTAATACACTGTCCTAGCGTCCTGACCAGGCATTTCAACTCATATCTTAGAAAATGGATGCGTACAGCGTAGTTGGAGGAGGTGTGGGCTATCGAGTGCGATCTGAATCGAGGTTCTTGGTCCTGGTCCGCTTAGGGCAACAAGCGTCCCATCAATCGTGGTTCGAACAAGATTTTCGTAATGTCTGGCAAGCAAAAAACACTGACTTGCCCATCGTACGATCACTGAGAGTAGTCGTGTAGGCAAAATTCCCATTCAAATTGCCTCCACTGTATCTCAGAGAAGGTGAGTATGCTACATACCCCACGAATGGATTGATTAACGACCATTTTATTCTTTGCATATACAGTATCTCAATTGTTCCTTACAGATAAAGGATAAAGTGCATCACTAATGGCTCTCTAGGGATGGAGGTTGAGTGCAGGTCACCTACCACTTCCAAAGAATCGCTCAGCTGTAGGCTGCAGCCTAATTATTTCCAACAAGTGCATAAGAAAGCTGGGAATCTCTTCGAAATCTGCTCCTGCACGTTGTGGGAAGGATGAGGACGCTGTCTCATTGTATTAATAACCTCTGTAAGAATAAAAGCTGGTACTTTTCGGGCAGAGCTGACAGTGCCGCAGGGAGACCACGCTCATTCGCTAGTCGCAATAGGAGGCGTCAGCGAAGAATAGCACGCAGAAGGTCAAAGCAGGGAATTCTGGTCAACCTGCCACGACGAGCAGTGTGCAATTTCTACCTTGATCGGCTCTCTCAGCTCTGTCCGCAAAGTACCGAAAAATTGACGTCAACCTACATAATAAGTCGTTCATCACAGAAGAACAGCCCATCAGATTGGGATAAAGGACAAGTGACAAAGGTTTTCGTCAGCAGCCCCTTTGCGTGACGCGCCACGCATTCTACTTCTACGGGATGTCGTGGAAGCGATTTGAGTGCGTATTTCGTCTACACAAAAACCTGGCAGCCAATAAAGAAGTATGTGATTTATTTTTCCCAGACAGGACTAGTGCTAGTCCACCGAACTCGGTGGGATGGAAGGCATGGGACGGACAAGAAACGAAGAACGTCTAATTGGCGTGTTCTTATTATTCTGTCGAAATTTTTTCTTCGAATATTCGAATGGATTCCAAGGCTCACACATTTCGAGTGTTCCAATTCGAATGCACTCGAAAACTGTACTTTTCTGAACGTTCGAATACATTCGAAAAACCCGATTTTTTGAATATTCTGATACAATAGAAAAGCACGATTTGCGGGGAATCGAACTCGTACACATTCGAAGAACGCGATTATTTGAATATTCGAATTCGAGCATTCAAATGCGAATGAAAATCATTCGAGTACCTATTCAAGTAGGTGGCAAGCACAACGATAGTGTGCACACGACAACCAGCGGCTCCTCTGACTGCGCTATTGAACACACCATGTAAAATTCTTAGCTCCAAATAATTCATCACATGGGTCTATCCCAGTTGGGGGGGGGGGCGGTCCTCTTTAATAATAGTGGCAAAACTGAAAGCGAATCAGTTTACATAGCGAACATCTTGCCTATGAGAGGACCTTTCTTTGAAATTTACTGGCCCGGAGAGGTCACACTGTATGCATTTGTTATTCGTTTCTAGCGACTCCATCCCCCTCCCCTTAATTAAGATCAGTTGAACTCAAGGTCATGGCCCTGGGATCAGCAACGCAGGAACCGGAATGTTCTTGCGCCTCGATTCCCAAGATTATGTTCCAGTGGTGGTTCTGTCTACCTCGACATTTCAAAGCAGCTCTGGTGTTCTTCTTGGATATCTCCTTTGGTGAGTGGAGATGACTTCAACATTCGATAGCAACTCGACAAGTTTCCTCCGTAGAAGTACCCCTATTCAGATCCACGACGTTTTCCATCCTTTGAATATTCCCCTTTCTAGAGCCTTCTGGCTTTGCAGCCAGGAAAACCTGATTGCTGATGGCCAAAATCCGCAAGCAAACCAACCGTGTACACTTTGAGCGTCTGGTTCACTTTGGCGATCGCAGCGTTGATTTGTGGAATCTTCTCGATGAACTCAGCGCAGCGCGGACCTTCCCTCGAAATCACAGCCAGAAAGAAGTACTCCCCACGCTGAAAATGAACTGTTAAACACCGGCCATGGAGAACCGAAGAGCTCACCTTCACAAGCGCTTCAATCTCGTTCACCGTGATCGAGTGCTCGTACGCAGTGCTGCTGCCCTCGACGTCTTCGGCGGCGACATCGCCCTCGGACTTCTCTCCTGCTTGCAGCCCATCGTCAGCTCGAGCAACGAACACGCCAACGACGAGTGTCAGCCAGAACCTCATCACCAAGACTGCCTTCTCCGGTCAGAATCGTCCTTATATACGACCACGCCATCGCTGTCCACCTGTGCTCGACACGTCTGAAACGTGGCGTACCGTGGTCAGCTGGGCTGTGAATACCGAGGCCAGATTCATCCTACGGCAATCTAACAGTGAAAATAGTGCCAGAATACATGTTTCTCTATATCGCTTGATAAGCCGTGCTTCCAGGGATTTCGGAAGTATTTTCACCATTAGACCACTTGAAGCCGTTGATGAATCTGGCGCCAGGATGGTACTCCAACCACGAGAAAGGAGATATCATGACCGCGAGCAAAAATCCTCACGTTGAACGAGAAAGTTCTGTGCTGAACTGTACAGGGAGACCATAAGTGCCGCAGTAAAAGTAGGCGATCCCGTTAGAAGACATTCATCAAGGGTTTAGAGCCTTACATTGGGTTTTTCGATGACTAATGTCGTTTTTCTCATAGATGGCGTGAACTGTATATTTTTACGCAGTATAGAATGCGTGGCTTACATTGTTCTCTACTATTTTAAAGGCTAGACCTTAGACAGTCCCTTGTCAAAGACTGAGCGTCATTAGTGTGAGCAAGTTGCTAAAAAAAAGTTCAAAATGAACAACCAGAGAAAGCAGTGGGCCTCCCTTATTGGGATTGCACCTTCACATATGCCGGCAATCATCGAATCGATCAGAGCTTTCAGAATAATAAGCGAGCAGAGAGACGTTCGGCTTCTGATGTTCGTCATGAATCGTTTAGAGGAGGCGGACGGCTGGTCAAAGCACGACATTAACGAGATAGCTCGTCTCCTGGAGGAGAATATGACCAGATACGACCAGAAACTGAGCACCACGAACAACGTGCTGCTCGTGCTTGGCACGAGATTGGCTCGGGCGACCTGTGCAACTCACTGACGGCAGCACTGATGAAACACAGCAGCGAGGTCGCTGACCAGCACTCAGCCATGAATTTGTCGAGCGATTCCGTACAGAAATTGACGAAGAAGATGGAGGTTTGTGGATACCCTTCACTCAGAACATTATCTTCCTACCCCACGATAAATAGCATGTTCTCACTGAATAGGGCACTTATTTTTTGAGCTGGACACTTCTTTTCAAGCTGTAGCCCTTCGCCCTTCAACTGATCACTTTTAATTTGAAACGGAATATCTTCAATATCAGCAAATCCATTTCGGCACCTTGGGCAAACGTGAGATGATTGCTTGAGGTGAAGTGATGAGCATTTCGTGTCTATCAAGCAATGTAGTCATTTTTTAAAGACATTCTGCGAAGGCGTACTCCTATTCAAAGTTTTAAAAAATATAAAGTTGACTTCATTAGATCATGTCTCTTTAAACTCTAGGTATGTATGACTCGGTTTGCGAAATTTTAATTCTACAGCTGCTCGGTTTCAAATTAAAAAATGCACAGTTTAAAGCAAAAGTGGCCCGACTGCAACATCACTCGCCCAGGGTTATGTGGATGTTGCGGAGGACTCGTCAGTATGCTGCAGTGTTATGCTGGCAAATCTAGCAGCATGCAAGTACTGAATACTAAGAAACGGTGGTCAAAGTCCCTCCTGAACCTGAGAGGTACGCAACCGACTGTACGACTGCATCCGCACTACACTCGCATGTGTGTTGTGTCCTTTTGGAACACGAGGTGACTGCATAACCTCTCAAAGGAATTCTACCCTACGTCATGGGCGGAATTATGTAGTATGTTTGGAAATCAGGTGGAAGAAGCGTCTAGACAACCTTAGAAGGGCTTAAAGATCGAGCTATGCATTGTAATAGGCGCTGGGTGACGTCACCTTTCAAACAAGGGTGGTAATTAGTTGAGATGTGTTAGCTGGAGCTTGTCATGAGCTCCTAATGTTTTCATCTAACTACTGCTGTGGCTGGGACCAAGTTGCACAATTCACTTTTGCTGGCAGGTTCGACCCAGTATTCCGCTTCACTTTGTGTTTGTCAGAATTTTTGGCTAGTGATTCTTCGGCAGAACATTTAGCGTAATATATCCTTTTAGTTTTGAGCACCTGGGGCCGACATTATGTTCGAACTGGGTCTTGCTCATTGGTCGATGTTCCTTCCCTGTTCAGGTCCACGTACTGTGGGAGATTTTATTTATATTTACGTCTGTCACTGCGTTCCATACCCGATCAGTTAAATTGGTTACTGGCGTAAGCAAATTTATCAGGGGCCATAACTCGAGATGGAGAAAGAACGCAAGAAAGCATCTCTAGCGAGAGCTGGGATGCGCTCCCAGCGAAACCTACTAAGCTTTACGCCAGCGAAGCCGGCACCCTGCTCTTTTTATGCTTCCACTTCTTCAGTGAAGCGGTGAGTTTCAATTATCTAAGGTACGGTGGCTATTTTCTCGCACAGTGGGTTGACGAACAGGGTCTATATTGACGTCTACACGACGGGTGGGGAACAGTTACCATCTATTCGTTCTGTTACTGCATAGAACCCCAGTAAGATTGGTGTAAGTTCGAGAATCCCTGCTTGATTGAGATGTCCGCTTCCTCGGAGAATGCAACGTCAAGATTAGCAAGAGTGGAAGCCATGATACGTTTCAGTGACGACTGTTAATCTGGCATTATACATAACAAACAGCTGTCTTTGCTGACAACTTTAACTTTTTAACTCTGTCCTTACCAGCGATGTGCGTAAATGAAATCCGAAGTTTTGTAAATCGTAAATCGTAATTACGACAAAACCGTCGTAAATCGCAAATCGTAAACCGTAATTTGCAACAAGACTAGAGATTCAAAAATGGTCTCAGAGAAAACGATCGTGCATTGTGTCCCCACGTTTACAAAACTCTTGTTTTCGTGCTTCATAAAGAATATAGGACGACGTTACTCAATCCCTTTTGGGATGCGCCACGCATTCTACTTCTACGAGATGTCGTGGAGGCGATTTGAATGCGTATTTGGCCATACAATGACTTATGATGTCCATCGATGAACAAATCAGCGCTCTGTCCTTCCCAGACAAGTCTGGTACAATTTCACCAACCCCGGAGGGATGGAAGGCTTGGTTGGCCTGGGCGGCAAAATCCGAACCAGGAACCTGGTATCGGGTGCACGCGACAGTCGGCGCCTTCTCCGACTGCGTTACACGCGCCCTCGTGCTTCATAGTAAACGAATATGTACCTTCGTCCTTTTTCCGTACACAAATTGATACCGTGGCTTTCAGAGAAGAAACCACTTGCTTGTAGGTTAGCCTTGCGAATCAAAAAAAAATCATAAGTGACAGCACAGAATACTTAGCGCATTACAAAAAGGTTCTCTGGTATGTAATTTCACATTTTTATCCTAGATTTGGCTATGCTCTCTTTTCACATTTTCTCACCGCTGTCGTCGAAAATTAGGTGGGCCAGCCAAGTAATGCGATTCGCAGACACCTGCTGGATGAGAGCCATCACCGACTGGATTCCGCGGAATGTCAAGAGAGCACCAGGACGCCCACCAACGCGTTGGTCAGACTTCTTCGTGAAAGCCCTGAACGACCGCTATGACGCTCTTAGTGTCCCTCGAGCGAGGAGGATTCATTGGACCACTCTGGCACGCGACAGGGACGAATGGAGACGCTGCTAGCGCTCGCTCGAGCAAGTCGATGATCAACGGGACGACAGGTGATAAACTACTCGAGTACCACTCGATGTGAGCTCGAAGTCAAAGCAAAGTTCCTGATACAAATGAAAGGTCAACTGCTTCAAAAAGTGTAAAACCAGATGTTGCTTGGTACTACTATCCACCCTAAACCAAAATTTAAGGGGGTCCGTACGAAGAGAATAAAGAATCGGCAATCTTCAATGATCTGGATAGCAAAAAGTTTTGGTACTGAAAAGTTCTGTCAAAAGATGCGCTGCGTCCTATATTATTCTAGAAATACATCGTCTACTAGAAAATGTCGTCACTGCCTTATAGCTCATTTTACACAGCAAAAAAGACGAAATTCTTCTGATGTCTGCTTACAACACGTTGAACCATAGACGGCGTTGATGGGAAGGAATTTTCACCAGATTTGCAACTTTTTGATCGAAACGTTTTCTTCCTTTATATCTCTCCCGCCCTGGAGCTTGAACCGCGGTAGAGTATCATGAACTATTAACGATCTAATAACTATCATTGCACCCCGCCTTCAATCTAATAGACACATCTTCTGCATGCTATACGCAAATTCTTGACTGATCGTAGAGCAATACTGTCCAATCGCAACTGAATTTTGGAGCGCAACAGAACTGGCTTTGTGCAGCTTCTTGAAGAATTTCCGCATTTTCACGGATTCATCACAAGGTAGCGATCGTCGATTCGAGATGCACCATGCAATTCTCACTTTCCTACATTTGACTTTGACGGTACTTGAATGCCGTTTTAGCCTGCATAATGCATTTTCTCGAACCACTTGAAGACACATTAGTCCTTTACCCGTTGTAGGCAAATCTGGCATTAAATGACATAGAGATGGTTGAAGGAGAACTTCGTTGGGCCAGCCGAGGGATCGAATTCTATCTTGTTCGAGCATGTATTAGGTTGGTGCATAAGTTCTCGGACATTTGGGGCATGAAATATTTATTATCACGACATACGAACAACAATATCAAGTCATTTGAAGTAACCACCCTTTACATCAATTGTCTTTCGCCAACGTACTGGTAAGTCATAGATGCCTTTTCTCCAAAACGTGACCGGTTGTGATTCGAAAAATGTGAGCAGTGCCTACTTGACATCCTCTCGGTTCCTGAACTGCTGGCCGTTCAAATAGCGTTGAAGGCTTGAAAACAAATGATAATCAGAAGGAGCGAGATCTGGAGAATAAGGTAATGTGAAAGAACGGTCCATCCGTAGTCCACCAACTTAGCCGCCGTCGCTCCAGCAATATGCGGTCTAGCGTTGTCCTGTTGAAAATACTCCTTCACTTGCTCTCCTCGTGTGGTTTGAGGGTGGGCTCTCAACTTCCTCAGTTGGTTGACGTAAACCTCTGCCGTCACTGTTATCCCTTCGCCCAGCAGCTCCCAGTATTCTACGCCAAGAACGCTCCACCAAATGCATAGCATCACTTTCTTCACGTGAAGGTCGGGTTTCAGAACGTTCTCTGCCTCTCCAGTTGCATCAACCCACTGTGCACGCCGGTGATAGTTAGAGTAGAGTATCCACTTCTCATCCCCAGAGACAAGGTTGTCCGGCCATCCGTAGGTACGTCTGAGGGTAAGGAGAGACAGAGCGACATCGGCTCTGCGATCCATGTCATGTTGTGTCAAGTCGTGAGGTACCCAGCGACCCAATTTTTGCACCTTGCCAATCGACTTCAGTCCTCGAACGACTGTTGAGTGACTAACACCAAGAGTGCTTGATAGTTCGTGAGTGGTTCGGTATGGGTCCGCTTCCACTCTACTTCGGAGGCCATCCAAAACCAGTGTCATCGGACGCCCTTCTCGTTCACTATCTTCAACGGAGAATTCACCAACTGCCAACTTCGAGAACCACTGGTACACAGTACTTCGAGCAGGAGCACTCTCGTTGCAAACATCCTTCAGGCGACGACACGATTCGTCGGAATTGAGGCCAGATTGATGCAGGAATAACACGACGTGCCGAATATGCGTCTCAGTTGGAATGAATTGCTTAGCTGACGTTAAAAACACAGAAGTAAATGTTAGGAACAGTTTTGTAGCCCTTTCCTTTCTCTATCGATCGATCATTTACGCGTCGATACATGTGAGAAATTTGGCGGGAAAATACGCTTTCAATTCAGGAGGGATCAAATGTCCGAGAACTTATGCACCAACCTAATATATGCAGTTCCACTCATCTAATCTCCAAAAACTTGATAAAAGGAAGATTATCCAATACTCCACACATAGATTCTGAAGCCTGCTGGATGTGTCTACTGTCAAAATTTAGGCAAAGGCATATTCAAACTGAAGACCGCTAGGTGTGTTTCTGGTGATCAAGGATCACATTTACGAAAATTTACGATTTACGACCCAAAATATCGTAAATTGTAAATCGTAAAGGAAATCCTAAAAGTCACTTTAAGTCGTAATTACGCACACCCCTGGCCCTTACTTCGCACCTCTGGTGCTCCGGGCGTGAGTAGCGCAGTCAGAGGATGTATGCCACCCGATACCAGGTTCCTGGTGGCTTGAATTCCCCGCCCAGGCCAACCAAGCCTTCCATCTCTCCGGGGTTGGCGAATTGGTACCAGACCGTCTGAAAAGGATAAAGCGCTGACTTCATCGGCTGGCCACCGCATATCATTGTATGCCCAAATACGCAAACCCCAAAATCATATCGCTTCCACGACATACTATAGAATTCGTGGAGCATCCCAAAAGGGATTGAGTAGCGCCCTCTTTTGTCCTACATATTTCACTCCAGGCTCTCAAATTTGTGTTCAGTGACAGCTTCCGGGCCACCGAGCCTCCGAGGCAAGTACTGTAGAGCATCACATAGAGAAAGAGTAAAACGAATCTTTTATCACATGATGACAGGACTCGATGAACACTGCACGAACAACGGTTATGCTTGATAAAATCCGTGCACTTCATGGTTAATTTTTTCAGGAATAACATTGAATTAGTAGTGGCAAAGAATTCGAGCGAGATACTAAAGAGCGAAACTCGGAGGTAGTCAATCGTCACAGCACGGCGCTTTTACTGACAGCAAAGTGCACTAGCACATGGAGTGCACAACTTGCGTCGACGGGACAACTGTCGAGAACAAACAGGAGACCCTCCTGCTCTGTTCTTGTGGGAAACTTATCAATTATTACACAAACTGCGAGTAGCGAACCGCTTCGAAAATAACTCGGGACTTCTTCATGGAGTCGGGACTTACGCTCAAATAACAGCTCAGACCCTATAAACCTAGACTATTCTAACAGCAAGGAACAAGTGCTACAGCTAAAAACCCGCGATCAGTTACTCTTCTTCGTGCCTGGACTGGACTCCAGGTCGTCGTATCGAGGGAAGGCCATCGGCTTATCTCGCGGCTCGTTGCTTCCGGTCGCGGCCACATGGGGCGCCCTCCGTTCGGTGGACGCGTTTTGCGCAAGCTGGGCCTAAAATGGTGCCAATTTTGTGGATAAACTTATAAATGACGAAGCCAGTGCTTGCCAATCCTCTTATTGACACGTGACGCATTCTACTTCAGCGACGTTTCTTAGAAAAGTGAAAGTCAGCGTCTTATCCTTCTCTGACAAATCTAGTACTAACAATGAAAGGTTCCCAACTCAAGGTGAGCTTTTGCAATGCTATTTTGAAAAGATGTCGAGCCCAGTGAGCGGAGCGCAGAACCACAGATAATTTTTGCTGAACGCTTTTCTAAAGGCCTGAAAAATAGGTCTTAAAGCGCAACTATCATCAACTTCTACGACAGGTAAGAGTGCCGTCTCACAGGAGCACATCGCTGGGGTTTTGAGTTCGAGCCCGCGTACGCCGGTGTTTTTGCACATGCTAGTTTATTGTTATTATGCTTTCTCATGATCACAGGAGGCAATTTTAGGCCACCAATGCATACAACAAACCAAGGCTGTCTATTTGCGCCTTCATATGTGCTAGTTTTTCAACTATGCTTATCTGCACCAAATCATTTCTCCGGATATAAAAGGTCCTGTCTTGCTCTTCTATTTTAGTCAACAGCCAGTCTATGAAACAAGTAAAACACAAGCGCTTGTCACACCAGCAGCATCTTACAAAGGCCGGTGAGGAACAGTCTTTTCGCTGGCAAGGAATGACCACTTCTTCTTCTTGAACGCGTACTCTGTGGGTGTAGAGAAGGGTCCGGGGTGAACATCGACGTATCCAGCTGCCACCCACGCGTATGACAGACACAACCGAAACACCGGAGCGCATAACTGTCGGTAGGCCAATGCCCACTCTGAGGGAAGACTCCTTCTTTCTCTTTGACAACCAATAACTCCATACACAAATAAATAAATAAAGATACCGGTGTTAAGGTGGAAAGTAGTCGGCCGATAACACGTTCAGGTATTTTTATTTTTTTACAACGATATTTTTTAGCACACTTATGCACAGATACAGTTATGGCCGTATCTTTTGATCAAATCCCGAAAAAGCCGCGTTTTCCCGGCTTCTGCGTCTTTTTGATATAACTCGCCTAAAATTCAGTAATTTCAAAAACAAAAGATATATTTGAGCTCAGGAGCTCGAGCTCTATCGTATGGTATACACTGTTTATATGAAGCTATGGAAATGGCCGAAATTGAAAACTTGCGCTCCATTGCGAAGGGCGGTCGCGGACGAGTTGTCTGTCGCAAGCCGTCTGAAACCGTTGCGTGCTCACAACTGCTCTAGTTTGAGGTTTTTTGGGAAACGGTGGGTATCGTTCGATTCGTCTCTCTGAGATCTACACAATCATTTGTACAACTTCGCCGGATCACCGCGTTTTCGCAGTGGGTGGTCAAAAATGACTGGGACAGACCTTTGCGATAGGAGAAGCTTATTTTTTAGGGCCTGCATGTTCTTGGAGTATATCAAACATAGCATAAAGTGTTCCGTCATGCCAAGAATCCACTGAGAAGGCGCCGTGCACTATGCAAATAGGATCAACCTATCAATCGAGGGGAGGGGGAACAGCTTGTATGTGAGCGTTTAGGGAGTTTTATAAGAAATTCTCAACCGCCCTACTCAGGAATTGCTCTAAGCTTGGGGAGTTTCCGTCCAGCTAGCCATTGGAGTGCGGCGTGAACAATGTATATAGGATCAAACCTGTCAATCGAGAGGGGGGGGACAGCTTGTAGAGTGAGCGTTTGGGGAGTTTTATTACAAATTTGCAGCCGGCCTACTGAGGAATTGCTGTACTCTGTTCCGGTGAGATCTAGGAGTGCGCCGTGAACAATGTATATAGGATCGGACTATCAATCGAGTGGAGGCAACAGGGTGTAGAGTGGGCGATTGGGGAGTTTTACGAGAAATTCTCAGCCGCCCTAGTTAGGAATTGCTCTGCCACAGTCCAGCTAGCCTTTGGAGTGCGTCGTGAACAGTGCATATAGAATCGAACCTATCAATCGAGTGGGCGCGACAGCTCGCAAATTGCACGCGCGGGCGTGTTCGGAGCGCAGTTACTCTGTCGAGATCGAATCGATCCGGCTGCGGCTCTTGGGTTTCGTAAGAAGCAGAGAGCTTTAGTAGTCCGCAGAAGTACAGCGTTGTAGCTTCTAAAAACGCGAAATTATAGCGGTGTGAAAATGCATGTGAGGCTTGTGTGGCCTAATTTTTTTCCGATTTCAGTCGATCACTGCGGGAGGACGCGATGAGCCAACAGCCCACAAGTGCGTAGGAGAACAGAACACTGAAGGCACTTTACGATGGCATGCTCATAACTCCCCTGCTGCCTAAGCTGCTTCGGCAACATCTGACATTTTAGAGCGGTGGAGGGCAGCGGTGAAGTTTTCAGCGCTCATTCTCATCCAAATTTGAGTTTTCAGCACTCGCAGTGGTAACATTACGTTCAGCTCGAAAGGCTTTATCGAACGGCACCAGTCTCGACCAATTATGAAAACATCGATTTTTTGACAATTTCGCATCGAAGACGAGGGCACTCCAGGCCGCGGCACGGGGGGGGGGCGATGACGTCATCGAAAATTGATTTTTCCGAACCAGCCCAAGTTTGGAACTATTCGATAGAGCTTTTCATGCTGAATTGAATGGTTCGGCTAAGAGCAGCGGAAACCGTAATCTGGGCCAGTAAGAGCGGGGAGAACATCGACCGTTATTGGTCTAAATTTGACACGCGGGTGTGTTCTGAGCGCGATAACTCTGTAAATTGTTAACCTTTCCGGTTGCAGATTGTGAGTTTTGTAGGCAGCAAAAAGTTCTAGTCGTCTGCTAAAACACAGTAATTTAGCTTATGATTGGACAAAGTTACAGCGCTGCGAAAATGCAGGATAGCCTTGTGTGGCACGATTTATTCCAATTTCAGTCGACCCCTGCGAAAAGACGCAGAGAGCTAACTGCCTACAAATGCGCATGCTAGCAGAGCACTAAGGGTGCATTCAGGTGACATGCTCACAACTCCCTAGCTTATTAAATTGCCTCAGTACCAGCTGCCATTTTAGGGTGGCGGGCTTAGCGGTTGAAGTTTCCTGCGCTCTTACTCGCCCAGATCACAGTTTCTCCGAAACTCAATAACACCGTTCAATTCATCACGAAAAGCTCTATCGGATGGTACCAAACTTGGGCCGGTTCGGAAAAATAAATTTTCGATGACGTCATCATCCCTCTGCCGCGTCCTTAAGCGGCCTCGTCCTCGATGCGAAACCGTCAAAAAATCGATGTTTCCAAAATCAGTCGGAATTGTCACCATTGATAGTGCTTTTCATGCTAAACAGAAAAGTACCATTGCTAGTGTTGAAAACTCAAATCTTGGTGAGTAAGAGCGCAAGAAACTCTAACCGCTATCTTCCGACGCTTTAATCTGGAACTGAGGTTAAGGCAGTTTAGACACACAAGGAGTTCTGAGCACGTCATCGTAAAGTACCTTTAGCGCTCGCCTACGCACTTGTGGGCTTTTAGCTCGCCGTGTCTTCCCGCAGGGGTCGTCTGAATTCGGGAAAAAATGTGTCACACAAGGACAACCTGCATGTTCGCACCACTGTAACTTTGTCCAGGCATAAGCTGCATTACAGTGTTTCATTGCACTACTAGACGTTTCTGATGCCTACAAAACCCGCAACTTCTATCCGGACAGATCCACAACATACAAAGTTATCGCGCTCAGAACACGCCCACGAGTGCAATTTGCACATTAACGGTCGATGTTCTCCCTGCTGTTACCTACCCAAATTACGGCTTTCACTACTCCAAGAAGCACCATTCAATTCAGTACGAAAAGCTCTATCGAATGGTACCAAACTTGGGCTGGTTCGGAAAAATCAGTTTTCGATGACGTCATCGCCCCTTTGCCGCGGCCTGGAGTGCCCTCGTCTTCGATAAGAAATTGTCAAAAAACCGATGTTCTCAGAAATGAAGGAGATTGGTACCGTTCGATAGAGCTTTTCGAGCTGAACGTAATGTTACCACTGCGAGTGCTGAAAACTCAAATTTGGACGAGAATGAGCGCTGAAAACTTCACCGCTGCCCTCCACCGCTCTAAAATGTCAGATGTTGCCGAAGCAGCTTAGGTAGCAGGAGAGTTATGAGCATGCCATCGTAAAGTGCCTTCAGTGTTCTGATCTCCTACGCGCTTGTGGGCTGTTGGCTCTTCGCGTCTTCCCGCAGTGATCGACTGAAATCGGAAAAAAAAATTAGGCCACACAAGCCTCACATGCATTTTCACACCGCTATAATTTCGCGTTTTTAGAAACTACAACACTGTACACATTCGGGCTACTAAAGCTCTCTGCTGCCTACGAAACCTACGAGCCGCAGCCGGACCGATTCGATCTCGACAGAGTTATTGCGCTCCGAACACGCCCGCGCGTGCAATTTGCGAGCTGTCGCGCCCACTCGATTGATAGGTTCGATTCTATATGCACTGTTCACGATGCACTCCAAAGGCTAGCTGAACTGTGTTAGAGCAATTCCTAACTAGGGCGGTTGAGAATTTCTCATAAAACTCCCCAATCGCCCACTCTACACCCTGTTGCGTCCACTCGGTTGATAGGTCCGATCCTATATAATTGTTTACGGCGCACTCCTAGATCTCGCCGAAACAGAGTACTGCAATTCCTGAGTAGACCGGCTGCAAATTTGTGATAAAACTCCCCAAACGCTCACTCTACAAGCTGTCCCCCCCCCCCCTCTCGATTGACAGGTTTGATCCTATATACATTGTTCACGGCGCACTCCAAAGGCTAGCTGGACGTCTTACAGCAAATCCTGAGTAGAGCGGCTAATTATTCTGATAAACTCTCCAAACGCGCACTCTACAAGCTTCGCGCCCACTCGATTGATAGGTCCGATCCTGTACGCATTGCGCACGGCGCACTCTCGAGGGATTCCTGGCATGTCAGAGCAATTCACGCCATGCATGAGATACTCCGAGAACATGCAAGTCTCGGAAGATATGCTTCTCCAATCGCAAAGAGCCCGTTAAAGTCATTTTTGCCCACCCACTGCGAAAATACGGTGTTCTGATAAGTTGTATACATTGCTGTGTAGATCTCGAAGAGACGAATCGAACGGTGCCAACCGTTTCTCAAAAAACCTAAAACTGAAGGAGTTATGAGCATGCAACGGTTTTCGACGAATTGCTACCGACAACTCGTCCGCAGCCGCCCTTCGCAATGGAGCACGATTTTGAACGAAAAACTAACCTCTGAAAAAATTCGGTTGAACTTTGAAATTTTTGGCAATTTTTTAATGTTAGCTGATAGAGCTTGAACTGATGAACTCAAAAATGTGCTTGCTTTCGCAATTGGTTAACCTTGAAGGAAGTTATTTCGAAAGGCCGAAAAAGCCGGGAAAATGCGGCTTTTTCGGCATTTTTGAAAAGGCTACGGCCACAACTGTATGTGCACATATGGGTTCATAATATTCAACCGAAAGGTACACGTATATGTATGCAGTTACGGTATTATTGATGATATGGTGGTGATGCAGGTAGGCACTTTTGAAAAACTAGCATATATGAAGGCGCAAATAGACAGCCTTGGTTTGTTGTAAGCATTGATGGACTAAAATTGACTCCTGTGATCATGAGAAAGCCTAATAGCAACAAACTAATATGTGCAGAAATATCGGCAGCACTTGGACTCGAACTGGAAAGCCCGCCGCTGTGTTCCTACAAGGCGGCACTCCTACCGAATGCGCCGCCGAGGCACATCTGGTGGGGTGTCTTAGAGGTTGATGATAGTTGCGAGCACACTTTCAGACCTCCTTTTCAGGCCTTTAAAAGGCGTTCATCAAAATCAAACTGTGGTTCTGGACTCCGCATACAGGGCCCTACATCCTGTCAAAATAGCATCGCAAAAGCTCACCTTGAGTCGGGAACTTTTCCTTGTAAGTAGTCCACCCTAAATGAATAGAAAGCATCGTTCGCCTGAGAGTAAATCCCAATCCAAACCCAAAATCGACTTGGAATAACACTACCTCATTTTGCGCTCCCATTACGATGCTTGGAGGTGCGGGTTCGAGTCCCGACTGGTGTTAGAGTTTTGGTCTCAACAAAACATGATGAAAGTTTACTTCGAAAAGATTTTTCTACGCACACGATGTCAATATGTAATTTCTCAGATTCATCACACCCATCCGATTTTATCTCACGAATTTATTGGAATCGCCTCACACTATCCGGACTGCACTCTTTTTCCAGCTTATGAGGATATCACCCGTGGACGCCTAGGCACCGTTTTTCCAGCTTATGAGGATATCATCCGTGGACGCCTAGGCCCCGAGTGCTTAGCCACGAGAGATTGCAACACTCCAGATTTGGTCGGCATTCATTAACATATTTCACGAATTTATTGGAATAGCCTCAACTACTTGTAAATTGTACATTGGAAATAGTATTGCATCTGTAAGGTAAATTTCTGGTCGATTAGAAACCTTATAAAATTATTAAAGTAACCCAGCTCTATGGACTACCCAGTTCGAAACACTTGCATTTTCGTGTTTCTGCGGTGAAGGCACTTATGGTTAGACCCAAATAATGAGCTTACCACTAAGAAGACTTTCTTCAAGCGATGGAATCTTTTATTCAATGGAATCAGTCTCAACCTCATAGGAAATGGAAAAGATTAAGACACGCGATAGAAAAACGATTTTTGCCTAACAATTTCTTAAATGCCAAACTGCGCTCAAATTTTTGCAAAATTATTGTAATTTTGTATCATTATCACTGAGTGGATATTTGCAAATACTTATGATTCAGTTCAGCTTTTCTGAGCCTTAATCGGTTGGTGCCGAGGATGTGAGCTGTTTTAACGATATTTTGTTGCAATCAAAACTTAGCACCAAGCGGGAATGGAACCCGCACCTCCCTCTGACCGGGCCGGAATGCTCTGCACCATTCCACCACCGGCGCTGTTTAATCGGACGCAACGTCTACACCTCGTGGGACACATCAGCACTCACCCGTATATCGGGATGAGCCGGCCGCTCATTTCAGCATGCAACCAGTTAACCTGAAGGTCTTGATAGAAAGCAGCAGGAGGTGCGGGTTCGAGTCCCACCTGGTGCCACAGTTCTGATCGCGACAAAACGTCGTTGTAAATACTCGCATTTCTATCTGAAAGGCAAATTCCTGGCCCATTAGAAACCATACAGAATTGAAGAAAAAGGTGAACTTCAGCCAGTCCTTTAGATCATTGATTTTATTAGAGCTTCATATCTGTACGCACGTCTTCTGAGTGGTAATGCTCAAAATTGTGAAATATTTCTTGGCAATTTTTCGGATATTCAGCCCTTATTCAAGCCTAAAATAGCTTTCTTCATAACTTGAAGGACACTTTGAACGACAACTTCGCCTTACGTTGACATGATAGGTTAACCGATCCCGAACTCTTACTACTGCATACAATTTGGCACAAACTAACAAGGTAAGGGTCTGAAGCGTATGTCTGAACGGGGGAGCGAGTCATATAGGGAGAATCCTCATCCCTCAATTGGTTTGAAAATGTGTTTATTTTTTGCCAAGTCACTAAACCCAAGGAGTAGGGGGTCACAATGGGATACGACGCAGCACGGGTTTGGGGGTCTTGTACGCCCGCGATGCGTCTGCAGCCAGTGGCTCGGAGCGCAGATGGGTAAAGCGTTGACTCCTGCGAGAGAGGTCAGGGGTTCTGTTCCTCTGCGCTGCTGCATTTTTGCATTTCAACTGCCTGTGTAGTGAATCGCGGTGTCTCCTTCCATGGTTATGAGCACGCAACCGAAATCCAATTGAAGACCCTTTCCTCAGAAACAAGAGTTCCACCCGAAAACGTTATTATGTGCCCACTGCTTGCTTGCATCTCCACGGCCATCAGCTCATCCTGCGGATCCCAATCTTCCTCTTCTTCTTCCACCACTTCCAGCTGTTCGTCTTCGTCAACTTCAAGTTGACGTGCTTCGAAGTCCTTGAGTATGCTGGTCATCCGTTCTGCCAGGTTGATTTCTTCTCTCGAAGATTCCTTGTCTAAAGGTGGGCCACACTTCAGCGTGAGAGGTGGATCACCACTCGACCGTCGGCGGACATTGTTGGTGTTAGGTTTTAGAAAATCTTCAGCAGACCTTTGATTTCCAGGTGACAGGCAGACATGAGGGAAAGAGTCTATCGATGCCGTTTAGCTTAATTTGCGGGATCCGCACACATCGTTTCTCATTTGAACCACCTCCGACGTCACAACGTGGTCTCCTTTGAAAATCCGAGCAGGATGGTTTTTCCCGAGGCCTTTGGTCCATGTAAGGAAACAGACTATGAGGAGCTTGTAGCCTTTATACGCTACCCGTAAGGTGCCCAGTGGTGCTTCATGCACTTTGTAGCTGTGTATCACTGGTGCTGAACATTTATACATCACCATGTTGAATAACACAACGTACCGCTGGAAAAATGCGCAGAAGACGTCTGAAAATGGTACAGACTTCAAAATCCCCGAAATCTCTACCAACCAGTTGAAATGCAAAAGCGCAGCAACGCAGAGGAGCCAAACCCCTGACCTCTCTCGCATGAGTCAACCCTCTACCCACCTGCGCTCCGAGCCACTGGTTGCAGAAGCATCGCGGGCGTACAAGACCCCCGAAACGCGTGCTGCGCCGTATCCCATTGTGACCCCTACTCCTTGGGTTTAACGACATGGCAAAAGATAAACACATTTTTATACTAATTGAGGGGTGGGAATTCTCCCTATATGACTCGCTCCCCCCGTTCAGACATACGCTTCAGACCCTTTCCTCGTAAGTGACCACAAAGGGATGGGTGCTTTAGACGACTAGATGTGCTGCGAATTCGAATCTGACGAAGCTACAGGCCTTCATTCCCTTTTGATTCCTTTCATATATTAGTGATCTAATTTTGATTCCGTGATCCCCCTGTGTTATAGCCCTTTATGCTGTGGCCTCTGAATAGCTACCAGCCACAGTTTTCTCGTTAAATCGCAGTTCATAGTCATATCTTATCACACTCACGGTTTGTTTGTGGTTTTTGAAGTTTAACAAGATTCCTTTCGATCGGTACTTCGCTCTTGCTTTCATAAAACAGATAGATAAATATTGGATCTCTCATAGTGGTAAGTAATTCACTCCGGCGACTTGTAGAATCTAAATTATTCTAGAAAGGCTATCGATTAAACTATCTTAGGAGAGGGTCTTTGTTTCCAGTTTCCTAGCCGTAGCAACCCGTCTTGTCCGCCTCTGTTTCACCTTTCAAATGGTGCCCCGTTCTACTAGGATAGATTCTGAACATCAACTAGGTTTTAAGGCCGTTGCTTGTTGCTTGCTTGTACAGAAGAATAAATCCCACAACGGTACTTCCAAAACCACCAAAGGCATGATCTCGAGCCCAAGCAAAATAGAGCTGAATGTAGAGGCTGCGAAGGAAATTTCGACAGTTGAAAAGCAGCGATCGAGCACAGCTGTCATACAACAGCAGAAGTGTGGCCTCGTCTGAAAAAACAAATCCGACACAGAGAGAAGTGCACCACTTCTCCCGGCAACTTGACAGAGTACACAAGTGCTTCACAGCTGGAAAGAAGAAGGTCGCTGTGAAAACGGGATATTAATCTCAGTCATCGGCCAAGACAAGCAGCGGTTTATCAAAGGGGAACGAGAACAAACCACAGGTTGAGATCGGCAATGATTATCTGTGGTGTGTCTGATCATGACGTGAAAAATTAGAGAGCATAGCGAAAACCGAAGTTGTTCTTTTCAATTCCGCAACTGACGACAAGAAATGGTGCTCTACACGTCAATTGAAAGGGCTCATGTGGTAAACTTACAACATGAGCAAGTGTTAATTTATTTATTTATTTATTTACTTAGTTATCTATGAACTACAAGTGCACTTGCGAAAACAACAATAAAAAACTGATGTAACTAATAAACGACAAAAAAGAACCTGAAAACTGGACAAAAAATTCAGTAGGCTCTACATGGTGAGCTGCTACCCTAGGAAGGTTAGGAAAAGCGCAACTAGCAAGCTGAAACTAGGACTGGAACGCCAGCATGTGTCCAGGACAAGAGGAGTTTGAAAGGATACTTGTCCAATGATCATTTCAAGCACCAAGACAGTCTCACAGCATAAAGGTTGCTAAGCCAACCCCGCATGAAGGGAGATGCGGGTGAACGGTCCTTCAGTGACACTCTTCCGGTCAGTGTTCTGCATGTGAACGTGCAAACATCCACAAATTCCCTAGACGAGAGATCTATAATGTTTTTCTCTCGTCTTTTCCAAACCTGAAAGAAGGCGGTCACACCGCAATGTTGGACTAGCAAAGCCTGAGTAATAACGCGGGCACTACTACAACTCAAATTTAAATGCTGATGTTGATCAGCGACATGCCAAGATTCTAGACACTTTCAACCTGAGATATTAGCTCAGCTGATTGATTCAATTGATACGATCCCCACCACGTCTAACAATTTTGATTGAATATCACTAGTTTTATGATCAATGAAATGATAGAAATGCTACATCTGTCCAAGAACAGTCATTAAAACGGCATTTCAGCCATTATTCAAACTATGGCAATACAACATCGCGATAAGGGTCCAGCATGGAATAGTCATACAATAAATAAGTAGAGAAGTCATCGAATCGAAGTTATCTATGGTGTGGCAGAGTAGGCCAAACGAGCCGCCGGTCAAGAGACGTGACCCGAGCGGGAGGCGCTAGGCGGGAAGTTATTGATATAAAAGGACTAGACCACCAGTGAGTGAGTGTCGTCATTCCTCGGATCAAGCACCCCACCTTGGCCCCCTCGTCGCGTCTTTTGGCCACTATTGGCCTATTTACCGTTCGATTTCTGTTTTGTTGTTTCGTCTCGTTCGCTCATTAAACTGTATCGTTATAAGCATAATAAATATTTTCAATTATCCGGTTTACGTGAGAGATACCGAACGCTAACATACGGCTGAGTACCTCACTCACAAGATCACGTTAGGACGGGCCCGCTACATGGGGGCCGAACCGGTTGAGTGAGAGACTTGGTCGTATTGTTCTACTTGAATCAGAGAGTGGACGTGACTAGTCCTGGGGAAGCCGAGCAGTTCCGGAGGCAAACCCAGAGATTAGAAGGACGAAGAGAGAGAGAGAGAGAGAGAGAGAGAGAGAGAGGGAGAGAGAAGCGAGAGAAAGGTTTCGGAAACAGGACAGGACTGCCGCTCCTAGATTGCCTAGGATATCCATCGTAGACTGAATCGGATCCGCGATATTGATTTCGGTCGTAGCGTCGAGTCATGCCGTCTATTGACGATGGTAGCAACGATATTGACCCATGCTGTTCCAGAGATATGGCAGACGAAAGGGTCGAAATCGAGAACTCCAGGAAGAGGAGAGATGTTCCAGAACAGGTTAGTAGAGATAATCTGTTTGATGTTGCCGAGGTGACCGATGAAATTAGTAGAATAGTGAAGAGACTGAAACAACTGCCGGAAAGGGTGGCAGAAGAGCTCTCAGAGGCACGCATCGGTGGGAAACACCGAGCCCATCTAGCCAGTGTTTTGGAAAGTGAGACGGGCCAAGCATGTAGGATTTTGGAAGAGTGCAAAGAAAACATGACGGGGTACAAACTGTTTGGTCGTCAACTGTTCAGGGCTATCCAGAATAAAGGGATAGAGTCCTTGGAAGACTTAGAAGATTACTTTAACACTACAGACAGGGATGGTGCATTGATTGCAGAAATATGCAGCATGTTTCAGACCGATGTGACGAGAATACGATCAGTGCTGGGTGAGCTACAGTCGAGGAGCCAAATAAGGTACCGGAAGGCGTCCAGTGAAGACGAGGAAATGGACTTGAACCAGGACATGGGTAAGTGGAGCAGTGGGGTCATGAAGAGAAGGAATAAAGGTGATGAGAATGAGATTTTACAGAGAAAGCCAGTGATGACGGAATTGGTGAATCCGACTGGAGCGCCCTGTGGTCAACACTGGACAACGCATGTGGGACACCAGGAAAGACAACAAAGGGAGCAAGGTCAGGATTCATTGCATCTTATGGCCTTAATGCAAGCGAATGCATGTGTGAGCCCTGGGGTGTTTAGAGGCAACAGGTCTGAAAATTTTAATGAATTCATCCGAAGATTCACTAGGAAGTACAGGAGTGTAATTTTTGAGGATGAAACCCTGTTAGACATCCTAGGTGACGATCATCTGGAAGGTAGAGCTAAGAACATTTTTCTGTCACTGCTTAGGGAGTTGAGAGAAAGAGGATTTGACGCGGTTGTGGAAGAGTTGAGGAAATTGCTGGCTAACGATTCCACATCAGGCCGACTAAGGGCGTTGGCAGAGTTAAGGAATTTGAGGCGCCGTAACAATCAGAGTGTGTCAGAATTCTGTGTTGTACTGGAAAAGTTGGGACGTCAAGCTAACCCCGCGAGTAGCATAAGCGATAGGTCCTTGGAGTACGCGCAGATACTACTAGACAATCTATCGGACTGGCCCGAGCATGTGCACCTTTTAAGTGCCTTGCACAATGTAGATCCCAGGAACGCATATGACTCAGTCAAACAGCTTGCCCTAACCATCGAACAGTCAAAGACTGTGTGGGGGCAAAGTGACACTAAGCGAAGGGATGGAGGAGATACCTGGAAGAGAAGGTCAATGGCATATCAAGAAGAAGGAAGGCGGCGTGAGTATGGGAAAAATGAACCATGGTATGGCGATAAAAGACATTCACCAAGTATAGAGGTAAATAGGTACAATTCAAGGAGTGGGTTGGAGCTAACAAGGCTTGCCGAAACTGAGGGCGAAAGGAGTAATGTAAAGGAGCATAGAGGGCCTAGTAATGTTAGTTCTGAACAGAGAAAGTGCTACAATTGCCAAAAACTCGGACACATCGGTAGGAATTGCCCTCTAAAGAAACCCCAAGTCAACCAGATTGCCGAAAAGGCGCGGAAAGGCGAAAAACGGTTCGATAGGAACGTGGGAAAGAGCGAAGTCAGTACGGATGGCAACATGTTATCGTCAATAATTAGAAATGCTCGAAGTTTAGGCCTAACATGTGGTGTTGGGACAAAAGAGGAAACCCCGTTGGTAGGCAAAGCAATGCTGGTCTCGGCGAAGCTACTGCAGAAGCAAGTCCCTGCTATACTAGATACTGGCTCTATGATAAGTATCGTTCCTGTAGGAATTCTTGCTCGAGCACAGGATGCAGGTTTCGACATAGACAGTCTAGAGGTGCTGCCCAGAGAATCGATGGGGCCAGTATACGATGCCTCTAATAACCAAATGGTCTTTTTGGGAGCGGTCAAGCTAAATGTGGAGCTAGAAGGTGGAAAAAAGGTGGAAGTAGCTTTTCATATTTCGGATGAGAAGGAAGAAAGCATATTGCTAGGAACTAACGCTCTGGGAAAGCTAGGTGTGCAAGTGCTTTTGTCTCCCGAAACGCCATCTGGACTATCGAACAGTGACGTGCAAAGGGTAACAGTGGCTAGAAGGATTTATATCCCTCCTTATAGCAAGGCGTTGGTTTCGGCACGTTGCGAAGGGGACAGTGAGGAGTTAGAATGTGTCGTGTGGCCCAGCAAAGCTGGTATGGCTGCTGGAGTATTTAGAGTAAGAGACCACGAAATGGATATGCCAGTAATTAACAACACGGAAAACCCCATGATTCTTAGGGAAGGAGAGGTAATTGGACAGTGGGGCACCGAGAAGTGGAGAGAAGGATGGGAAGATTTGAATCCCCTGATGATGGACAGTGCAACTCAGGATATTAGCGGAGAAGAAAGGAGAAAGATTTTATATGAGCAACTGAGAGAAGCCTCAAATGAGAAGGAGCTGAGTAGCGATATCCAAGAGGTTTTAAACGAATTTCCCGATGCTTTTTCGGTTTCTGACAGAGAGCTTACAAGGACAAACAGAGTGGAGATGGACATTGACACAGGTGAACATAAGCCAATCAAAATGAAGGCCAGACCAGTTCCTTTAGGCATACGGAAGAAGTTGAGAGAGCTACTAGAAGACCTGGAAAATAGGAAAATTATCGAGAAAAGTAGCTCTGAGTGGGCGTTTCCGATCGTACTTGTCGAAAAAAAGGACGGCAGTCTGACCAGGATACTATCTCAACGGTAGGTCGGAACGGCGCAAATGTTGTGTATGGGCAGAACCGCCTCTTCCTCGGAAGTAAGAAACTGCAGGTATCTCGACCCCAATACAACTCTGCGCAGAGTTAGGGGCGACGAAAGTCGCGGGTTGGCGCCCTGTTGATTCACGTGCTCCACAGCTGACGGGCGCGCGCGCGGGATGAGGGCTCGTATCGCGGCTAAGCGCAGTGCACAGGTGGCGTAGTAGGGACGAGCTCGGGCTCGCAAACGTGGGGTCGAAGGTTTGGATCCCGCAGACTGCGTTCGTTTTGCACGTTTGCAAAATCCATGTTTATCATATAGGTAATCCACCTGGGGGTATTATAGTGTGTTTACATATAACATATGCTTCAATCTACAGATTAGCTGAAATGTTCACTTCTGTGTGTCACTTATTTTAGGCCTATTTTGTGTGAAGCTATAGTTATGTAACGATAGATATTTTGTGGCACTAGTAAAAAGTTCCGACTCCACCGACAAGACTTCGGCAAATTTTTTTTTTCGCTGAAACTTTGTTTAGGGGGGTTATTTGGGGTGCTGATCACGAATCTGACATCCGTTTTTCACGATTCGGCTAAATAATATAGATACAGAAAGGCACAGGATTACATTCTTAAAGTTTCTGCCGATGACGGCAGGTAGAGACAGAATCGTGAAAACCGAATGTCAGATTGGTGATCACCCCAAATAACCCCCCTAGACGAAGTTTCAGCGAAATCGGTGACCCTGCCTGGACCACCCTTGTTAACCGTATGGGTGGCCTCCGACCGAATCGTGAAAAACGGATGTAAGATTCGTGATCAACACCCCAAATAACCCCCTAGACGAAGTTTCAGCGAAAATTTTTTTTGACCGAAGTCTTGTCGGTGGAGTCGGAACTTTTTACTAGTGCCACAAATTATCTATCGTTAAACAACTATAGCTTCACATAAAATAGGCTTAAAATACGTGACATACAGAAGTGAACATTTTAGCTAATCTGTAGTTTGAAGCATATGTTATATGTAAAGATGCTCTATAACACACTATAATACCCCTAGGTGGATTACCTATATGATAAACATAGATTTCGCAAAGGTGCAAAACGAGCGCAGTCTGGGGGGTCCAAACCCCCGACCCCGCGTTTACGAGCCCGAGCTCTTCCCTACTACGCCACCTGCGCACTGAGCTTAGCCACAATACGAGCCCTCATCCCGCGCGCGCCCGTCAGCTGTGGAGCACGTGAATCAACAGGGCGCCAACCCGCGACTTCCGTCGCCCCTAACTCTGCGCAGAGTTGTATTGGGGTCGAGATACCTGCAGCTTATTACTACAAAGAGAGAGGCGGTTCTGCCCATATACAATATTTGCGCCGTTCCGACCTACCGTTGAGATAGTATCCTGGTGAGACTCTGCGTGGACTACAGAGAATTAAACAAGAGGATTAAGTTGGATTCGTACCCACTACCAACTATAGACGCGCTGTTGCAGAGCTTATCAGGAAAGTCATTCTTTTCCACACTTGACCTCTGTAGTGGGTATTGGCAAATACCTCTGACGCAGGAAGCGAAGGAAAAGTCGGCTTTTGTGACAACAGAGGGACTTTTCCAATTTCGGGTTACCCCCTTTGGATTGAGCACAAGTCCGCCAGTTTTTCAGAGACTAATGGACTCAGTGCTGCACGAAGTTTTGGGCACAGAGGTTTTCTGTTACATTGATGACATCATCATATGTACAGACACGCGCGAAAGGCACATAGAGTTGTTAAAGAAAGTATGTTCTTTACTTCAGGACGCGGGTTTACGATTGAAGGCCCAGAAATGTGTTTTGATGCAGTCTAGAGTGAGCTTTCTTGGACACGTAGTGGACAGTCAAGGCATCCACATGGACCCCAAAAAGGTGGACGCGATAACAAACTATCCTGTACCAGCTAATGTGAAGGAATTGAGAACTTTCCTAGGAATGGCCTCGTTTTATCGCAAATTCTGCCTCGGGTTTGCTAAGTCGACGAGTTGTCTATTTGCACTGACATCGCCAAAGGCGTCTTGGCAGTGGTTAGAGGAGCACCAAGCGGCATTTGAGAAACTGAAAAAGATGATTTCGACCTCTCCCGTGCTTACGCAGCCGAATATCGAAAAGGCGAGGGATGGGTCGCGACCCTTTTTCATCTGCACGGACGCATCAACAGTCGGACTAGGAGCTGTTTTGTCTCAGGAAGGCGACGATAAACAGCTTCACCCTGTATACTTCGCATCGAAAGGGCTCAGTAAGGCAGAGCGTCGCTACCATGTTACGGATTTAGAGGCGTTGGCGGTCGTGTTCGCAGTAAGGAGGTTCCATATGTTTATATATGGTTTACCCACAGTAGTGCTTACGGACCACCAGCCGTTAACGGCACTTTTCAACCGCAGCAACGTTTCCGCTAGAGTGTTACGATGGTCTCTAGAGATACAGAGATATAATTTAGAGATAAAATATGTAAAAGGCAAAACGAACGTTGTAGCTGATGCACTCAGTAGAGGGACAGCCAAGTGGACCGAGATAGAGTCAATGCAAGGCCTAGACGAAGTAGTAGTGAATTCTATACGAGTAGAGGAAAAAACTAAGTGGATGTCAGAGCTGGAGCACGATGAGGATTTTAAGCATATCCTGGAAGCGATAAGCAACGGCAATAATAAAGGCATAGTCACATGGGCGGGCGCGAAAAAACCGTCTCGAGTGGCTGACTTTATTGTAGAAGAAGGGGACCTGAAGATGTTCCAGCCGGACGGAAGTTTGGTATTCGTAGCCCCTAAAAGCGCCCGTTATGAGATTTTTCATGAAGCGCACGCAGGAACATTCGCGGGTCATTTCAGTGCGCATAAGTTACTGAACAGGCTCAGAAAACAGGTATTTTGGCCAACAATGACGCAAGATATCCACAAGTGGACAAGACAGTGTCAGCGATGTTTCGTCCACAACGCAAAAGCATGTGCGATACCACCGTTGAAGCCGATTGTCACAACAAGGCCATACGAGATTATCGGTGTAGATATCCTAGAACTGGGCCTTACGGTAAGTGGAAACCGATACGCCACGACAGTAATTGACCACTTCTCGAAATTCGCGGCAGCATACCCCGTGCCCGACAAGTCGGCAGAGACTGTTGTGAAAGTATTGTTCACGCGGTGGATAGCGGAAGGCTGCCGATGGCCAAAAACAATATTGTCGGACAAGGGCGGCGAATTTGAGAACAAACTAATGGAAGAATTAACAAGAATAACTAAAATTGGTCATGTCACGACGAAAGGGTATAACCCCAGAGAAAATGGGATTACAGAACGGTTGAACGGTACTATATTGGCAATGCTGAGGCGAACCACAGTCGTACCGGTGGAATGGGATGTTAGGTTACCGTTCTGTATGCTAGCGTATAATATGACACCACACCAATCGACTGGTGAAAGCCCCTATTTCATGTTACATGGAATGGATCCTACATTCCCCTCTGAGGTGATACCGAATGCAGGTATTTCATGGTATAGAATGGATGAAGGTAGAGAGGAGTACAAAGTTCAATTGCTCCAGTCCATAGCAGAAGTTCACGACCGAGTTAAAGAATATAACGAGCGCGTACGAGAGAAGATGAAGAGAGAGTATGATAGACGAAATGCTGTGGACACTGACAAACTAGCTAAGGTAGGGGATCGAGTGTACATGCTAGCCCCGAAAGAAAAAAGCGTGAGTTCACACCCAAAGTTGGCATGCGAATGGGCGGGACCCTTCAGAGTGATAGAGACAAGCGAAAATTCAGCGGTCATCAGTAGAATCGGGGAAAATGTAGAACCAGTTAGAGTACAATTTGACATGCTCAGAGTTGTTCCGCCTTATATTCCAGATGATCGCATCGATACTGCCACTGGTAGAGGCAAGAGAGGAAGAAAACCGCGTGTTCGAGTCAACAAAATAACTAGCTCCAGTTTCAGGGAAGCGACCTTGGCGACAAAGACTGAGAAAGGGCACCTCGAATACATCTGTAAGGACGGCTGCTTGAAAGACGTCAAGCTGGGCAATATTGAAGAAATCCCGTTCCCTGGCGCCGTCGCAAACAGACCCTTCGCGAACGTATGGCAGGCGTGGAGAGCCGCAAGCGTGTTTGTTCGAACAGATATTGATGTCGCCTCGAAAATAAAATTCTGGAAAGAAGGCGCCGTCTGCCTGGATCAAGATGCGCTGGAAGCAGTTCTTCGAGTGGCCTATGAAAAGTGCGTCGACTGGACTGAGTTCCTCTGCGCTACGGACAAAATCAGGAAACACGAGAAGATCGACTCATACGGTTTCGAAGAAATCTACAACATGGCACTGCAGAAACTCAGGAAATCGTTGGAAAGCGAAGGAAAACCCAAGAGGCCAATTCATGATGGCCCGACTGGATTTGCAGCTCCCGCATGTGCTGCTCTACTGGAAAAAGACGGTCCCAGAAGAGGAATCTGCACGAGAGTCGCCGCAACGTTCAGACAGCTAGGCGAAATCCTAAAGGAGTGGTCAGCGAATAAGATATGGGTGTTGGTATGGCCCATGGAGAAAGGCTTTAAGGACAAAGATATAAGCGAAATCCTGAAAGCCTGCGAGCACCATTTCGAAGACGGCGGGAGGATAATCACAGCATGGCCGCCAGTTGTGCAGTCGAATATCGAAACATGGAAGAAGATGGCTGAAATTTGGTCACGAATGGATCAGGCGATCGAAAGGCGCTCCGGATGTGGACAATTTTGTCCAACTGTAAGTTCCAGAGTGGAAAATGATAAGGTTTTCTGTGAAGTTGGTACGCCAGAAGGGGCGTTATCGTTTTATGGTAGCGATGTTACAGTATCATGCGCTAAGGTGTTGTATGAAACCATACGAAAGAAAGTGTCTAAATTTGTATCGTTGCCTGAACTAAGGAAGGTAGAGTATCAGCTGATGAGGACATCAGCTGGTGAGAGGGGCGGCATGTGGCAGAGTAGGCCAAACGAGCCGCCGGTCAAGAGACGTGACCCGAGCGGGAGGCGCTAGGCGGGAAGTTATTGATATAAAAGGACTAGACCACCAGTGAGTGAGTGTCGTCATTCCTCGGATCAAGCACCCCACCTTGGCCCCCTCGTCGCGTCTTTTGGCCACTATTGGCCTATTTACCGTTCGATTTCTGTTTTGTTGTTTCGTCTCGTTCGCTCATTAAACTGTATCGTTATAAGCATAATAAATATTTTCAATTATCCGGTTTACGTGAGAGATACCGAACGCTAACATACGGCTGAGTACCTCACTCACAAGATCACGTTAGGACGGGCCCGCTACAATGGTCGATAAAACCCAAGAGAACTGCTTTAGCGAATCGAATCACGACCAATACGATACTGGGTTTTTAAAACAAACGAAGAAGAAACGATTAATACGGTATGACAGTCTTCACGTGTAAACAAAACAATGCGGGAAAGGGACAAAAGCAGAAAAGCGAGATTTTTCAGTGTCCATGAATGGAGACATTCAAAAAATATTTTAAAAATTCTCCACGTCTCTCTACTTTGTTTTGTTTGACTTCGCTTAGGCGTTTTTGAGAAACAGCTTCACTTCAGCTGTTTCTTTCATAGCAGGATTTGTTTTATGTTACTTTACGTCGTGCTGATTTTCTGCACCTTGGGCGCATTAAACAAATAAGTGACTAAATGACACCCTTGAAATCTGTAGAAAGAGGAATGACCTGTTATTGTTCTATACCATCATATGTGGAAGAATCGGACTTGGCTCTGACGACTTTTTCAAAATAGTTCAGTCTTCGACGAGAGGAGCTGGTTTTAGGCTAAACTTTACCTGTCCAAAGACGTCTCTTAGGCGCAATGGCTTCACGTGTCGAGCCAGCTTGGAGTTTGCTAAGCTTAGTAAATCAAATCAAATTCCTAGAGAATTTCGCAAGTTTAAGACGACTGTTCTTCACTACCTACGCTAGAAATGTGGTTTCCTTTTTCTCTACCACATTCTACCTTCCTTGTTTTGTTTGTTTGCCTTCATATTTCTATCACCATAGTTCTAGTTCAATCAGTTCACTACCATACTTGTACGTTTGAGTCTTTCACTATTGTGTTTTGTTTGTGTTCACACCGGAGTTTAGCATATGCATGTGCATGTGGTTTCACATGAAAATAAGTGACTAAATAGCAACGCCGTACTACCTGTTGTTTCATTCGATTCAGGGCAATCTCCTGCTCACTGGGCGGGAATCTCCGTGTTCCCTTTAGCCATGATTGCCATTCTACGCTCGGTTGCGATTCTGGGGCTTCCGGAGGAGGATCGTAACCTCTGAAAACACCATCATAAGCGGCTCCTAATGGCAGTAGTTCATCATACAAAGCAAATTGAGAGCATATTTTTCCAATTCATTTCGATTACTTTATGACGTTCAAAATTCTTACTGGTAGAGCTTCCGTCAACTCCTCCAATTTTTTCACAATTATTGATTCCTGTACTAGAGGGATAGGAAGAAAGTCAAGGTTCCGTCTTGTACAGGAAACAGGTCAGGTCACAATTCTTTCCTAGTAGGGCTGCAGTACTTCAAAACAAGGCGTTCAAAGAGGACTTTCTGCACCTGTCTCTCGGTGCTTTTAAGGTAAGGCAGTAAGGCTGTGGCAGAGGTGTCCTGATTTCCTTTTGGTCCCGTTTCATTTAGTAAATAACGATGCTTATTTTGTCATATCGTCGTTCTCCGGTTCTCTTACGCTGATGTTTGTGAACAGGTAAAAAAAAACCGAGATGTTACTGTTTCCAAACAAGTGTGGTAGGAAACAATCCAGCAGCTTAGTAGTATGAAAGGTTAGGTCACTCTTGGCTCGAATCGAGGTTAAGATCTATTTTTGGTGAGTAATAGATCAGCGCTCCCAAATCGACTGTAGCATAATGTCTTACAATCGAAAATCGATATTAAAGCTAATACTTTTGCTGTTTACGTCTCTGATGGTCGCATAACTGTACACCATGCCGGACCAGAGAGGCAAGAGAAGAAACCCCGGGGTTATTTGAAGATAAGCCAACTGCGTAGGAAACCACATCCAGTGATCTCCTCAGCCAAGACCAAACATAATGTATAGCCCGGAATACCTGAGTATCATGTTATTATCACTGCCTTCATAATCAGTGATACACATGAAATCACGCTCATTTATCTGAAAGAACACGAACAGGAGAAACGTACCGCGTAACATTTTGTCGAGTATTTCGAACCTCGTAATACCGATGACCAAGAGCGTCTTCTCCAATATAGTGCTTAAATAACAACAACAATATCCAGAAACTAAAAATCTCCACGAACCTATTCTCATGAAAAAAAAATAGTGGCCTGCAAAGAGCTATGTGACAGCAAAAGCACTGCGATTCACTCCAAAGCATCCTATGTCGCCGATTCTTACAGCATCCTGCAGCAAAAGGCCTCCGATTTCCAAGCTGCACCTCATAGTAACCCCGATGATACAGAGGGGAGTGTGTATGCTCGGCACAACGGACCGAGGTTGGTTCGAGTCCCGTGCAGACCAACGAAGCCTTACATTCATTCGGGATCGGGGAATTGGTACCAGACCAGTCCGGTAATGATAAGACAATAAATTGCCCATAGGCTGGCTACCACAAGAGATTGTATAGGCCAAACGCGCATTAGAATTGCCCCGACTATATCCCGTAGAAGCAGGATGCATAGCGCATCCTACAAAAGACTAGCATCGATATTTAACCTTCATCGCTTGGCTCATAGCAGTGTAACTTCTCCATTCCAAAAACGGACTTTAAATGGACGCAATAGTCCCTCGTTTCAGTCAACTGCACCTCATGAACACTATCATGAAGAGAGCTCGTACTATGCCTGATATGTCTAGCCATAACTCTACTGCAGAACTTCACTAATTTGTTTACTCATTCCCACATCTAGGAGAGTTTCATCCATATGCGAAATGAAATCATATAAATAAATTAAAAATTCAGGTGAAGCCTCTTTGTGCCGAGAAAGACTCTAAATGAGTCAGCAACTTGTTAGCCCCAATTCCGTTCTCATTTCACAGTTTGAGCTCTTTGGCGTCAATCTGCAGTTGAGAATGGCAATTTGGACTACAAGTAAATTCGTGCCAACTAACAAAAGTCTGAGATTTTCCCTCCTCCAGGAAAGAATATGCGCTAGTGAACACAATATTTCGTAATAAGCAGTCGCTGAATTTCCCTAATTTGGACGAATATATCCAGTAGATCTGTGGACACTCTTTCAAAGGATCAGCAGGAATTGCTGGCGGATCTATCCTAGTCCGGAGGGGCCACACAACTAAAAGGTATTATATGTAACAAAACACTTGAGACTTACCGAGCGGCTCCTACAGAACAACATGAGACTAAACAAGAAAAGTCATGAAGAAAAAAACGAAAAAATTACATTTATTGGGGTTGTAAGCAGGCAAAGTTGTCTGCCCTCCTCACCATGTTAGATCCTGGTTATAACATGTCAGCCGGCGGCCAGCACACGGCATGCCCCATTCTGTCGCTGTTTGTCCGCCGAGACGGTTGTAAACCGCGGCGATTTTTTATTTTTTCGTTTGTTCGCTCGTTTTCGGCTTCTTTTAGGTTCCAGCTCGTTCTCTAGGAGCCGCTCGGTAAGTTTCAATTCATTTTGTTGCCCACTTCTTAGTTCTGTGCCCCCCCCGGACTAGGATAGATCCTTGCTGGCCTCTTGAAATGCACCCGCAACCAAAAAAAAAAATAATAATAAAGAGGGACTCAAGGATAAAGGCTAAAACACGTAAAATACGTTGTTCATCAAATCGGGCTTGGAACGCGCCTCGCACTTTAGGGACATGATCTCAACGCTTACTTCATCCATATAATGTCTCACAGAGGCCAGCCGATGAACGTATCTGGTTATTACCTTCCCAGACAAGTCTGCTGTGAAATCATAGACCCGTGTGGATCTTGGTCTGCATCGACAGTATTCAAACCAAAACTTCGACTCGTGGTATAAGTGGCAGCCAACTCCACCTCCAACTGCACTACCACGCGCACCAGAGGATGATGAATACTGATGGGTAACGCTGCGTTCATTCTGTATATACACCTCTCCTCTCGTCCAGATAATGCCCGGATATTTGGCTTCACATTTCGAAGGCAGCTGCATTCATTCCCAATTGAAGTGCCTCCTTCCCTCCCCAGGAGATATCCCAGTACAGAGATACGGCCCGTTCGTAGCAGCTGACAGAAGAACGTCCAAACACCCATCCACCTCCTCCCCACGGCATGACATCCAGACAAATGCGCTGCGCATCCCAAGGCGGACTTCCCTCCGCTGCTATTCTGACCCAAATTACCCTCTCCCCCATTAGCTTACCGTCAGCTAGTCCCACTCACTTCATTGCATCACAGAAGCGGTTTACCAAAAGTAGGCGAGGAAAGTCGCACTCACCTTCGTTGACCAGTCCTTCCGCAAGTACTTCCACAGATTGGTCATCACCCTTCCCCACGCTCCCGGTCGACTCATCTTGAAGGAAAGGATCCGCTGGTCTAACAACGAGGACGACGAAAAGCTCCGCTCGAAAACACACACGCTTTGTACGCAATCACGGCCAAGGCCACCACTTCTTCTTACAAACAACGCGCAACAATTGATGATTCAATTTTATTTTAACCGTAGAATACATGTTGGACAATGCATTTATACAGAAGATCCATACGGTACAGTCTCATGCAACGTTTTAAAATTCATACTAAAGTGAAAGAGATCAGTCCCTATATTGTAATTCATATCAGGTTAAGTTAGAACGTTAATTTAAACTCTCTGATCAACCGAATGGCACTGAGTACTAGCGAATAGTAGATACTATATACAGGAAACGGAAAGACACTTCCGTGGATCACAATTGCTTTAGCATAACGTAAGTAAATTGGTTGGGATGATTCTGTAGTTCTCCCGCATTGCTAGGGCCAGATTCATCAACGACCTACAGCAATTTAACGGAGAAAACACAGCCGAAATTTCTGATATCGCCACTTATCAAGCGATATGGTACAATGTTTCTTGTCGATAAACCGTGCAATCGGGAATTTCGGCTGTGAGTCGTCGATGAATCCGTCTCCTGGGTTCAATGCGTAGAGTAGTGTATCACTGGCGAGGACGTAAAGGATACAATCTCATAAAACAAGAAAAATGTGAAGACTTGGACGCCATCGCTATAATCGTAAGCGAACAGGCGCTAAATTGTGCAGTGGCGGTAGCCATTCCATTCCAGGCCTTAGCTCCACAGCTCACTGCTGCTTACACTCTGGTTTTTCTTCTAGTGGCACTTTCGGCTCTCGTGACCTGAGCGCGGCTCTGAAGCAGCTATTTGTAGGGTTCGCAGATACAGTAAAAGTCCCGCCTTTTTGGAACATTTTAAACAAAACAGCATTCTTCTTCGCACTTTCTCGAACTTTTTCGCCCCTCCTAAAATCACACCCGCTTTTATTTATGCATTAGGCAACGAAACACCTACCCCTTCCCTTTGGCTTTGGCTCCACTGTTCTCCTTCACCAACAGCTCCAGCTCGGATTTTGCTTTCATGACCTGAAGAAGACGAGTTTAGTGGCGTACACAGTTTAATCAAATTGAGACACGTTCTTCATTACTACTACAAGTGCTTCTCTTCGATCATAATCGACGCCAAGCGGAACCCTTACCAGCTCTTGCTCCCGTGTAAAAAAAACATACACCTTTACACTACCAGAATTGTTTAATCCAGCGCAACCTGTATAATATTGTCATGAAGGATCACCAGCACCGAAGTGTGATAAGAGAGGCCGGTCGCCGACATCAGCTAGAAGAAATTAGGCTGAAACTTGTCCCCGTATCACAAGTGGGTGTTGGTAGGTAACACGAAAAATATAGATGTTGGTGAACCAATGGTCCAGCGGTGTACGGTCCTGGCCGGGAAGCCGAGGGTGCGTGTACTAGAACAGTGCGGTGCAGCTTTCATCGCGAAAAAAGTTCTTGTTCCGCTTTGTTGACTTTCTTGCACCGACTGAGAGATCTGCTACATCAGCGGTACCAAGGCTGTCTATTGCGCCTTCATATGTGCTAGTTTTTGAACGATGTGTATCTGCACCATCACCATATTCCATATCACCAATGATAGCGTAACTGCAGAGAAATGATATGGTGCAGATACGCATCGTTGAAAAACTAGCACATATGAAGGCGCAAATAGACAGCCTTGGTTTGTCGTTAACATCGATGGTCTAAAATTGACTCCTGTGAACATGAGAAAGCGTAATCACAAGAAACTAATATGTGCTAAATTATTGGCAGTGTGCAGACTCGCACTCAAAAGCCCACCGGTGTGTTCGTATGAGGTGGCACTCCTACCGGCTGCGCCACGAAAGCACATCCGTAGAGTGTCATAGGGTTTGATGATTGTTGCGCACACGTTTCCACACCTCCTTTTCCATTCTTTAAAAAGCTTTCAGCAAAAACTAACTGTAATTCTTTCTGCACTCCGCTCACTGGCCTACATGCTGTTAAAAGATCGTCACAAGAACTCACATGATGTGGGAACCTTTCCATGTAATACTAAGGAAAAATGTTCTGCTTCTTCTCCCGACCAGACCAACAAGTCTTTCTTTATCCTGAGTTTTGGCGAACATTCCCCGTCATACGTCTAGGCTCTACGGTCTTAAACGCTACCAATGAACAACAGGTTCGCGCTGCGCAGATTAACAGCCAAATGCAAACGACCCAGAAAATGTCTGTCATGCAGCATTTATACCTCTGTCGCCGAACTACATGGCACTATTAGCCATCCATATTGACCCTTAGGCGGCGTCGGACCATTGCTATTGGTAGCCTTCATAATGCCGTTCTGCTCGACGACTAAAGTATAGATTTCGCCTTAGAGAATTTTTCCAAAACCATGAATCCAACCAAACCCTTTTGACGAATCTCTCGTATTGAGAATCAGGCCTTCGGAAATCTAAGTCACAAAATCTTGGGAGAAATAAAACTTCAATTTCTCCCAAAACTTATTAGCTAGCTTGAACACAAGTCTCAGCGCAATCCTTTTGCATATGATAGATTACTAATTAACTACTGATTAAAGCCAGCTTCGAGATATGTAGATTGCCTCCCTCTGTAACGCTCGGCGCAAATTCTAAGAACTTTCTTTCGGACTCACTCGTTCCAACTCGGCTTCTCGATCGGACAACTCTTCTTTTGTCTCTGCTAGATTCTTCTCCAGCATCTTTATCTTGGCCTTAAGTTCGTCCACGTATTGGATGCCGTTGAGCTTCATCTGAAAACACGCTCATGACCTATGCACAGAAAGAAACCCCTTAAAAATGTCGCACACCCTTCTGTAGAGGTCAATCTTATCCTTGGCGGCGTTTAACTCCTTTTGCGTAGCATCGAAGTCTTGCTTCATCTTCTCCATCTGAACAAAGACATCAAGTAAAATTGCTAGACTAAATAAATAGGCTCTAACGATCACCCAACACTGACCGCTTTAGAGGACGTCGACGCGGTCTCTTTTGCGGATTGAGCTTTCATCAGCTGCTCCCGTAGTCTAGCGATTTCACCAAACATCCTGTTGCGTTCTTCTTCCAAATGGCTTCGGTCGTCGGATTTCGACGAGCGCTGTTGCTGCCCGTGAATTTCGTTCATATCCCGAATCTGAAACTATTGATGCGTTCACAATTTCTAAGCGTTCGCACACTGAATGTTGCACCAACCTGTCTTTCCAGGTCCTGTATTCGACTGAGTAACCGCGTCTTTTCCTTCAGCCACTGCGAGGACTGTGAACAGCTATAATAAATGAGTTTCTTTGACCTGAACTCTGGAGTTCCGATTCAAATGCAATGCCCATAAAATTCTTCTCCTTTGAGCTATTGTACAGACGTGTAGCCGGCGCCTATGTACAACGATGGATCACAGGTGTGGTCAGCGATTCTGATGCTCCTAGCAATCAGATGCAGGTGAATGCTGATGATCCAAACGACGGTGTGGGCTGATGGGTAATTTGAGAAGTTGAATACTAAGCGTCACATTGCAACCATACGCGCTAGGCGTACATATTTCGCTTCCTGGCAATCACTACATGCCACGCTATCTTCGTGTCGCCCCTAGGCGGTTTCCAACTGCAGCACAAAGCTTACTTGAATGCAAAACGATCGGACCGCTGCATTACATTCGCTGACTTATTTGATTGCGCCATTCGTCAGCATTTTTCTCTTGTTTTGTTTGTCGAGGCAGTTTCGCCCAGGAGCTTTAGGCACTTATAGGCACAGTTGTCCTTCCACCGTTAGTTCAGCTGCAGCTGACCGCGGGGAGCTTCCGAATCACCCTCTTCACATCTGTGTTCCATCCTACAACGTAAGCGCCTTCGGAGAGATCCTCACTCTGAAATGCTGAAAACAAAGGGCTTGCAATCCGCTAAGTGTCAGATTGTGCCATGCGCGTGCCCAATGTGTCGCTATGTCTACTTGAACGGTAGCTCGGGTGCCATTTTCATAGTTTCATGTTCACTTTTTTGCGCATCATTATGCCGAATATTTCATTTGATTAAATAATAATACCTGGTGAGCTCTGGGCTACAACAAACTATTGTTTCGATGCGGACATAAAATTTGAATAGCCTCGTTATTTTTTCAACCAGTAGGTCTTTCGGCTTAAATTTTTATAGGCATATGAAGACATGGATACGTGGTAAGGCGGTCGGACGAAGCGTCGAGTGTAGCGTGCACCAAATTCAAAGTCTTGCTTCTGGTCCAGACCAGCCAAACCAGTCCTTCTAGCCCTCTGCAGTTTTTGGAACACCTTATGGCAGAGAACGACATACCTTTCGAGCTCCGTTATCTTATCCAATGCCTTCTTCAGCATCTTCTCCTTCGTGTTCACCACATCGTCCGCCTTCTGCTTTCCCGCCTTCACAACCGACAGCTCCTGTAGTGCTACATCGAGCTCCTTTTTCAGATGTTCATCCTGAACGAACCTCTATGTCTTGATTTTTCATCGAGACATTCGCCCTCTTACTACTCACCACGCTGCTTCTCGATTGAGCCTCAATTGCCATACTAGATATGGTGTTTTTATAGCGCTCCACGTCCTTAACGGCAATCGCGAGGTCGGTGTCCAGATGGAGAATCTTGTTTTGGTCGAGCTTAGCCTGCTGCTTCAACTAAAATCGACCTTTATTATTCAACTCTTGTAACACCGATCAGTCTCAATGTGAACACAGTCCATGGTTAGGTCACCTTACTGTCTCGATGACGGTAACTGTTAGTGGGAGATCTGTTCAGATAAAGTGTATAGAACGCATCTGGTGCTGTTTGCAGAAGGAGTCTATCCCGACGGTGTCGCGCACCGATTTAGCCCTAATTCGTTAGTAAGCCAGTACCCTGGGTTACTAAACACCGGACTGACACAGAAGGAAGCACTTAGTGACTTAGCCATTTACCTAACCCCGCAGGTCGCTGTTTAAACTACTAACGAATTCAACTCCTTTACGACAGCGCACAGCAAAAGATAAGGTGATTCATCCCAAGAATCAGCGTCGATCTCTAGCGCTTCTTAACAAAGGGTGGGTGAACAGCTGTATTAACCAAACATTATTTTATTGTCTATGTAGACACCGATCCTGTAAACGACGCAACGGCAGCAACCGCACGCTATAGTATCCCGCAATCCTGTTCATCAACCTGCAATTTAAACAACAGTAGGTCATTAGTTATAAGTGAGAGCGAAGCGAAGCACCCTACAAGGTGGAAACCCGACGCAATCGGGGTTGGGTAGGGCACCCTTATGACTACCTTTCCTTTCCTGAAAGTATTCTAGTGCGATCCGAATGCGGGACTGCTAGATATCTTATTCTACCCTAGGCTTATATCAAAGCACCACGCCTAGGAGGGACTACCCTTTCCCAACCCTTTTAGCGCCGGAAGCGCTCCCTTATTGCTTGCGAGCCTTATCCGCTATCCATTAGGTGCAAGCTGGAAAACTTTCCACCCAGAGTTCCATATCAGCTACCTCAATCCCACGTCTTGCTCTATACTGCATCCTGGCCGAAATACTTGCATTATGTCTCTTCTGAGATAGGCAGTTTTGCCCTTATGCATGACATCAATGGTTCATATGTACCTTTTAGGTTCTTTCCGTGATTCTACGCCCAACGCAAAGCTAAAAGCTGTTTTGATCTGCCTAACATGTATTTGCAGGCAGGTTTTAAGGGCGACCTCTACATCGACAGCTGTGAGCGCGCACTCTGCTCACAAGAACAATACGCTAATTATTGGAAGATAACAGGGAGCAGAACCTTGGTACAATTTCTGAACCAATCAACAACAATTAGGCTTACAGCGCTGATCGCCTTCCCTTTTTCCTTCAACTGCGTCTCGGCATCCACTCGATAGGCGCCGTATTCTTCCCGCAATCGGCAGAAATCATCCTGCAGTCTCTGGTTGTCCTCTTTGAGCTGCAATTAAAGGGTCACTAAATTAGCAGAGCATAAATCTACGTCCTATACACTTCTGAAATTGAACGAAGCTACCCACCCTCTTTTGCTCAGCTTCCGTCGTCGCTTTCGCCTTTTCAAGCTTCGCGATCTGGTTCTGGTTCTCATTGATCTCGTCCCTCAGCGCGTTAATCCGTGACGATAACATCTCCTGCTGCTCTTCCTTGTGCCTGAGTCGCTTAGAGAGGTCTTTCTTCTCACGCGACAAGCGATCAATCTACATTAAGTCACTCATAGAATAACCTTCTGAGAACCGGAATAAAGCCTTTAGATTCTCTTACCGTCTGGCAGGAAACTGCTAATTCTTCCTTGTGTGTCTCCGCAACTTTAAGAGCTTTGGACTGCCGTTCGATGACGTCCTTCAGCTCAGCGACCTCTTCCCTCAGTGAGTGCATCTCTCCCGAACTGCATGGCGAATTGCGCTGCAATTGTTCAAATACCCATCATTCTCTCAAGACCAGCAGTCGTTAAAGCATAAACCTTGCAGTTGCTAGTTGCTAAACTCCTCAATCACCATAGTAGGAAATATCAGAGAGACATATTACACTTCTCTAATAGAAGTTCAATGATGGAAGAGCAAAGAATTCTCAGAGATGGACATTTCCTCTGCATAAAATGGAAAAATTAACAGCTATTGCTTCTAAGAACTATTCTTGGGTGATTTTAAAAAACCATTTTAGCTGAGCCGAAAGGCTCGACCGACCTTTCCCGACTTTTCATGGCACAAGGAGAGCGCGTGTAGCGCGGTCGGATGAGGTGCCGGTTGTCGTGTGCATCCAACACTAGGTTCTGGTTCAAATTTCCGCCCAGGCCAACCAAGCCTTCCATTCCTCCGGGGTCGGCGAATTGGTACCACACTTGTCTGGGAAGGATAAAGCGCTAACTTGTTCATTGGTTGGACACCGCAAAACATTGTATGCCCAAGTACGCATTCAAATCGCTCCAAAGATCCCGTAGAAGTAGAATGCGTGGCGCATCCCAGAACGCACTAAGAAGCGCCGTCCTTTATCTTTTATCTTTTACGGTACAAGTGCTACGACTGATACTGCAGGCATGCCAGGTGTCCACGAACAATGAACAATGTTAAACCAACACAAGAAGTTAGGTGGAATCCTGATGGAGTTGGAAAAAATTTCGTGTGAAAATCAGCTTTAAGAGGGATTTTTGAAATCTGGACAAATACAGTAACGGTCATCAGTGTATACACTGGTAAACCGTCTCCTATCTTGGCTCTACACCACCCCATGTCTTTCATACTTCGAGGCTTAAGTTATGTCTTATGAACTGTACCTGTACGAGTGCGAAAACGTCTAAAACTTAAGTCTTACTTTCACAACTTGCGCAAAAGAAGATTCCTGTGCAAGGCTTTAACTCGACTCTGATAAAGAACGCAATTAACAACGTTAAACGCCGGCAAACCGACCTCATTCATCAACAGTTCGATCCTCGCAGCCATGTCCGCGTTGTCCTTCCTCAGCTGCTGCAGCTCTTCCTCGACCTTCTCGGTCGCACTAGAGTACTGCTGCTGGAGCTCCTTTTCCAGCTCGGATCGGGTACTGACAAGCAAACGTTGTGCTTCATGTTGGCTCTGAATCGCACTCGACAACGATGTCTTCAGGACCGCTATCTCCTGCTCCTTCTCCGCGATCAAGGAAGCTGAGTCTCTCTCGTTGTACTCCTAGGAAACAACAGTACTTAACTCTGCACTGAAGGAAGCTCACGTCGCTCGCTTACCTTAAGCTCTTCAATTGTCTTCAAAAGCTGCTGCCTTTCTTCAGCCCATTGTTTCGTCGTATCGGCAAAGTCGTCGCGAATAGCCTTTACGGACACGTCCCCTTCGCTGAGTTTCTCTCGGAGGTTCTGTATAAGAACCTCCTGTTGCGACCTCTCTTCAGCAATCGTATTCAAGTTATCCTAAAGGGATACGAAATCAGCGAGCTACTCATCGCACCTTAGCAAGTAGGACTTACCGTCGCATGAACTACTTCCTTCTTTAGTTTGCATTGTTCGGCGTAGTATTCGTCAATGCGAGCAAGCAGCCGAAGTCTGTCCGACGGACTCGTCTCGCTTTCACTGATGGACAGCTACAAACACCGTAACTTGCGAACGTTGAACCGAGTCATTGCGAATTACAGTTCGGCAGCATTAAATGATAAACGTCGGGGTTAATCAGTTTCTTTCGGGAAACGCCACGCGTTCTAGTCCTATGAGTAACCCGGAGAGACTCTGAATGCGTATTTGCCCAATGCATTGGCGTGAGATGGTCATCCAAAGTATGATTCAGAGTTTTGTTCCATAGAAATCTGATAACAACTCAAAAACTCAAGAAGCATAAGCTGGGCGCGTGGCCGAACCGAATCGTGTGGCCTGTGAGATAGGGCCAGCAATAGTAGAACTAGATAAAATAACAGTATACTTCTAGCAACTTGTTGCGTGTACTCCTTCTAAAAGTCATTCTTGCGTAATCCTCAAAGGGTTCGATACTCAAATTCCACTTCTCACAAAATATTGTGCACTCTTCTGCCACCAGCATCATTAATCAGTCTAAGACCCGATGTTGTCTGGAAAACAGTGTGAAATTTGCATTAGTCAGTGCCTACTCGCCTGCAAAACCAGGCGCCTCAATGCATACACTGCTTGATTAGTCGAAATATTTATACTGTTTCCACGTCGAATTGGACACTTTTCAAATCAAATTAGACGTCATTCTAAGCTAGCTTTAAGACTATTGAAATCAAAGCGAACTCTTTCAAATCGACAAATTTTTATTCAAGAAAAACTTGGTACAACTTTACTTTAAATTTTTTTTAAATATACTTGAATGCCATTTTAAAGTTTATCAGCCTTTTTTAGTTTACCAGCCAGTCTACCTACCCCAACAATTGTAATAATTCTGTAAAATTTTTATTTTTAGAGAAAAATAATGACATAAAATTTGTCTTAAAGCAAGCAAAGAAGCAACAGTTCATTAAAGGATCAGAGCAATAGTGCATTAAAGGATGCACTGGGAAAGCACGTCGCAAGGCTTATTTGATTGGTGGTGTAAATGATGCTTACATGAGCCATCAAAGTGAGGATATGTGTATTCTTTACAGTTGTTTTTGTTGTATCGTTAGCAGGTGTCAAACTTCATGCAAACAAAAATTCCGCCATTAATCGAATAAAAATCGTAATCGGAGAGGAAATGGCGCAATCTCTTTTCTGGTATTAGAAATTGCCGCCTTCCTGCTCTTTAAAACAAGCTTTAAATCACTCTTTTTCCCAAAAATGAAACTATTATAAAACTTCAAACAATGTGCTCACTTATTGGCTAGATGGATTAAAACCTCAAAGAAAGTTATACTAAAATTTTCGTCGAAAAAATATTCAATTTTTTGAGAGGCTCTAGTTTAATGCAGAAGAAGCTCATTTCAATTTCGAAGCGTTCGCTTTGATCTCGAAAGTCTCAGGCAAATTTAGGAGAGTGTCCAATTCGACGTGAAAATGTATTCTCAACTACACCAAAGTTTGATAGATTGTATTAAAGAACCACCACTTGCCTTTAAGGAGTCGTTCTCCTCCTTCACTCTGGCGTTCTCTTCCTTCAGTACTCTGTTCTCTTCTTCTACCTTGTCCAGTCTCTCCTAAAAAAGGCTATAGAAAAACTTAAATGTTTCCATGAAATGAAAATTCCAGACCTGTAGGACTATTGCGCCCTTCTCCACCTCTTGAATGCGCTGCACAGCACCTTTCACAGCTTCAAATGCGTTTGCAATCTCTTCCCTCTGAGCCTGAAACAATTTACCTGCATGACCTGGGAAACGAATGACCACTCGGATTTACCTCAAGCTCAAGACATTTCCTGGTCTTGGCAGTCAGTTGTTCAACGAGTGTTGAATTTCCCCTTTTCAAGGTGAGCACTTCGTCGCTTCGATCAACAGGATACGCCTCACATGTCTTAAATGACGTGCATTGAGACTAAAGACTCCGTAAACAAACTGCGCAACTAATATGGAAGGGAAGGGGCAATTCTAAAGTGAAAAATCCACATGTTCAACATCGGAAGACAATCTCATGTCGTTCAAGAGTCTACCAATGCTTATTAGGTTGGTGAAAAAGTCTTGCACCAAGAATTTTGAAAAATTTTCAAGATTTAACAGGAATTCCAAGGACTGTTTGGTGCCACGTAGTTGCAGCACAAACATTGTAGAATATTTCGCATACGCGGCAATTTGCTTCTGAGGGTATATAAATTCTACGATTGCAGTGAAGACTGACTTACTCCGTGACTCGGACAAGGCTTCGCGACTGATTATCGCTCAGTCGCACCTTGTTCGCTTTCGTAATAAGGATTTTCTCGAGAAGGTCGTCACGGAAGATGAATCCTGGGTATTCATCGTTAACCATACTCGAAAGGCCCAGTGGCTTCATCGAGGAGAACCACAACCTCAAGGCGGACATCCACCAGAGGAAAATAATGCTGTGCTGTTGATGGGATTCTCGAGGAACGCTCTATCGTGAGCTTCCTGTCGACGGCACCGCAGTAACAGCGAACATCTACGCTACACAGCTGCAGAAGCTGAGCGATGCCATGTCGCGCAAACGGCGGGGGCGTAGGGGTTTTTACCTTCATCAGGACAATGCTCGCCACCCTCCCCCACATTGCAAGGTCGTCTCGGCAGAAGTTGCAAGAGCTAGGTGGGAGGTGCTGCCCCACCCACCGTATTCGCCAGATCTTGCGCCATCGTACTACCACCTCTCTCGAGCTTTCAAGCAACACCTAAGGGATAGGTGCTTCAACGACCGAACCGAACCGGAATCTGAGGTGGCGCACTTCTTCGAGTCACAGCTGACTTCATTCTGGAAGAAAGGATTTCATGATCTCCACGTTACATGGTCTCAAATGGCAGAACATTGTAGATGTAAATGGTAACCACTTTGTAGATTAAAGTCACTCGCAGAAGAAACAATATAATTTTGAAAAAAAATACGCTGTGGTGCAAGACTTTTTCACAAACCTAATAGATTGCATTCAAATCACAATCAAGACTAGCCTCTTCTTGAATCCATAACTAAACGATATCAACAGGCTGACTTCAGAAGATGGACATCCAGCGTTTCCCAAATAGATTCTTTCCTTCTCGCAAAAATGGGTAGCGTTTGGAGGTGAGAACGCGCTTGCCAATCAGGCCAGATAGAATGGGTGTGCTACTGAGAGAGGGCGTATACGGTCGGTACCTTGACTGGCTGACATATGTTCCGGCGATCACGTGTTTGGTTATGATTGGTTGGCGCGCGCCCACCTCGCAACTCTGCTCACCTTCGCGACATGGACCGCTGAAAGCGTCTATTCCGCACAAGATGCAGAGCGTTATTGTTTATTTCCACAGCTTAAGAAAAGTATAGCAGCGCGCAGAGGTCAGTTTTCGACTTATGCAAGAAGAATTTAACTCAGGCACAATCACTTGGGTCGAAAATGCAATGTTTTGTACGATTCCATCGAGTCTTCCTTTACCATTCAAGCACTTCAAGATTTCTATTTCTTTTCGGCTTTCACATACAACTATTACATTTGTCTAACAAGTTTGCCAACGAAACCTACTTCTTTTTCTCTTCCTTTTCTTGGGAGGGGAGGGGGCACCCTCTATTTTTCTATTAGGTTGTCCCATAAGTCCCCGCCGTTTTTTTTTTTCAACGATTCATTGCGGATTTTGCCGGTGGTCTCTTGCACTGCGCTGTACAGCTTTCAAAAGTGAATGATTTGCTCTAGCAGATATTGTGTTGGATTTCTTTTTTCATTCCGAATTTTGTCAATTTTTAGGTCGTTAAAATGAAAAGCGAAAAAGTGAAAAGTGGCCATCTGCGGCAGTTGCTTCTCTCCGCTTAGGTTTGGAATTTTTTTGCGCAGTTTTTCACAGCATTAGGAGGGCAATGTTCTGTACTACAAGAATACGTTTGGTCCTATTTACTCATTAGTCCTTTATTGATTTTTAGGTCGTCCGAAGAAGATTTATTTTTACCGACGGCTCCTGCTCTGTGGTAGGACTTTTTTTGCTCGGTGTTATCTGTCGTTCGGAATAGAATGTCTTGCTCTATAAGAACTTGTGTCGCGTTTATTGGCTCATGCTGATTTCTGTCGAATATCAGCAAAATGCCAAAAAGAGAAAAGTCATCTTCACCAACAACTCCTTCGCCTTGCTTAGTCTGTCTTGCTCAGTTTTATTCATATGACACTCGAACGTGGATGTGTTGTTCTACCAGATTGTTTTTCGGTCATTTAAATTTTTGCTAATTTTCAGGTTATCAAAATGGAGTGCCAGGTCGACAAGGATGAGCACTTCCGATAATTTGATGACCTGAAAATCAATAAAGGACAAATGAGCGAATAGGGCCAACACGTATTCTTGTAGTACAGAACATTGTCCTCGTAATGCTATGAAAAGCTGTGCAGAAGATTCCAAACCTAAGCAAAAGAAGCAACTACGCAAATGGCTGCTTTTTCACTTTTTCACTTTTTACTTTAACGGCCTAAAATTGACAAAGTTCAGGATGAAAAAGAAATACAATACATGTTCTGATAGAGCAAATCATTCTCTTTCGAAAGCTGCATAGCGCTATGCAAGAGACCGCGGGCGGAATCCTCAATGAATCGTTGAAAAAACGGCGGGGACCTATGGGACAGCCTAATACATCAGTTCATGAGCCGAATTATAAATCAAGCAGTTAATTGTCGGGGTACTCGAAGACATAAGCTTTTCAGTAAAGTAGTAAGGATGAATAGAAAGTATACTCTTCTAGAGAACTTTTCTGAAAGCAGTTCAGCTTTTAAACTCGCTCTTTGTGGTAACATCAATTCCGAAGAGCCCTTAAAAGCACACCAAAGAAGGATCTCTTCGGGGCTGGGAAAACCACGTCACCAGTGAGACACTCCTGCAGTCCTGCGCCCATTTTTTGGTCAAGCTGCCATAGTTCTGAGGCTCTAACTCACAAGCAAAGGGAGCGCTCGGGCCACCGCGAAGCTAATCGACTTGAGTGGAGCAGACAACAGTTCTCGAAGTCACTCATTAGGTGCAGGTAATGGATAAAGGACGTCAACCCGTGTTCTGCTTTGGGCTGATTAACGCAACGCCGTTCTGCTTCTACGAGATACTGTGGCGACAATTTCAACAATTTCAATTGGCCTATACAATGAACGGTGGCTAACCGATGATCGTCACTGTTATATCCCCTTCAAAAAAAAAAAAAAAACTGGACGCAATCGAGTGACCCCATAAGAAATAAAGATTTCTTATGTTTGGGCAGGACCCAAACAGGAGCTTCGATTCGGGGTGCATGCTGTAAGTCGGCGTCTTCGGCTGTGCCACTTCGCATTAGGACGTTCCTTCGTTAGTTAACGTCAAGGTCACTATTTGCATTGACGAAGAGGGTTTACAGGCTGAATTTCATATGCGGTGAAATTTCCCTTTAGCTCTCATGAATCTGTACTTTTTCCGCCCTTCCGTAAGGTAGCATTCGAGTCGATATGGCGATCAAGCATGGTGTAGGCCTGATTTCGACAGTATTTTGCGAAAGAACACTTACCTGAACATCGGCGTTAGCTTTTTCAACGGCGCGAGACACAGATGGCACAAAACGTGGAATGACGAATGCATCACCAGCCTCTGGTGACTTTTCGTCCAGAACAAACCGAACGCTGGGCAGCTTCTCCTCCTGAAGTAACCGCCTTTAGTATGTCGTAAGGATAATTCCTAGGAACTTCAAAATAGTCTAAACAGGAGGGATTACTCGCCGACTTGTGGCTTTCGCATTCCTCAATGTCCCCTAGCACTCGTTCTCGCTTGCACGGCGGTGAGAACGACTTTCTTCCAACGAGCCCAAGTGGTCCATTTCCTGGCGCCCACGTTTGTCTTCGGGCTTTTCGGCTCTGGAAATGTAAGAGCACTGAGCTGGTATCGATAAGAACTACATCCAAGCTGAACCTACACCGACGCCCTTATACACACTAGATAGAATTCAATCGAACAGGTGACTAGGCACTCTACTGGTGCTAAAAAACGCCTATCGCAAGGGATAAGTAAAGTACCATAGCAGTGGCCACTTCTGCGCCGCCTTGACCGTTCAGGATTCCTTTCATCAGTTCCGCCAGCTTCAGCTTTTGTTCGCGGCTCCTCTCTTCCTCGTCATTTTCCTTCTTCGTTTTCTGCAATCACATGCATCAACACTAAACACTTCAATTTTCTCGAACAACTTTCAAGCTCTCTCTGAAAAGCTTAATGTGGTGGACACACCAACTAGCTGCAACGCGCTTACCTCAAGTTCCTGCTTCAACCGCTCAATTTCCCTGAGATACTTCGATAGGAGACCATCATCGTTGGCTTCATTTACAACCGGTCGCGTGATAATCTTCTTCGCCTGCTTGGCGAACTGAAAACAAAGACTAGTCAACGCTAACGCTGATTCTGAAACATCATAACATGTGGAATATAGTGTACCCGCTAGTGTTTCCCAGAGTACGTAAGGCTGATGGTCCATCCACTATGACCAGAAAGACACAGCCCTAACCGCATCGGTAGCAGGGTAGAGGTGGTGATTGATAGGGTGCCTACGACTTATTTCATTTCACAGTGAAGTACGTGGTGCTACCATAACGTACGCCAGCAAGCAGTGTTATACCTAATTTGGAGTCTAACTGGAGTAATTCTAAAGCATGTTTGCTGCCTAATCATAATCACTGTCATAATGTGTGCCAGTTCTGACTACCTGTCAGTGAACTTCTATCGGGCGAATAGTCTATCACATACACATACGACTGACCTACGACAGTCATCGTCACAGACACTAAGTAGCCCTTATTACACAATTGCTTTTCCTGTATTAGTGCATTAGGACACCAGAGTATAACATGAACAAGTTGGTTTGACTCATCTTGTGTTGGGTATGGGTTGTCCCACCTTTCCTCTGCCCCCCCCCCCTTTGCTGCGCAGATTTACTGGTGGTGGGCCTCCTCGATACTCTCGATAACCTTTTCTCAGCATTTCCGCTATGCTCAAGCTGACCTAGTTTTTCTCCAGTTGTTTTCTTGGTAATGTGTTAGCGATTTTATCACGAACGCGGCGCTGATGCATGCTTATGAATGTATTGATAATAAATATTAAGCGATTAAATGAATAATGATATCAGGACCGACCTTCAGTGTTGAGCTGGTTTCAGATACTGAGTATGGAGCAATGCAGCAGATAATGATGGTTTTCGAATTTCCTCCAAGGGACGGCTTCAGGATTCGCGTGAGCTTCGAGTCTCGATAAGGTATGAACTTCCTAGAGCCAATCAGAGCATTCAGTCAATGTTCAACTATTAGTCAAAAGCAACGCACTGTTTGTCGGCCAGACTTGACACGACCTTCGAGAGCGCGAGAAGAGACCGATTGATGTTGGCGCCTTCCTGAAAGGAATTCAGAGCTGCAAGGATGGGAATAGTAACGCGGTCGACAGTAACGAACAAGTTTAACCTTCTGACGTAGTCCTTGAGTCCCTGCAGCCGCTGCATTTTCACTTCCAGCCAGGTCCACCAGATTCATTACCGAGCATCTTGTGGCACTGCCTCCGAGCTTAACTGCAAAGGAATTATGATGGGTTTTAGTCAAAGCTGGAAGCTCTTGTTCAGCTCAGATCCATCCTAATCGGGTGGTGAGTGCATCATACAAAAATTAGTGTAGCAAAAGATCAAACGTTTTTGTGCTATTAGCTAGGTGATCACTGAATGTTGCCGTACAGGATGCCAGTCTGTTTTCACCATCACTATCTTGAAGCTATTTTTTGTTGAAAATACAGCTATTGATAGAGTAGCACCCCGAACAGGCGAGATCTCTCAGCTAATTAGTAGCTGAAAAAGAAGGAGTAAATAGAGAAACCGTTTTCATGAAGTAAGTAAGGTCTCTTTTTGCTGCTGAAACTTATTTAAACGTGTACAACCATACATACCATCGTGTGACTCAATTGTCAGTCGAATAATCGTGTGCGACCGAGAACTCCTTTCGTTGAGAAGAGTTTCACCGAGCTGTCGATGTTCTGAAGAGTATGAACTGTACCAATCAGCCTTTATTCAGATATCGCTTCATTATACGTCTTACAAACGGTTCTTCAATTTCCCTAACATTAAATAATCCCAAGTCGCGTATGGTACAGTCTGATGAGGTGTCCGCTCTGGGAAGACAGTGTGCGGTGTTGCTACTCATTTATAACCACTGCAGCGGTAAACCAGGAGCAAACCAAAACCTATTCAATAGCATGCGGACATGTATGAGGTTACTAGTAAGTTAGAAACTTTGAACACAACACGCCCTTCGCTTTTTAAGTGAATAGACTGCTTTGGTATACAATTTCTTGCAGCGCGTGATGGCGTCGCCGGAGGCGCCAGTTCTGCACCCCGGAACGAGGTCCTGGTACAGGTCTCGAGGCAACTAAACCTTCCATCCTTTTGTTGTCGCCGAATTGGGACCAGTTTGGTATAAGAAGGGTAGAACACTGGTTTACTTATCGGCCGGCCGCTGCAAGAGACTGTATAGGCCAACTCGGCATTCAACATTTTCCGCAATATTACGATGAAATAGAATGCATGACGCATCCTAAGAGGGAATCAGCTAAAGCCGTCCTTTATTCTTTAATACAACTTTTATTTAAATAAGATTGCAATGGTATGCCTTTACTTTCAATGGGTTTTTGGTTTTTTGTGGTAATGCGCATAGGAAACGGAAGGTGCAAAACTTCCTGTAAAAAATCTTCCCAAATATGCTTTGTGAATTCCACCAGTTCGTCATTTTGGAAGACTGATTAGGGCGAGGTGGGGATGATAGCGCAACACTTGAGACAGCACTCGTTCGGCTGAATCTACGGGATCGACGAATGAGATGACATGAGTACAGCAAGAGAGGGAGAGGGAAAAGGCCGGATAACCTTTTTATAATGCTAGCCCTAAAATTCGAGGCAGCTGCGGTAAACCTCAAGTAAAAGGCGGGGCGGTGTCATTGAGGAAGACCTCGCCGAGCGCGACGGCACGAGATGCCCTTGACAGAATGAGAAGACGACGAATCTCAAGAAGAGCGATCACTGCGACTACGTGGGAGAAAACCCTCACAAGAAGAAGTAGAGACGTCGTTTTAACGCGAGGTGTATATGCCCAACCACACCAACATTATTTTTACCACTACTTTTCAGGTTCAACCAAAGCTGCTAGAATATAGTGTAAGAATATAGGGTACTAAGCGGGCTGGTGTTCGCTGCACACCGAGAATGTATCTTAAAACGGGTAAATTGGATCAGCCAGACCCCGGAGTTCATTCTCTTGCCTAGTTCTGTGTTCTCCTCTGCGTCAGCGGAGTAGAGCAGAGAGAGCGTGTTTACAGGAATGTTCCACAACCATGCGAAATCTCGGAGCGGACACCAGCCCTTTTAGTACCAAATATAGTGTCACTTGAATAAACTTCAAAAAATGTATATACACAGACCTTGTGCTTGTTCCAGGAGATCTTCAACTTCACTAATCTCTGTAACGACGACCTCTTTCAAGCCTTCGATCTGCGCAACGCCGTCCTTGTTCTCATACATGGGCAGATCTGCCACTTGATCGCTGAGTAGATCGCGGACGCGTTCATTGTAGATCTCTACATACGAAATTCGCAGCATGTAATTGCGATCCTTGGACTAAAACAGTGCTTATATGACTTCGCTCCTACTTATAAAAATGAGGAACCTAACTATCCAACCTTCGCTATCGTGTCGAAAAGCGCTTGGAATATGCACTGAACGAGGCCGTCCTCTGTTCCCGATCCAGTAAGCGTGTGCGTTTTGCCTGGAAGTGGATTATTGCCGACAGCCGCAGCAGAGCTCGAGACGAGGAAAAGAATCACCTGCTCCAGATTGACCATAGGCGCACACCGCCGTATTGAATCCCGCTAGTGCAGACTCAACAATTCCGGCCATAATCCGATCGTAAATCTGCATGTTGTTGCAGAGTTGGTCGAAAACGTCGTCTGAAGAGAACTGAATGCACCAACATATGTCATCCAATACTTCGCACAAACTAACCAAACGTGTATATCTCGGAGCCATCTCTCCTCATAATGTTCCGCTCCCCATTCTTTGTCCACTCTGCTTGACCGGATCCCCATTCGCTGAAAAAACAGGCCCAATAAAGGGTTCTGCATCCCTAAGGTAGTGATGATACGAAGAATCAGAGAAACTTACGGCCTGATTCGAGCGACGACTGAGATTTTGTCCTCGGCCATTGATACAATGCTGATTCCAAAACGAAGCCTGAACGAAAGTGAATACTACACATTCCTATAAGATAATCAAAAGGCATTTTCAACGAAAAGCGAGGCGCAGGATAAATGACGAGTTTAACCAGTTCGGCTGGTAGATGTTTCACGCATCACAATCTTGAAATATCGAGAGTATAAGGAAGGCAAGCCAAGCAGAAAATTGGAAAAGCCAGTGCCTTCACGAACTAGTTGGTCCATCCCAGCTGGAGTCATTTCTACCAATACTAGTTTTGGAAGTTTGAGGGAGGACAAGTGATATTTTGCCCCACCACCACCCTGCGGGAGTTTGTTGTTAAGGAGCCCAGGATCTGCTTCATGCCGTAAGGCTTGGCACTGGTGGAAAAACGGCAGATCATTTAGATTGCGCGTTGATATGATAACAACGTTCTGCATGGTTCAAGTTTACTCGCATACATACTCCAGTAGCACAAAGGGAAAGAAAGCAGGTACTACTCTAGGCACTATAGTACTTTCACGACTTCAGAGGTCGAGCAGAGTCGATTTTTTTTTTTGATCAGCACCCCAAACCTTGCCCAGGGGGTTGTTTGGGATTCCGGTTACGAATATGACACCCGCTTTCGTTATTACGGTAGCTGGCGCTGACGCGGAGGAGAGCACAGAACAGAGCTATAGGATTGTTGGTTCCTTTTCTTCACCGTGTGATTTGCCTGTTTTTTGTTTTAATGACATTTTTATGAGGTGACCCCTGACCCTATTTGCACCAAAATTATGTGACAAATTGACTCGGGATCAGGGTCAAGCATGAGGTGCGATTTTTGAAGAAAATTTACGAGCCCCCCCCCCCCTTCCGAAGCGAGTTTGTACGACCCCCCCCCCCCTTGTCTCTATCTCTGGTTTATTTCTTAACTGTCATAATTTTTCAATTGTTTATGTGATTTTTGTACCCATTAACAGGTTCTTCCTTCCAGGTGTGGCTTCAACACTGTAGAGATTCGGGCGCAGCGTCGTTCACTGAGGAATACATGTTTGTATTGACTGCTCGAATGATTTGATTATTAAAGCAAAGAATTGAATAAATTTTCTAATTCTGATTACTGTGTGGTAAAAAATAAAGATTTTCTGTCGGCAGATTTCAAATGGATGAGAGGTGTTGATTTTTTTCAATTTTATTTATGATGTTATGGAAACGACGGCATTCTACCTGGAGAAGCGACATCTACGTCCAAAATTGTACTGTATAAAAATTGAAGTGTTACTTACTAATGGTGACTTAAGTGCTTTCCTTATGAGATTTTTTGAAGGGCTCTTCGAATCACTGACGGAGTCGCAGCACAAGGATGGACTTCTCGCGGAAAATTTTTTCTACCCTCTGAAGGAAAGTACATCAGAGACTGAAATTGTACCATATAAAATTCTAAGCGGTGACTAGTGTACAATAAAAAACCAACCTTCTTCGCTGCGATCTTCGATATGATTAGGGCGAATCGTATTCAAAATTTTCGGTTTTCATGAAAAATTATTTTCTTCCTAAAACAGACTACCTATGCAGTTAAAAATCTGGCGCAGAAAGTTTCCAGCTTTGACCAACGCAAAGTAAAAAAATCGTATGTGTGTGTGTGGTTCTGAATCGAACAAGTTGGATCGACCTGTGGTCAGTACTGCACCGACGTCACTGGACCGACAAAATTTGACGTTCACAAAAATGGCTATAACTCGGTAAGTTTTGCAAACATTGAAAAAGCCAACGGCTTTCTAGAAACTAGAAAAAAATTGCTTTCTAACCATGTAGGAACCGTTTTTCATAAGAGAGGTCTTCATACGCGGCGGGAGCCTTCGATTTTTGTGTGAAAAAAATTGAGGTGATTTTGCATAAATAATCCTAACTCGGTAAGTTTTTCGAGTTTTTAAAAAGCCAAGAGCTTTTAGAAAACTAGAGAAAACGTGCTTTCTTACCATATATGAATGAGTTTTGAAAAGGGATCTTCATGCGCGGCGGAGGGGTGCAATTTTTGGCCGATTTTTGCAGAAATACTTTCCAAAAATCGAACCCCCCGCCGCGCATGAAGATCCCTTTTTTCAAAACTCATTCATATATGGTAAGAAAGTGCGTTTTCTCTAATTTTCTAAAAGCTCTTGGCTTTTTAAAAACTCGAAAAACTTACCGAGTTAGGATTATTTATGCAAAATCACCTCAATTTTTTTCACACAAAAATCGAAGGCTCCCGCCGCGTATGAAGACCTCTCTTATGAAAAACGGTTCCTACGTGGTTAGAAAGCAATTTTTTTCTAGTTTCTAGAAAGCCGTTGGCTTTTTCAATGTTTGCAAAACTTACCGAGTTATAGTCATTTTTGTGAACGTCAAATTTTGTCGGTCCAGTGACGTCGGTGCAGTATTGACCACAGGTCGATCCAACTTGTTCGATTCAAAAAACCATGATTTTTTTACTTTGCGTTGGTCAAAGCTGGAAACTTTCTGCGCCTAGATTTTTAACTGCATAGGTAGTCTGTTTTAGGAAGAAAATAATTAATTTTTCATGAAAACCGAAAATTTTGAATACGATTCGCCCTAATCATATCGAAGATCGCTGCGAAGGTTGGTTTTTTATTGTACACTAGTCACCGCTTAGAATTTTGTATGGTACAATTTCAGTCTCTGATGTACTTTCCTTCAGAGGGTAGAAAAAATTTTCCGCGAGAAGTCCATCCTTGTGCTACGACTCCGTCAGTGATTCGAAGAGCCCTTCAAAAAATCTCATAAGGAAAGCACTTAAGTCACCATTAGTAAGTAACACTTCAAATTTTATACAATACAATTTTGGACGTAGATGTCGCTTCTCCAGGTAGAATGCCGTCGTTTCCATAACATCATAAATAAAATTGAAAAAAAAATCAACACCTCTCATCCATTCGAAATCTGCCGACAGAAAATCTTTATTTTTATCAAGTAATACCAACATCATTTAAAACTTTTTAAATATTAATTTTCAATACTTCGGTGAACGAATGAGAGACTCCACGCCTTCATAGACATTCCTGAAAAAACAGCTTATTAAGAAATAAAAACATCGCCTAAAAACCTGAAAAATAAGAGAGAATCTTCCGCCAAAGCCGGAAGAGTACGACCCCCCCCCCCTCCAGACGAGGCCACAGTACGACCCCCCCCCCCTGCGATTCTCGCACCTCAAGCTTGACCCTGACCTGTGTCCACAGTTGAAGCGACTACCAAGTGGCTTGAAGCCTCGAAGCTCGGTCGAGCAAAAGAGGATCATCTTCAGCAATACGATTCGAGATGGATCTACACTTGAGATTAAAGCTGTTGCTCCAGGCGAGACTCGAAAACATGTACATCTTCTGCTTTCTGGATAGGATGCTAGCACATTACACCACCTGCGCTTTTTGACCGAACTCAACGTCCACGATATCCCTTACCAGCACTCACCCTTGATATCGGGGTGGGCCGGCCGCTGGTGGAACTGTTAAACTCAAAGCCTCACAAGAAATTGTATTGAACAATGCTTTTAGGCCACGATGGCATCGTAGATTCTGCGCTCCGTCGTAATGCGCTAATGGGACAAGGAGCTAGCATTCTGCCCGGAAATCAGCGAATGCGGCTTTGTGTCCCGATTCGCGCAAGAGTTTTCATCGAGGCTAAATAACCACCTAACAGCTAATAACCTCTTTAACACCTTCTCCAGTCTTCATCAAGCATAAGAAAAATTTTGAAAAGGTGTTTTTAATATCGTTTTATATTTTAGTTAATTATTAACCGAAGAATTTTTCTCGCTCCCGACTTTTACGTCAAAAGATGCTGAAGAAGCACCTTTCAGTCACAATGTAAAGGATAAACACGCACTTAAATCGCCTTCACGATTTTCAGAACGAGCGTGGCGTAGTCATAAAGGATTGGGTAATGCCACTTTTTATTCTCGGGAAGAGAAGCTGATCAGAACTAACATTTTTCATCTGTGAAAAGAACTCATGACAATAAGTTTTCCATGTGTTGAAGAAAAACAACAGACTCAGAGAAGAACGACAGCAAGCAACTGGTTATTCTAAACTCACTATCTCGGTGCCTGGACATCTAGGTTCGACGTCGTCGCTTCTCGGTAGCGGTATGTGCAGCTCTGCCACGGTTGTGTTGATAAACTCGGAACGACAGGTGGCAAATTTCTCCTACAGAGGACCGGTGATTCATGTCGTCTACCGTAAACGCTTGCTATGCACTTGCCAAACTTGCCTTTACATAAATGGCTCCAGATATAGGG